>JAMWET010007014.1:262500-322025 GCA_024036415.1 Prochilodus magdalenae
TAATAACAAAAATATTCTATAATGCTGTGCTCATATTCTACATGCTGTCATTCCGGTAGATTGCGGTACACTGTAGGAAGCAATCCAGACAATATGGCTTCTATTGTTTCAAAACAGTTAAAGCAATCCTTAGTGAAAGTTTCAAATTAGTTGATGATTCAAATACACAAATCATCCCCAGTTGCATCCTGGCAATTTTCACAACGTTCAGTATGAATAATGATATTTTCATTGAACTAATGATTTCCACTTATGAAGCATCTCCTTTCATATTTCGACAAACAGTGCTTTAGTAATGTCTTCCTGTCACTATGTTTTAACATCATAAAATGTACTGAGAAAATGAAAGGCACCCTTCGACTGTGTTCTCTTTCCATGTTTTTAACTGTCTTGTGTTCAACTTTGTGTGTGTGTGAAGCTCTGGAAGAAAATACAATTTGTGTGATGTGAGCAAAGAACAATATTATCCCAGGTCAGGCGACTGTGGGCTGGGGATGAGAATTTGATTTGCTGTTTGGAAAGGATGTGGCTTCGTTGGCCCCTAAAGGCCCTTCTTTCTACCTCTGATGTGTGTGTGTGTGTGTGTGTGTGCGAGAGAGTGAGAGAGAGAGAGAGAGAGAGAGAGAGAGGAGAGTGAGAGTGAGAGTGAGAGAGAGAGAGAGAGAGAGAGAGAGAGAGAGAGAGAGAGAGAGAGAGAGAGAGAGAGTGAGAGTGAGAGTGAGAGAGAGAGAGATGACAGACGTGAAATAGCCATCAGATTTCTACATCAAACTGTGCCTGTTTTCCTAAGCAGTCCCAGCAAGCTTTTGTTTAATTTTGGGTTGCAACAGATACAGATTGAGGCAAAAATGACATTTCAGAGTGTCATAGCCATAGTGGAAGAGCCTTAAAAGCCTTTCATGAATGTTGATAGGTAGGCAGCTATAGCTGAATTGTGTCCCTCTATACTATACCATAGTCTATGAACTGTAATGAGTGGTTCTCATGCTCATGCCCCAGTCAACAGCAATCTAACAAGCTTTAAGCCTGTGATGTGTAAATGGATATAGTGCTGAAACAGTCTCTTTCTCCTTGTCATAGACATCATCGTGCTCATCGCTTCCGTTGCTGTGGTGTCAGCCGGCAGCCAGGGCAACATTTTTGCCACGTCTGCTCTGCGAAGTCTCCGCTTTTTACAGATCCTGCGGATGGTGCGCATGGACAGACGAGGTGGCACGTGGAAACTGCTGGGATCTGTAGTCTATGCTCACAGCAAGGTTTGTTTGATTGGGAAGACTGACGTGGATGTAAGAGCAGAACATGTGGGGAATATATTTGAATTATTAAGATTTTTAGTTTAGTTTCATGCACTTTTATGATTATATCGTTTTTATTAATAGTCATACAATGATGGTGCAGTAATTCGCACACACTCACACATACACACCCTGCAGCATTATAATTTCCACCTGCAACCACATTTTCAATCTAATCTAAGTTCAAATGTCTTATATCAGCAACTAGGGATTCTTCTGGGTGTTTCAGTTTCCTTCCCCAGTCCAAAGACATTGGAACTGGGGATTCTAAATTGCCCCTAAGTCTGAGTGTGTGTATGTGTGTAAATGTGTATGTCTGTGTATCTGCTCCAGCAACCCACCTTCATGGGTAAAATTTAGGATGATGTTTTTAGCTTTGTGGTTTACATTCGTCTTTTCTAATGATATGCAAGTATTATCCATACACATTGTGTGAATTTGGTTCACTGTTGTTTAAGCTAAGGATTTTTTTTCTATAAATGTATTTAAGGAATTGGTTGGCTTCTGTTTAAGGGTTTTGGGTTTTTGTATGTTTAATATTACACAATAGACGAAAGTGCAATAGACTTACAGTACACACAGCAATCTACAGTCGGAAACAAAACATTTTCCCAGAAAGCAAAAAAATGTGTAAAATCACACAGCTGACATACTGCCTGTAGTCTACAATGGTCCAAGAGCAAGCTGAGATCCAAAAGCATGGACAAATGATGAATTTGAGTGAGGTAAAGTCCTGCCAGGTCATGGTCTTGAGTGTGTTTGTGAGTGTTCCTGTCGATTCTAGGCTTGTGACCCTGCTTTCAGTCTGTCTCTCTACAGCCCTGTCTGGGCTGTAGCTCCTGCCACGAGCCATGGCCAAACCACAGACTTCCTCAACCCTCAAAAACCCATCATTTAGTGGACAGATTATGGGCTTCAGGTCCCCACTGAACACTGTGGTCTACGAAACAGCCGCTTTAGTCCTCTATCTCTTCTTGGCTTACTTTACTGATTTTCCTCTCCCATCACACTTCACCAGCAGTGCACACACCATGACCGGCACATTTGACAAATCAATGAATGTAATTTTCTATTCCCATCAACTAAGGAAAAGCCATCATCTGTTTGAGTGTAGATGACATGATCTCAGTTTGTGGTGGTGTCTTGTCACTGCCAGTTAGACTGATGTTTTGGCATATTGCTTTATGCTGTTCTGTGTCTACAGGAGCTGGTGACTGCCTGGTACATTGGATTTCTGGTACTGATATTTTCCTCCTTCCTGGTGTATTTGGTGGAGAAAGAGTTTAACAAGCAGTTTGCGACCTATGCAGATGCTCTTTGGTGGGGAACGGTGAGTCTGCCAAAATTTTTTCATTTCCATTCCCATCATCCCCTATGCATATGAAGTTTAATAGGCCTATATATATACATAGCTTCTTGTATCTATATTTCCTTGTGCATTGTTAGCTCCGCTTGCAATATTGATACACTTTGTAGTTGTAGTGTGTTTTCTACATGCTCTGTTAGCCCTGTGGCATGAGTGTATCTGAGTGAATCAGATACAGGAGTACAGCTGGAATTTTTACCCACCATTATGATAACATACCACTTAATTTCACTGCTGGACAAAAAATCTGTCTGGCAGCCAATAATATACTACCAAACGTGTTCTGTGACAATGCCCAAAACACACTGTGCAGCAGCGGATGAGCTATTGTGTGACTTAAAATATATAAAGTGGAGGAACAGATAGGAGGATTTAATAAGAATAAACGCAGTGTTTAAAAACGCCAGCAGCACTTCTCTGTCTTTTGACTTTGATTTGCACTGCATTTGAACACATCCCCCATTTAATTAGTCACATGTGGGTGTTATTTAGGAGTTCTCTGTGAAGTCCAATTGAAGTAAGTCTATTACATGAAGGTTTTATCTGTTTTTTCGGTCTATTTTCTATCCTTTGTCTTTTTTCAGAAGACAAAAACCTTAACCCTAGATTAGGATTAGATTAGTTTTGATTAGTTTTCTCTCATTCTATGATTTGCTTTCCTGCTCAAATTTAAAATGATTAAATTATTAAAATTATTTAATTTAATTAATTAACATTAGCCGTTGCAATGTCTGAAAAGCAGAACCAATTTTTTAGACATGAATCTTGCAAACTCCCGCTGCTGTTTGGGTAGATCCATCCCATTGGTCGTTTTGTTTGCAAAAAGTTCAGCTGCAGTCAACTTCACACACCATTATTCTCCAAACTCAATCCCAGACCAATTATCCAATGCAAAGCCAAAAAATCCTTCAAGCCATTTTCTAGATGTGTAATTTGTCCTTATAGTATCCTACACACTAGACTCCTTATGGGTATAGAATCAGTACAGGGATTCAGGACCATGTGTCTCATGCTGCAGTGCAGTTGCCGTGGACATTGTCACAATTCCTCACCAGTGGAATTACGAAATCAATAAATGTAATTTTCTATTCCCATCAACCAAGGATAAGCCTTCAACCGTTTAAAAATAGATTATATAAGGTCAGTTTGTGGCAATGTCTCAGCATTGAATCTGGGTTGGACACTCCAGCTGACCAGTGCTGGACTCAGACACCGGCACAAAGCAGTAACGCTGGGTTCAGCCCAAGCTTGTGTGTGGAGCTGCCAGGCTGGCTGCATTGTAAAAGAGAAAAGCAGAAGAACAGGAGTCTGGCGCAGCGTGTGTGCGTATGTGTACTCCCAGTCCTCACTGAAAGGCCACAGCACACTCAGGGTTTGACAGATCGCTCACTTTTACTGGATGTGTTGAATTTGCTTTGGCCTGGGCTGTGTTTAAGTATCCCCTGCCTGCAAGAATCTGAAGCTTTCACTTACTGGTGTGGAAAAGGAGTGGGAGTTGTTAGACTAATGCTTTTTTTTTAATGCAAGCTACCAATTTATTACTCTTACAGAAGGGACGGAGGCAATACAAACAGCTGTGTGGCTGTAACTCTAGAGTAGGCGTCTGTTTGGATTTAGATATTCATGGTCGTTTAATATGGCAGATTGGACAGGGGTTGTTGTAAGTGGAGCCGTGCATCCAGCATGTGGCTTTTGCAGCACCGCAACGCAGCCTTTTGTAGGAACATGATCAGTACAGACAGTGTGGGACAATGTACACCACACTGTGGCCAGTTTTCCATACAAAACCCTGCACATGGTTATTGTGTGGAGAAAACCAGAGTGTGTGCGGGCTCTTCCCATTCTTCCTCAACTGATTGAAGGTGGCGTCTGGGCACTGCCGATTGCTCTGGTCTTGTAATCAGTAGGGTAATCTAACTCCGTCTGCCTTCAAGGAGCTGGTACGCTTTAGATTTTGGAGCTGGTGTGCACATGCCTTTTCAAACTCTGACCCTTGACCGTATTTCTCTCTATCCCCAGATCACTCTTACTACCATTGGCTACGGGGATAAAACACCGCAGACGTGGCCAGGGCGACTGCTGTCAGCTGGCTTTGCTTTACTGGGCATCTCCTTCTTCGCCCTGCCTGCGGTGAGTAAAGCACAGGCCAGAGCAGTCACAGGCTGTGCACAAGCACAACCTAGCATGAATGCTCTGAAAAGACCAGTATAACTGATAACATAATCCACTGGCAAGACAAACGAATATACTCTGCTGTTGTTTCATAAATCAGTAAGTTGACCTGGTTCATTTTTGTTAAAATTGAGCATTACTACAAAGTTGCCATTACACTGGCGACAACATAATGACAATATTAGGGAGTTCAGTCACATGCTTGAAAGTCGTTTAGCAAGCTTTGTCTGTGTTCTCTTTAAATAGTCTTTAACTATACTCACAATCTTCAAAGCAACAGCACAGAATAATATATGGAAAACGCACATACAGGCAAAAGTTATTAATTAAACACATACTTAAACAGCGAGTTTTTACAAAGACTAGAAATACCCAGTCCAGCACTATTCCCAAAATAAACCAGGGATGGGGAAACGCAGGCGACACAACAACATATGTAGGTTTGACAAACTCGCACACAAAGCCCATCATTCACAATTTAACACACAACTACTTCACTGCTAGCAACTACAGCAGCAACAACTGCTATTACAACAATAGGGTTGTTTGCTGTGATGTGAGTCCAATGTGATTCCTATGGAGCACAAAGCCCAGATGGAGGGCAGGAGGTGAGAAGCAGTAAGTGAATGGACAGCACCGGAGATGAGGAACTGACTGTGTTAGTTTAGATGATGATCTTTTATACTATACGGGGTAAAGCCACCCTGCATATTGTTGAAAGCAGTTCTATACCCTAACCAAAGTCCTAATTTAACACTCTTGATTTAGTTCATGTCTGCAGTCAGCATCTGAATGTGACAATCAGGTGCATATGATTAAATCTGCAATAAAACGCCGCAGGACAATCACCATGAGCAAAACAAATTAAGGATCAGTTAATTACATTTATACTGTACTGGTTCATTTTTCAACACGAGTCCATGGTGCAGTGACTTAGTTATAGACTACTGCTGCAGCTCTCTAGTCAAACCTTGTTTTATGTTAATAAACATATTACTGTCTGTTATGTCTTGAAAATGCACATCTGTTTTTTCAATGTTTGCATGGCTTCCCTCATACAGTTGTATAATATGCCCTTAAAGGGTTATGCTTTTATCATTATTTCCTGGCTCACGTAGCTGTGAATAAAATCTAAAAACAGGAGACAAATTTGTTCTAAGAAGTTATACTCCCTGTTTTTGTACTCGTTTGTTTTGGCCTTCTTGCTAAGGCATCTGTGTGTGCGGTAGGTCACGCAGTGGTATTAATCCAAGGTGCCTCAGATCACAGTGTTCAGATCCATAAATGCGTCCTTCCAGCACAGGGACATCTGCCAGCTCTGTGTGGCTAGTGCTATATCAGAAGTGCTGTTTTCTCTCTCAGAACACTCACAACCGAAGATTAATGCCAGTCATGTGTCATGTGCCGTCCAAGATCTCTTCCAGTCACTCAGATGATCTGCTTTTGCGAGTTCTGAATGACTCTTTGTTGTGGTGACTTTCATGTGGAGTGTTTCATGTGTCTGCGCGTATGCTTCAGAGCCCCAAGGCTGTTGTCTTTTTGAATTCTCTGTCTGTCGGTCCCTGGCTGACTGAAAATTGCTAGAACTGAGTGGGTTCAACACACTTTTAAATTTTTTTGAAATCACTGACCATTGACAGCGACATACAGAGGTCAATTAGTGTGAGTCAGTGAGAATCAAACCCCTTGCCATATTCATCATTTGTTTGTGTGTGTGTAGGGGATTCTGGGCTCAGGCTTTGCTCTGAAGGTCCAGGAACAGCACAGACAGAAGCACTTTGAAAAGAGAAGAAACCCTGCTGCCAGTCTCATACAGGTAAAGTCACTGTCCCGGATACACTCAGGGCCGTTTCACTGATCAAATGACAAACCAAATAGTATTAAATAATTTGATAGAGCATGTTTATATTGGAAGCTTTAAAAGCATTTACTCGGCATACCATACTGTCCATACATGTAAAACTAAGCTGCAGAAGGAAACCTTTTCACTGAATTCACTATTTTTCTGATGTCATAAAAAACATTCACACTCACATATACTTGCCTTTTCAACCTACATTTGTTTAGGCCACTCTGTTCACACTGAAGTCAGGTTGGAGAGCACTGTTTTAACCTGCACTACAGTTTAAATTGGGCACAATACAGGGTAGCCAGTCAGAGCAGTGGGCATTTACTTTTGTCAGTCTTAAAGGCACAGTAATTAAAAATTATGGTTAAATAAAGAAAAATAATATATATTAATATATTTTAAATAGTTGCAAAATTGTCAAAATGCACAAATAATGGCTGCTCTTTGGTACATAACCTCACATAAATATTAGTAGTGGACAAAATAGAAAAGAAAAATAGACACTACATATAAAATATAACACTACAGACCAAAAATTTGGAAACAAGGAGTGATTTTGCAACCACCTGCGAAATCATCATCAGCCAACACAATTTGTTTAACCTTTTTTGTTTGCTTTATACAACTACATGTTTTGGCATCTGAATGAGTAAATCAGGGAGATAACGTTTAAAGCTGCACTAAAATTGTTAGATATCAGCATTATCAAAACAAATAAAAAATGTCCGTCAAACCTTTGTCCTATGCTAATAAAGATACTGCCTTTTATCTGGAAGATAGGTAGTTCAGTTTATTATTATTTTACTGCTTAATTTCTGTAATATGAGTCTTTATTCACTATGCCACTTTTTACATCTTTTCTTTAGCTCCTATAAATTCACTTCTGACATGTTCACACTTTTCTCCATTTGTTGTGGCATCCATGACTTAAAGGGATGTCTAGCGTTCCAGCTCAAAGCAGAAGCCACCTAGAACTCTAGCCATAGTTCTCACAGTGTTTATACTCCACTTAAAGTCTCACATCAGTCCTCATTCTTCAACCATGGACTGAAAATAGAAGTGGGAATTGTACCAGCAAAAAAAAGAAAACAGTGTAACGTTGTTATGCGTTGTTCCTTGTCAATGATTCTGTGATGGCCCCAACAGAAACATGAAGAACTGAAATAGTTATAATAAACTAAGCAAACAGCCATAACACACAATTTACGCATTAAAAAAATATGTTGGTGCAGATTATTACTTGTTGATGAGGAGCAGTCTGACTGTTTCTATTTTCATTGGTCATGCTGTGGACTGCTGGTACAGCATGTAGTCGCAGTCAGGGTTGCCAAGTTTGGAATTCTATCACCAAATTGGGTTTCTTTGAAAATGCAGTTGCAAGAGAAAATGATGAAGCTGGAAATGTTTGTTGGACTTGGCAACCTTGCCCTAGTAGAGAATGCTAAAAATTACAGCAAAGTCTGCAGACTCTCTTTCGAAAGAAAAATAGGTATGACAAGCAGCCTTAACCAGTAGGAGATGTTCTGAATGTTGGAGCTTATATTCTTAACATGTATTTAAAAAGGGTTTTAAAGGGAATAAAATGCTGACTAAAGAACTAACATGCTAAGGAATCTATACATTATCTAGAAAACTGAGCTCCCATGTTAAATAGCTAAGCATTTTTCCAGAAACTACAAAATGCGCTCAAAGTCTGAAAGGGCATACAACTGACGCAACGTCACAACGTGACTGACGACACACAAGCTAACAAAGGTGATTTGAGTAAAAGTCTGAGGTTTCTTCTGTAGAAAGAAAAGCCAAATGGCGAATCGTTGACAATGTAAGACCATATAGCTGAAAATCGCCACCACTCACCGTCACTGAACTCGACCACTGACCACAGCAAACTGAAACTGGAAACGGTCAAGAGTTTTAATAGGAGAACAAAGAATATCGAATAATACTATAGAATAATATGTAGAATAAATAAGAATTCATATGTAACAAATGTACAAACTGAATGTTATGTTAGCCACAGGTTTCTGTTAGTATATCTGAATGAAAACATGATCAAACAATCACAGCCACTGGCTTCTGACAAGATGATGACTTTTGTAACAGTGTCTCCTCCCTGACCTCTGGCTTCACCATGATTAGTGATGAGGTTTGGAGGGAGCTACACAGGGTGAAGTTGTGTGGGTTTTACCATCTGCCTCGTCCATTTTATCCCCATCAGTTTCTGAGCATGTGAAAATGGGTTTCAGCAGTCTCCTGTACATTTTGTCTAAGAGAGGAGAAAATGAACAATAACACACACACACTGATTTCACTGAAGCCTGTTATCGTCTATTAGATCCAAAAGAAACACTTGCGGATATTTATTATGTGTTTCCACGGAAGGAATTCTGCGTGAGGGTTTCCCCAAGGATAATAGTTCTTCATAATGGACACAACCATCCTGCGTTAGAAAAACAGAAACTAATTTGCCCCTGGAATGCATGTGCACACACATACACAAATAGTGGCAGTGAACTGTAATGCGACAGTAGAGGAACTTCTTGTTAATATGTTTTGCTGTTTCTCACAAGACTCTAATCTAACCACTCTTTCTTTATCTAGGTTGTTTTCCATGATTTAGGCTGTTGCTTTATGACATGTTTGTTGAGTCTATCACTTTCCCTCGTCTTTATTGGTGTAAGATGGAGAATTTGTTCCGGACTGAAGTGTTGTGATAAATGTTTTGTTGTTCCAATGAAATCATTTCAAGAACAATGTCAGATAATTTTGTCATTTTTCTCACAGCCCTTCCTTTATTCCTTCTTGCTCATCTGTTTTTTTTCTCCAAATAATGAACAACTGAGTTATGATCTGTGGAGTTTGAGTCTCTTTCCTTTTGGCCTTTCTCCTGTTATGGTTGATGGCTTTCTTTCACTGAGTTTTTACATTGGACAAGTGCTGGGAATTAAAATCTATTCCCTCTGCATTTGTCTTTAGTACACAGAGGTTCCACTTCATCCTCTCTGTTTCCTTTGCTCTGTGTATTGTGGTGTGTGTGTGTATGTATATATATATATGTATGTGTGTGTATGTATATGTGTGTGTGTACACTACTGTTCAGGCCTTTGGAGTCATTTGTAATTAAACTTATACAGTGGAGACTGCCATATTATAAACCAGCCACCAGAAGATGTATTTATTCAGTAGTTCAGGTTTTTGGGACCAAAGGAAGTTATTAAATTATAAATATTATATCATAAAGATATCACAATTTGAGTATCACTGTTTATACACCAGGTACTCTGGGTGTTAAGATTACATAACATTCAACATAATTTGAAGTTACTAAAAAGAGTGTGAGATTATTCCAAATGTTTGAACTGTAGTGGACTTTGGGTGTGTTATGGCATTTACTGCCATACAATGTCACCTTAATGTCTCCTGTGTATCACATTTATTGTTGGACTGATGGTATTACTATATACTGGGGTTCCAAAGATGGTCAGTGTCTCAGATTTGCTTAAATCGCTTAGAAATAGGGCAGAATCTTGAATATCTCTTTGTTTTTCATTTTTCAGAATTTTGTCCAGATCTAGCTGGAAGATAAATTGTAAATTTCCATTATCATGTTCTCAAACTTTTGAACCCTACTGTACAGTTGTATGCAACAATTTGCCAATAGGTTTTGTTGCTGTTTATAAGCAAGGAGGTGCACTTCTTCTACAGGAAACACACGCCTACACATTTCCATGCACTAGTTTGGTTTATTTACTTAATCATAGCCTATTAGGAAAAGATAACACATAAAATGTGGCCTGTGCTACATTTCTGGCAAGTGGCACACATCATACTGTACGCTTTATTTTTTCCTATAGGTTTAAATCAACAGAAAGATTGTGCAATTGTTCAAAAGCAAATTGTTCAAAAGATTGTTCAAAAGCAGAAAATTTTAATGAGCAGGGGTGTTTAAACATTTGCATATGACTATATATATATATATACACTGCTAAAAAAAAAATAAAGGGAACACTTTAAAAAAGCATCAGCTCTCAATGGGGAAACAAAATCATGCAGAATATCTTTCCTCATATAGACTGGGTAATGTGTTAGGAACGAAAGGATGCCACATCGTTTGATGGAAATGAAAATGATCACCCTACAGAGGGTTGAATTCAAAGACACCCTGAAAATCAAAGCGAAAAAATGATGCAGCAGGCTCGTCCATTTAACCCAAATTCCATTGCAGCAACTCAGAATGGTACTCAGTAGTTTGTATGGCCTCCACATGCTCCTAATGAGACGACGGATGGTGTCCTGGGGGATCTCCTCCCAGATCTGGACGAGGGCATCATTGAGCTCCTGGACAGTCTGAAGTGCAACCTGGTGGCGTCGGATGAACCGAAACATAATGTCCCAGAGGTGTTCTATTGGATTTAGGTCAGGCGAGCTGGTGGGTCAGTCAATGGTATCAATTCTTTCATTCTCCAAGAACTGCCTGCATACTCTCGCCACGTGAGGCCGGGCATTGTTGTGCACCAGGAGGAACCCAGGACCCACTGCACCAGCGTAGGGTCTGACAACAGGTACAAGGATTTCATCCCGATACCTAATAGCAGTCAGGGTGCCGTTGTCTAGCCTGTAGAGGTCTGTGTGTCCTTCCAGGGATATGCCTCCCCAGACCATCACTGATCCACCACCAAACCAGTCATGCTGAATGATGTTGCAGGCAGCATAACATTCTCCACGGCATCTCCAGAGCCTGTCACGTCTGTTACATGTGCTCAGGTAAAACCTGCTCTCATCTGTGAAAAGCACAAGGCGCCTGTGGCGGATCTGCCAATTCTGGTGTTCTGTGGCAAATGCCAATCAAGCTCTACAGTGCTGGCCAGGACGTCGGGCCCTCAGGCCGCCCTCATGAGGCCTGTTTCTGATTGTTTGGTCAGACACATTCACAGCAGTAGGGCTCTAGCAGTGCTCATCTTGTTCCTCCTTGCACAAAGGAGCAGATACCGATCCTGCTGAGGGGTTAAGGACATTCTACAGCTTGTCCAGCTCTCCTAGAGTAACTTCCTGTCACCTGGAATCTCCACCGTACTCTTAAGACTGTGCTGGGAGACACAGCAAACCTTGTGGCAATGGCACATATTGATGTGCCCTCCTTCAGTAGTTGGACTACCTGTGCAACCTCTGTAGGGTCCAGGTACCGCACCGTGGTACTAGTAGTGACGCTGACCCAAGTCAACTGCAGAACTAGTGAAAAATCAGTCGGAAAAGATGAGGGGGGACAAAATGTCAATGACCTTTTTGATGTTTTTAACCATTTCTGTTTGGGGGTGTCTCATTGTTGCTCCTGTACTGCACCTGTTGTTAATTTCATTAACACCAAAGCAGCTGAAACTGATTAACGGCCCTCCCTACATCTTAACTGACCAGATCAATATCCCTGAAGTTGAACTGAGTTCATGCTATACTCTGATTAAAAAGTGTTCCCTTTATTTTTTTGAGCAGTGTATATATATATATATACACGTTTGTAATTACCACTATTATTGTGTTCATTGTTGTGTTCATTGTTGTGTTCATTGTTAGCTTTCAATGTCCTATATTTTCCTCTTCTGGCTATTTTGATTGTGCGTGTGCCTTGCTGGCCAAATAAGACATCTTTTCAGTTCTGCTTGTATTTTGCACCTCGTACAGTGTTCAAACCTAAAATTAAGATTCCTGTAAATAATTCTCAGCTATAGAAGTTTAGAATGGTTTACCTATCCACCGAAAAGATGTCTTAACCTCCTTTAAGGTGCTCTGTCTTTCTGGCTTTGCCCTCACAATGCTGATGTCTCTCTACACCCGTGTCCATGCGTGTATGTGTGTGTGTGTCCTGCCCCAGGCTGCGTGGCGACTCTACTCCACAGACCGCTCCAGAACGTACCTGAGTGGCACATGGCGGTACTATAAAAGTGTTCTCCCTCCTCAAAGGCATGTATCCATGCAGTGAACTGATGAGAAAACTCTGACCTGAACTGGTTTTCACTAATCTGCTTTTTTTTTGTTTTGTTTTTCTTTTCTTTTGTTTGTTTGTTTGTTTGTTTGTTTATCCAACCCCCCTGCTCTCTCCTGGCCTTGTACTTTTCTTTTGGTCTCCATTTTTTCCTCCCTGTTTTTCTTTTGTATACTCTGCACGTAGTGTGTTTGGCGTAGTTATGCGGCTGATGAGAACTCGGTTTCCATTGCTACCTGGAAGCCTCATTTGAAGGCGTTGCATACCTGCAGCCCTACAAAGTAGGTACAACTCTGGCAGCTGGTGTTGTATTTGGTGTCTGTGCTCCTGTGGCCTTCGTCTTCCACCCCCCTTCTCTTTGCAAACAAGTCTGTGCTTCCAAGCATAATCCCCTCTTCTTCACATTCCCTCTCACTGTATTCACTCTTTTTAGGCAGAGGCCTGTAGTCACCAAACGTAGGCTAAAATGGAATATGGATTGTATTCAAACCGAAATGTCTCTTAAGATAAGCACCATAGATTCTCAGCAGCTTTCTCCTGAAGCTACAGTGCGTGTGGAGGCTCACGTAGCTATGCAGGCCAGCGCGAAAGGCAAGATGCACACTGTAAGAGAAGATGGTTTTTAAATAGCCTGAAAATACTACCTGCAGAAGCATACACATGCACTCACATATGTTCAGACAGAGGGATGCATTATTGTTTCTTTTCCAGCAATCACTGACTGAATTCTTATCCATTTTAAACACAATGATCTTTGCCGGAGCTTTGATAGACAGCTTGATTGTGTGATGCCTGCTGCTTGCATGTCTGCCTGATGTTTGGTGCCTGTTTGAATCATCCTCTAGTCTCAGTTCTCCAGTTTTTCATGGCGTGGTTTTTGTGTTCAGGTTCTTTATGTCCATGTATGGGTGTGCAGGTGTGTTGGAATGTGGGTGTATTTGTCTACCTTCTCCCTTGACTTGCAGTGTACTCTACTGTGTTTAACACAAAGAGAAATATATTGATGATTCATTGACAGTGTTGGGGGTACTTTTTCAAGTGACAAAGTCAAGGAACACACCACAGTTTAAATTCATGCAGTCACTTTACACTGACTAACGTATATTACTTACACTACTCATATATTTCTAACAGGCTAATAATAATTATGCATAATGCACTTAAATCATCAAGGGCCTGTTCTAGTACATACATTTATGTCAGCTAAAAATATGATTTAAACTGTAAATGTACGCAGGGAAGTGCTGATGCACTGATGGATAGATCCTTAGGCCTGGGCTGTGGAAGAGAGAGGCCAATCCTCAATACTAAAATAAAACATTAGGTAACAGGCAACTTTTTGTAGAGTAAAGGGGGGGTGGCGTTAGCATTTATGGCAAGGGTGCTTTGCACATCTGTGAAGTCACCATTAATGCTGAGTAATATATACGAGTTTTGAACAACACATACTGCCATTCACGCAACGTCTTTTTAGGGAAGGCCGGGTGCTAAACTGACCTGCCTGCACTCCAGACCTGTCATAAAAACATTTGTCACATTATTATAATTAAAAAGAAAAAAAAAAAAAAAAAAATTATATATATATATATATATATATATATATATATATATATATATATATTTTTTTTTTTTTTTTTTTTTTTTTTTATGCTAAGCAGCTGAAAACATATTTCAGGCAAGAATGGAAAACATGTAGATTTTAGAACGACAGCAATTGGTCTCAGCTCCTGAACACTTAGTGTAGTTAAGGAAAACAGTGGTAAACATGAACCTGTCCTAACTTTTGTGTTGCTGGCATCAAATTCAAAATGGATATATTTTTCCAAAGCCGATTATATCTCAGTTTCAATATTGATGTGATGTCTTATTACTAATTTCAGTTAAATATAGAGTTTAAATGATTCACAGTCCTAGTCCAGATTTGTATGCATATAGAGAGTAGCATGCAAGTAAGATTACCAATTTTACAAGTAAGATTACGTATTTCTAAAATCCAATACACAGGGTGGTCTTGTTGTAGTTTGAGAAAAGTTATTGTAAATTGTCATTTGTAAAGAATTACTTGTTTGGAGTACCTACCCCAATATTGTTCATTGACTATATGAAAGAATCAGTATATTTCAGAACTATGTGTCTTTTCTGTTGAATTCATGTAGAGAATTAATCTTCTGACCCTGTTCTCCTCTCTGTTGCTAACTAACATCTGAAGAAAAGACCAAGGCGAATCCACCACCAGGTTTGTTATTCTTACTGTATGAGTTTCATGCATTTATGCCCATCAAAATGTTTTTTTTCTCCCTGATTTACGTTTTTAATGTAAAATGATATATCTGAATAAGGAAACGTGTATTGTGGTTTAGTGTCACATATTTTTGCTTTTTAGGTAACATTATATCATGTGATATTGACCCTTCACAGAGTCAGCTACACACGAGACAAACAGTCTGTTAAGAGAGGTCAAACAGCAGGGTAAAGTGTCTATAGCTGTGAAGGTGTTTAGAGTTCTAGGTGTGTTTTTCTGACTGAGAGAGGGTGAAAGAAAAAATGATATGGACATAAAGAGAAAGTGTGTGTGCACACTGTTGTAGCTGTCATGGAGTACAGGGAGCACAGTACCACTTGTTCGTTTCTATGGACTGCAGATAGCACCATGATGCACTTTTTCCATTCAGAGATTATTTATGCTAGTGATTAAATATCACTCCAGCCAACGCACTCACCAGACATTATTTAAGGGAGAGAAAGAGAGAGAGAGAGAGAGAGAGAGAGCAAGAGAGAGAGAGAGAGAGAGAGAGAGAGAGAGAGAGCAAGAGAGAGAGAGACAGAGAGAGAGAGAGAGAGAGAGAAGGGGGGGACTGAGAGTAAGACACAGAGAAAAACAGGCAGCGATAGAGAGAGTCAGAGATGTGCTACTTAAGGAAGGAAAGCCAGAAGATGGCAACATGCCAGCGTGTCTCATTGCCCAGTTTATCTTCTATTCTTGGATTTCTTTTTTGCACACCTTTTGGTTTTAATCGAGATATCACAGATTTCGAATTAGACATGAGTATGCTAGGACTTTTAGTACATACAGAATAACAGGCCTAAATGAACAATGCCAGAGACTTTGTCACTGTGTAGTTAAATATTCAGCGCTGGCCAAGTTCTGCTGCTGTGCAGCTGCTTTACTCTTTTAATTTCCCAGTCATTTCAGCTTGGCTCATTACTGCCGCTTTGTAAGTAATTGTAACAGCCAAAGCCCTTTTTTTACGATTTTCAACTTACACTGCTTTTAATTAGTGGTGTAATTGGATTTGGGGCATGTGCTTCATATCTACAACAAGAACAGCAGAGCTCGACACTTGGGGTTTTAGTGAAGCAATTTACAGTTCTGAAGGTTCCTTGGTGGGTGGCAAATATGCTATAATATGTTTCTGCAAATAGTCCTCCTAACTTCAGAGGCACAAAACAAAATCCTAAGCTGTAACTGGCTCTGCACTGCTTGTAGGATTCCTTATGTAAACAAGCATACCACACAAATAACTGGACGTCTTTGCAGTATTTTGTAGGCCAGCGTGGCAAAAGGTAGTGAACCAAAATCTTACTGTAACTGACAGCTTAAAGTAAGCTTTCAAAGTAGTGCCTTTTATGTTTGGGTGATATTTAGTGTGTGTGTGTTCAGCTACTGTACATGCATGTGTGTTACTCACATTGCCTTTTTACCAGCACTTGAAATTTTGAAATATTTGGCCTTTTATTTTTCAAAGCAAGTATGTGTCTGATTTTCCAAACCACCAATGTGTTTGTTCCACTGAAAGAAATCAACTTTCTCCTCACAGTGTAACTAATCCAAACCCATCTGTCTCCCACGCTCCCTAGTAAGGGTCATAGTAATAGACAGAAGCTCTTCAGGAGGTATACCACACGGAGATATAGGTACCCAGCATCCCCCTTTGCTCTGGCCACATAACTGATGAGAATGCTGACTAACCACAGGTGCATGGACGATGACGGACACCCTAAAACATCCCCTTTTCTCTTTTCCTTGTGACCCTGACATGGGTCTGTAATAAAAAGGCTTCCTCCTGCCTGTTGCCTGAAGAGTTACATTAGTGCAAACATCAGAGCAGACCAGAACCTTTCTGCATGTGTTGTATTTAAAAATAGTGGATACTGAGTTGCCAGTTTATTAGGCCTCCATCTTCACACCAGTTGTTCATTCCAATAAGTCATATTATGCGCCAGTTTTCTACCATCAATTTGTTTTTAGTTTCGCACTGAAATGTGCATCTCCCAAATGACTGTGCTGCAAAATCCAAATAACTACCGGTGATTGTCCAGGCCTGGGATGAAAATGTGCGGATTGGAGGGGTTGAGAGAGAAGAACTCTGGAAGCAAACAGATGTGTCATGATAACTGTCTTAGGGAAGGAGATAATCTGCTACTTCTCTGGCTTTAATTTAAAAGGGCTACAGCCGAAGGCCATGTTGAGTAGCAATGTCAGCAATAAGAAAAAAGCAAGATCATCACAACTCAGAAACAAGCTACCTATTCAGACAAATTCACGTTTCTTTTAGAGTTGTCAGTATAGCAGGCTGATAGTTACAACATGATGCTGTAAGAAAAAAAGTTTCCCTGTTACTTTAGGTCCCCTGAAACCCTCTGAAGAACATCTGAACAGCATGGCATTTCTGAACTATGTTGTGGACCAGGATCATTCCTTTTTGGCTACAGATTATCCATACTAAGGGGATACGTCCATTGCTAAATATTACCAAGAACATGATAGTGAGTTTTCATTGCGCCTGTGGCCGTTACAGGCCATACACCCATTTCCACGTTAGAACCCACCCCTGCACAACACATGCAGCATCTTGTAGAATCCATGCAAATATAAATATATTCATACTGTTCCCAAGAAAGCCAAATCTAGAGGCTCCACACTAGCAAAGGTGCACCTGATAAACTGGCAACTGAACAAAGATGACTCTGAGAGCCTACTGATTCAATGATGAATATTTATATTGTATTACAACATTGGACTTTTGAATGACTGATTGTGTCTTGCAAGGTTTGATCGATTTCATAATAAAGTGCCTGAAGCAAAGGCACCTCTGCAGTGGTAAAAATACTTAAGCAAGGTAGTTGTTTTAGATTTTACATTTGTAACCTCCTTTGGTATCCAGTTTTAAATGTTCTGTCATAAATTGAAGTGGGTTTTAAGTGCATCAAAGCATACATCTTTATGTTGCATGTGCATGTATATGACCTCTGCTTAAAGTCTTGCACATTGTGCCATCTCTGAGCACTAAGCACTAACTCATCTTAGAGCCAGTCTCTAGCCTCTAAGCCCCCTAAACCATCATCTCATACATGTTGGTACTTGTCATATAAATCAGTGTGACTCATGCACCTGTCAGGTTAAGAACGCTTTAGAGTTTGGTGACTTAAAGGAGACATATGTATATTTTTCCTGCAGTCTTTCATTTTGGCCCATAACTCTCGAGCTCCCTTTAGGCTCATAATCACAACTAGGCAGCCTGAATATATTGCCTGCTGATGGATGGCTATGTATAGAATGGCCCCCTGCATTGCATGCCGGTCTATTGGTCATTTGGTACACTTGGTACAGGATAGTGTCTGAGCCCAACAATTTTGTATTAATTTGTGTATCAGGTGTTTGTGTTAGAAGTGATGGGTCAGGCTTAAAACTGTTTGTTTTTACTCTTTATTTTCAAAGGATATTAAAATGAACATGTTTCTGTGATGAATTTAGTAAGTAACTATTGTTGAATATTTGTCATTTATATTCTGTTTAATCTCTCTGTCTCTCTTTTTCTGCCTTTTCTCTCTCTCTCTCTCTCTCTCTCTCTCATCTCTCTCTCTCTCTCACTCTCTCTCTCTCATCTCTGTTTCTTCTTATTCTCTTTATGATCTTTTTACCTCTCCCCGTGCATATCTCACTTGGCCACCATCCTGCAGTCAGAAGCTAAGTTTTAAGGAGCGGGTGCGCATGGCCAGTCCTCGTGGTCAGAGCATTAAGAGCAGGCAAACATCACTGAATGACCGCCGTTCTCCCGGCACAGATGTAGCTGCGGAGGGGAGCAGCCCAGCCAAGGTGCAGAAAAGCTGGAGCTTTAACGACCGAACACGCTTCCGCCCCTCCCTCCGACTCAAAAGCCAGTCACGAACCGTGCCTGAAGGTCAGAGCTCCTGTATTCCACATATAGCATCTACACCTAAATAAATATAATAAAATAAATAAATAAATAAAATACATCTAAACATTTTTTATTAATTTTGCCACTTTTTTCACCATTGCATAAATTAAAGCTAAATGTATTTTTGTCTTGGTTTTCAAAGAAAAACTGTGACTAAAATTTATTTATTGAACACAAAACATTTTAACATGCCTCCCTCCGCGCTCATCAAGATTTCATAGCAATGTTGTAACATTGAGGTTTGTATTTGTTTACAGAGGATGCAGGCATGCATACTGTAAGGGACAGAGGAAAAACGTCAGTGTGCTCCGGTGTGACTAGCAGTGGGGAAATGTGGTGTTAAAGAGAGTATTAGCCTGGCAGCAGATGGCCCTGGCAAGGAGAAAAGGTTTCACTCTGCTTCCATGTACATATGGGAACTATAAAATAATTACAGTTGCTGAACATTCGGTGCATCCCTACTAAAATTTAATATGAAAATACAAATTATTTGATTGATATGAAGGTTACTCAGATTTGTGTTCAGTCAAGCTCTGAGAACAAATGGACCAAAAGTAATTTGCCTTGTCTAGGGATGCACCGGTCCAACATTAGGATCGGATATCGACTCTGATATGAGTTATATCAGCTGGATCACGTATCTGAAAATTAGGCCTATTCATGGGGCCGATCCCCAGTGTAGTTTGTTTGCGATGTGTGCTATGCTGTCAATAGCATGTTTGCATGGTGCCTGTAGATGAACTGTTGCAGCTCAGCAAGGCTCGAACTGTGGTCACTGTAATCACAGACCAGTGTTGTTGTTTTTTTTTCTCGGGAGCTTCAGCAGTGCGAGTTCATTCTGAAGAGGTGGAGAAGCAACCTGCCTCGAGAGGCTCAAAACCTTTTACCGGCTAGTCACGAGAGACGTTAATGTGGCAAGGTGACTTCAAGACTGAGCAACCAAGTGCCCGCACTCTCACGCTTAAGTAGCGTGAGCTGCAGGTGTTAGCGTTTGCCGCTTGATTGTTCATTGGTTCCTCTTTGTCTCCTTCGAGTGGCCGGGGTCGGATCTGCAGGAACCAGAGACCTTACAGTAGACTTGATTTATGAAGAGGAACAACAATATGAAGCGAGCCAGAGAGTAAGCTGTACGCGTACGCTTAGTAAAGTATTGTTTATGTCAATCCTGGTGCTTTACGTCGCTCCAACATGGTGGAGTATATAGTTTATTCATTGAAAAATGGTATTGGACCGATTTCGGGTATCGACAGATATGCAAAGTTTATGTATCGAGCTGGTATCGGAACTGGAAACGCTGAATCAGTGCATCGCTATGTAAGACACCTGTCATAATGATAAACTTTGCCATAACCATAGCATTTCCCAAACTACTACTTACTCTGTATCTGTCCTACAACAACATGCTGCAGTTCAACTCATCATCTCCCACAACAGTGCTCCCCTTGTCTTTCTCTGCATTGCTTAATCCATGGATTGAATGATCCATGGATTTATCCTTCTGGGTCGCGAGGGGGTGCGTGAGCCTGTCCCAGGACTCATTGGGTGGCAGGCAGGATTGGATTGGGATAGGCTGCCAGTTCATCACAAGCTAAGATACCAGTTATATTGTATATATTTTAATAGCAGTTTGTGTGAGGTGTGGTGACCATTGGCCAGCACTGGTCCTTACACAAAGATAATAGGCAGTTTCATTTTGCATCGATTTAATGTTTTAATTTAAAAGAATGACAGAAGAATCAGAAAGACCAGATGATGTAAGGAGTAAAATGTTGTTTCTCTTAGTAAGGCAAATATTGTCTCCAGTGTGTCCCTAAATGGATAAGACAGAAAAGGATAGAGAAAGACGTGAGATTAATAGTTTACATGCATAGAATTGTCCAAATAAAGTTTATAGTCTGAGAAGCCATAACAATTACATAACAACTAGATGTTTATAGCCCCATTTACAAAGACACAAACGTAGTCTAATTTAAACATGTTTATTTTGCTGTCATAAAGATCCGCCCTCGTAAGGTATTACGTTGGCCTGGGCCACGTGTTTTAAGCGAGCTAAAAACTGAGCTTAGTCTGAACTGGTATGTTTACATGATCATAGTTAGACTAGCAGTCTTAGACTCTTAACATCAAACCATTGTGGTGCATATCAACATAATTATTCCAGTATTTTTTTATTCCAGCAGGATGTACATATGAAGCACTGTGTGTGGTTGTGAGTGAACTGTGTGTGGTGGGGATATTCAGCAGTGTTCCGAAATGGAGCTGACGTCCCTGTAGGCAGCTGCAGGGTGAGGGATGACGCAAGCCGCGTTCTAGGATCAGCAACACATGCTGTGGGTTAATCACCTCTATGGCTCTATCATTGCTGTAGCTGATTCAGGAAAAAGGCACAGTGACTCCAGGGAAACGTTTCATGTGTCTTTCACACAGAGCTACAGACATTGAACACCCATAGGGCTTTGTACACAAGCCTAGCTTTTTTATGTTTTTAAAGATGGTTCTTTACAATGTATTAAGATTTCACAATGATTAGATTAGTTGATTACTTACTGGTATCTTGTCCAGGGGGTTTTCAGTCTTTCACTAGTGGGCTCCATTAGTCCTAAGACCCAGAAGGATAAACGGTTTAGAAAACAAATCAATGAATAGATCAATTGAAGTAGTCCAAAACTTGGAAAAAATTCCAATAATTGAATTCCATTTTTATCTCCTGTAAAGTTGCCATTTTGGACATATATTGTTTTCTCCTGTTAGGGGGTTACAATCCATACGCTACACATTTGTTTAACATTTTATTATTGTTTATTATATAACCTGCAGACGCTTGTTAGAGACAGTGATGCCCTGCAGATATCACTCTGTTCAAGGCCCATAAGCACAGATTGATGACCCCTTAGATTTAGCTGAAGAGCACTATATGCCTTGTATTCTCCCTTATCACATAGATCACACAGTGCGTAGATCCATCCCACAGTCATATATATGCCTCCAATGATGGGGGAGAAGTGCTGGACTTTGCATTTGTCTGACATTCTCTCCACCACAGCCCTTTTTCTGTGTTTTACAACACAGCTGTCTCATTACACTACAGTAAATCTAGTTAAGGAAACCCCACTCAGATCATCTGCAGCTACCGTATATTATTGACGTAGGGCCAGGCAGGCGCATGTGGGCTAGTGGGAGGAATTCAGTCTTTTCTCCAAAGAGATTTGGAGACAGGATTCTTAGCCAGGTAAAGATTCTTTAATTAACACGCAAAAAGTTATGTCAGTAATCTGTTCAGTGTTGAATTACTGCAAACGTGCCCATTGCGTTGCTACAAAGGTGGGCTAAACACCAGTTGTCAGGTTGAAGAGGCATGCGGGAGAGCTTACTTCTGATTCACTGCTGTACTGATTGTCCTGTGCCGTCTTCCAGGCCCCAGTTCAGCCCCACTGGCCTTTTTTGGAATGGTACACTTTTGAGTTTGCCTTCATTCTCAGTGCTATACAGCTTTCTCCGTCATTTTAGGATCACCCACAACATCCCAAATAATACATGAATGGTATCAATTTATCATAAATACAACTTTTTTTACAGCATCCTTTAGGACTGTGAAGTTCTAAAGCAGCCTACATCATGATGAAATTGAAATGTGCATCTTTTATAATGTATTATCAAAAACATAGATTTTGAACAGTTCTATTTACTCCTATATTTAATGTGCGCTCTGTTCATTATGTCTTTTCTCTGCTTCTATTCCACTTTTGTGTCTCATCCTTCGTATCTGCTTTCTTTATCTGCTCCATCACCCTCCATCCACAGCTGACAGTCTGGGAGGAGATGACTATTTCGATGAGAAGGGCTGTCACTGCGATGTCTCTGTGGAAGATTTGTCTGCTCCTCTGAAGACAGTCATCCGAGCTGTCAGGTGAGGGAATGACTTCACTGACAAGCTTCACCCTCATTCAAGACAACAGGGGTCTGCCATTTTTTATGTGCCATGAGGGTAAATGGAGACTGATGAAATTCCTGCATGAGATTTACTTTTGCCACAGTTAGTTTTAGTCATATTTGCTACCGGCACTTTAAAAAAGAATTTTTAAACTAAAACTATATCAAAAAAATCTATTTTTGACCTATTGTTATGAATAAGCAATACAAATTTAGAAAGATAATATTAATTTATGTATTCATTTTAATAATCAATCTAATTGCTGGGTTGGTTTATCTTTGCATTGTAGGCATATTTAAGTGAACATGCTACTTTAGTAGTTGACTAGTCAAGTTTTTGCAATTTGAGTTAAATTATTCGCTGATCATGTGATTATGACACTAACATCACCTAATAATTTCAACCTCCGATATGCTGAATGCTATCCAGGGCTTTTTGATAATGGCACATTACACTCTACATCATTCTAACATTTCTCTGATCACCTATAATGCTATAGTGGAATGTTGATATCTGGGGTTTACTGGTGACTACGATAAACAGTCATTCTATTACCCATTGACAAATTTTCCCCAGGGGGACATCATCCCTGTCCGAAAACATGCATCTTCATTTTATCTGTTTTCATTTTTTGGCATTAGTTGAATATGACTGCTCTCTTTTATATTGTGCATTTGTCATAATGAATGGGTCTAAGGAAATGCTTCAACATTACCTAAAAACCACCTCTATTTGACTTTTTAAATTGACATTAAAAGGAACAGTACTCTATTCAAATAAATATAGGGCTAACTTGAAGTTGTACAACTTGCACTGTACAAACAATATTTTGTCACATTTTGTTTACAGTGTTAGATCATGAAAACATTTTTTCCCCAGAAATTATAAGATATTTTTCAGTTTGTTTCCTTTCTTTATGCTCTGTTGGAATACCCAATTATGTGAATTAGCACCTACATTGATATCTGTTTATATTTAAAGTAACAAGCCCTGTCAGAAAACAATGGACAGTCTCATAATACACTTTGATCTTAGATTCTGTCCGTCCTGTGCAACTGAGGGCAATTACTTTACACTCCAGGTTTTTCATTTTTGCTGAGGTAGCCTCTTGTTTCTTGCTCCAGGAGACTAATCTAACTGGGCACAGTCAAAGGTCCTTTGAGGGCAAAGCAGATGAGATTTCCCCCTGTGCTTTCCCAGGGTGTCAGATGGACATACTCACAGCTGCCTCTGCTTACACACTGGCTCATCTGACATGTGTATCTGAGCGCAGTTGACAGGCGCTGGAAGTGTTACTGAGACCCATTCACTACTATGTCAATATTTTACTTCCATCTGTATCTTCCATTCTATCCCTGTAGAATGACGCTGTAAAGAACTGACCTTACTCTACTCACCTTTCTAAAGTCTTCCACCACTTGAGCTTTGTGTAGATCAATGTATCAGGCTGAATCTCGATCTATGTTGTTTTTGGCTTGGTATTTAAACAAACAAACAAAAAAAAATGCTGTACACGTGGTTTGCATCGCCCTCTAGTGTCAGTGCAAGAGCAGTGCACCAGGTTCAGCATTCACCTATGACAGTTGTTCTTGGGAGACAAACCAAGCCGTGCAGAAAGCGAATGGAAGTTTATTTGCTAGCTTGTTAATCTATTTCTTTGTTTGGTTGATTGGTTGTTATGAGCAGCTAAGCAGTTTTTGTGCTTCAGCTCTATTATCTTGTGCAAACCATATTAAAGGATCGTTTTTTTTTTTGTTCTACAATTTTTCAAAACAGTTTTGCCTTATTTAATGATGTGCATTGCTGTTAAAGTGTTAGGGTTGTGTCGGTATGTGAATCGTTTCTTTAATTCCGACCAGGATAATGAAGTTCCACGTGGCCAAGAAGAAGTTTAAGGAGACTCTCCGGCCGTATGATGTGAAAGATGTGATCGAGCAGTACTCAGCTGGACACTTGGACATGCTGTGTCGCATCAAGAGCCTCCAGACTAGGTTAGAGTGGATTGACATAACCAAGACATAATCACACAGAATAATTTTAAAAAAGCTCTTTTAATGATACTCTTGATTTCTCTTCTGTGCTGCTTATAGCTGTTCGTGTCACAAATCTACTTTGACCTTCATATCAAAACCTTAAAACTCCACTGGAATATACTGTTTGCCAGAATTTGCACCTCATTATGAGCACATTGACTGAAATGCTTCAAAATGGCACATTATTGGCTTTTATGCTAAAGTTTTATTTTTAAATATACAAAGTTTTGTAATGACACCAACGATGCGCACTCAAGGAAAAAAAACACATACACCACTATGTTTTCATATGTGCCTGAATCTGATCCTCTGTTTGCACTCTCCTGTTCAGGTTGGACACAATAGTGGGTCCTCCACAGACCCTGAGCAGCAAAGCCAAGACCTTTTCTTCTCCTTCCCTTCACTTGTATTACAGCCAAGCTAAGAAGAAACACACAGCCCCAGGGTCAGCTGATTCACAGGCCCCCAGCAACCTTACTTAACACAGAAGCCATGGACATGAGCCCATGCTTAGGCTATGTGTCTGGTTCATCTATGACCATGCAGTCGTGGTCATAACCAATTTATTTCATTTTGGACCCATTTCTATTGGCATAGAGGGCAGCTGGTGTTTTCAAATGGTGTTAAAAATCTAAACAAAAAAAATACAAGACAATCAGTATAATTTGTCCACTGCTGCAAACCTGGACTCCATTTCTGAATATCTAAGCCCATTTTGTTGTACATCATGGGCCTTCACAGACACAAAGGCTTAAGCTGTTGACTCTGTCTAATGCAACATATTTCTCCTTGCTTTTGACCTTGGGATAATGTATCCTCGTTCAAAAATAAAACCCAGTGTTATTGTAAACCTAATGTGGCAGCTTGCATGCGGATCGTTTAAATGTGGGACTAACTTAGATTGGTGTCTTTTCCTTTGTGACTAATGAATTAGAAACACAGGATTGCATTTATATGTCTAATCACTGAATGATTAATCAGATTTCTGTATTTTGCTGCTGACTTATATTTATCAGAAGATTGTGGAGTGGAAGGGTGTGCCATGGTAAGGTGTGCAGATTACACAGTGGTGTTCCACATTTCATGTTCAAGTTGAGACAACAGTATGTTTTCCACTATATTTCATGTTCAATGTTCAATGTTTGTTTTCGTTTAGGCACGGAAGACAATTGTTGGATTATATTAAGTAGAGTTTCCTGCCATTCTTCCAAAATACAAATCTTCAGCTATGCAACCATAGGAGGCCTTCTTTATCGTATTTTGCGCTTTGTAATGCACCACGTGTTTTCAATGGGATTGAGGTCTAGACTGCAGGCAGGCACATCTGGCACGGACACTCTGATTACTCAGTCATGTTGTTGTAGCACATGCAGAATATGACTCCGCATCATCATAATGAAAAACATGGGCTTCCCTGAAAAAGGTGATGTCTAGAAGGCACCATATCTTGCTCCAAAATGTGTGCACCATTGTCAGCATTATTGACGATTTAAAAGTTATTCCCAAAATGGTCAGTAATACACCCCATACATGACAGATCCTGAGTTTTGAACTTTATACTGGTATGGATTCCATAAACAATCCGACAGGTTGACTCATCAGACCACAGCACACGTTTCCACTGTACATCAGTACATTTCAGAGGAGCTTGAGTCTAGAGAAGTCGGTTGTTGGTTATTGTTGACATACGGCTTTCCATGTCAAAGTGGATTTACAAATTACTGCTTTCTGTTTTATTTGCATTTCACATACTGTCCCAACCTTGAGGTTTGTGGTTGACTGAATGCTGCTTTTAGTGCATGTTATCTACCCGTGTGGTCCATCTGGAGTAGTGCTTGTGCTAATGTTGCTTGGAGTAGCTCCTCTAAGAGTGATTCCTCTTCTTTCCTTGTCTCATAATGAAAGATTAAAAGTACACCTCTCTCACACACAGACCTGCCGCAAGCGTGGGTCCACAGCAGACCCTGAATGCCAAAGCCAGGAACCTGTCCTCTTCTTCACTGCACTTATATTACAGCCAAAGCAAGAAGAAACACACCAGCTCAGGGTTAGACTCATGCCTAGCCACTGTGTCATGTACTGGAGCGCTGGGTTGGGGAAATGCTTACCTAAATTAACTTGCTGTTTCTCTAGGGTTCAAAGCTGATGCAGAGTTAGTACACTTATTTAAAGTATACTGTAAAAGTTCATTAAATCACATAAAAAAATCTGTATAATAAAGTACAATAGAAAACAGAGTGTGCATTTCAGCATCAGCGTCGGACTCTCAAGTGATTGATACTTATGATCAATGTTTCCCAATTAAGGAAAACATTAGATCTCTAATGCTTTTCTCTTGATTTGTTGGTGTAGAATTCTATTGTCACTGCTGGCTTAATTTTGCATGATGACACAAGCGGACAACTGGTGAAATTATTTGACCTATATTACTTTTTTACTAACGTCAAAAAATCAGTATTGTGGTTTTAGCATTATTTAGCATTATTCAAATCTTGGGTTAATGTAATGTCTTAAGACCTCATGCTAGAAGAGTGACCAAAAAACTTTTGACGGTAGACAAAGCATGGTCATTTCTAATCCCTGTTTCCCATTACTCTCTTTAAAATGTAGTAAAAGATGGCAAACTAACAAACTTTCTTATTCTTTAACTGTAATCAGGTTTTGTCTTGCGGTGCTGTGTGAGGAAATCCAGCGTTATCTGGTGTCTTTTCCTTTCTTTTGTATTTATTCAGCAATTTTATGTCACAGGGTGGATCAGATCTTGGGGAAGGGTCAAATACCCATGGACAGGAAGATGAGAGACAGGATCCTTCCAGAAGGGGAATCTTTGGAGCATGACATGAGCATGTTGGGGCGTGTGTGTAAGGTAGAACGACAGGTAAGTCACACATGGAATTTATGGCCAGACTGAAATAGTGACCTTGTTTATGAACATTGTATATACAGGTAATATGTATTACTATTGTATGTATTAGTCAGGTTCCATGTTCATTCCATTACCAGTCAAACCTGTGAAAGGTGTGAAGTGATTCTCGTAAGAGTAAGAATATAGTAAGACAGTTTGTATTTTTTCTTCTTTATTTTTTATCTTTATTTTTTGACCTTACTCATTCACCACCATCATGGCAGGCTGCAAAAATAAAAATGCTTCTAGAAAGCATTTGTCACATGCCATTATGTTACGGATGGCCAATTCCAACAAAATCTGATTTGATGCCTTTATTTTTGTTTTTGACCAAACAGGCTCTGATTGAAAATGAGTTGTTTTATGGGTAATGGTGGATCGTGGCTGATTATGAATATGTGAAATGCATTTTTACTGGGAAATTTTGAAATGTTTTTGGGCAGGCACATGGGCCAGTGGGCAATACCAGCATCCCAGGGAGCTTACTGTGAAAGCATCAATGTAACCAGACATTTACCTGTTTCAAACTAACCACAGAGTGGGACACTGATGGTTTAGCTTTGGAATAGAGTATGATGCCACTACACTAAAATAAAGGGAAATTATTTAGGGAAGCTAACAACCACTTTGTTTATGAGAAGTGCAAGTAGAATTTAGTTTAAACACTTCCAATAAATTTTTAGAGTATATAACAATTAATAACGGTTGTTCTTGTAAAGAATGGCATATTGGACGACTGTAGACCAGTTTTATTGCACTACTGCACTCCTAAAAAAACGACCACTTTTGGCTCCCTGAAAAACCTTTCAGTTGATGGTTCTTTAAAAAGAACGATATATCCAAAACAAGAACCAATTTGCAAGTGTGAGTGATAAAACCCCTTTTTTCAAAGCAGCACAGAAAGAATGAAAGAAAGATAGTAAACATACAGTACAGGCAAAACTGTCTAATTCACTTTGTTTTACATTATGCAGGTGCAGTCCATTGAGTCAAAGCTGGACTCGTTGTTGGACATATACCGGCAGGTTCTCCAGAAAGGCTCATCCTCAGTGATGGGTTTATCGGCCCTTCCTCTATTTGAGCTAGAGCAGACCTCTGACTACCACAGCTCCCTCCAGAGTAAGGACCTGTCTTCCTCCACACAGCTCACAGGCAGTGGGGTTTCGCGGTCTGCCAGTGCTAACCTTCCATGTGGCTTGCAACTCGTATTGGCCCCCAGTGAACTCAACCTGGGCACTGGCTACCAAACCTCCGCCTCCTCATTCTCCCCCTCCCCGCTGCTTCACAATCAGCCCTCTAGCCCAGATAGTGTCTACCCAGCCTCGCCGCCACCCATCCTCACCCCGAACAACCTCTCCAGAGGTCATCCCAATTTCTCTGAGCTAACTAGACCTCTACCTACCACCAATCCTAACACAAACACTCTGCAGTTGCCCACGATGGCTCCAGGCACACCTTCTAGTCTGATATCAGAGACATTGCAGGAGAGCAGGGCAGAGAGTCCGCACACCTGCTTGCTTAATACCCAGACTGAAGCGGTTTCTGACAGAGAGGTAACATGTTCTCAAAGTAAGGTGCAGCTAAGGAGCAAACCTGAGCGAAGCCCGAAAGAGGAGGGCTCCTGGAGGAGACACTTGAGTCTTGAAATTAATCCACTAGGCCTCATGTCTTCAGGAGCAAACAACCCTCTGCCATCAGACCGGGGACTGGGGAAGTCCTTCTCCGCTCAAAACCTCATGCTACCCTCTGGTGGGGACTGCCACCCCAATCTGTCTGCTCGGAGCAGCGGCAGCAGCAACAATGAGTCCAACGATCGGGAGACCCTACCAGACTGGGGTGACACAGAACTCTTCATCAGTGACAAAGAGCTAGCGACCAACGAGGGGAACCTCAACTTTCTTCCCCAGCAAAGCACGGACACCTGCTTCTCCACTGAGCTCATACAAACAGGAACCGCTGGTTCGGCACATGGCCAAGCTGGACCCACAGGCAGCTCAGAGTCTTTGAGACTGCCTCATGTTCGTCTAAAGTAACCCCTACACGCAGCAACCTCTAGAGACTAGTTACCGCCTCTGGTTCCTTATGCTCTATTGTTTTTCCAAAGGAAAGGGGATACCAGCTTCACTCCCCACCTTTTTCTAATTTACATGGTCAGTTGGTGAAAACACAATGTGTTCCTTGAACTTTATGTTCATACATACATACATACATACATACATATCATTTGCATGGGCAATGTGTCAGAAAGGGTAACTTAGTAAGGAAAAATGAAAAAGTATTAAAAGACTAAATGAAGGATTTTGGCACTGATTGAGCTCTTCTCTCAGTTTTGCATGGGCACTGCATGTTGATAAAAGCAACAGCACATTGGATCAAGAGTGTTTATGCATTTATGGTTGTTAACCCCTCTACTCAGTCTTAGAGTTCATAATTCAGATTCTTCTTTATATTCTAGTCTTCTCAAAAATGCAGTGTCTTACTGAGCTGTCAAGTCACACATTGCACCAGTCGAATAATGCCAGTAAATGACTGCATTAGTGCCAGGTACCATAGATCGCTGTGGCTGTCTATAGAAATAGTCTTTTCCTTCGTTTTTGTGTTTTTTGTAGTGTTCACATGCGTCTTAGTGCATGTTAATGGACCTCATACATGGTTGGGGCCTTGTGTTGTTAGATGAATAAAGACATGCTTGGGGAAAGAAAAGGAACAAGGTGGGAATCAATACACTATGTGTCCAAAACCTATGCAGACACCCCTTTTGATTTGTGAATTCAGTTAAGGTGGATCCACTGCTGACACATGTGTTGTGCATGCTTAGTAAAGCATTAGCAATAGATTGGGATTCTCTGGAAAAATCCCCTGTAATGATAGAGCACCACTGAAAACCTGTGGGATAAGCTGGAATGGTGTTTATGATGGTTTTGTGACTGAATGTGATTAATTCCTCACAAAAGTGTTCCAACAGTGCTCTAGTACCAAAAAAAAACTACCAAAAGGAATAGATGCTGTTCCTGCAGCAAAGAGGGGACAAAACTCTTTAGTAATACCCTTTACTGTCGGATGAGCAGGTGTCTGCAAATGGCTTTTGGACATTAAGGTTTTCAGGCATATTAGATCATCAATATTTTGAACAAGCTCAAATGAATGTTGTTCTTTTGCTTTAATGCTAGGTGAGATGTACCTGTATAATCAGCAACAGAAAAAAAACTTTTTTTTTATTGTGTTACATCACATATTACATCATTTAGCACACATGCGTGTAGTTTTTTGTTTTGTTTAGTTTTTTTCTCTTTTTTTCTGCAGTCCACAATAGTCTTAAACCCAGAATTGTGTTTTTCATGCTCTTTTCTTCTCTTAATTTTCCATTCAGTTTTCTGAGTGGATTACAAGTGTTTTTACTAGACTGATTATGAATATAACTTATAATGTAATGTGTATATCAGAATGTAGGTATCTATTTGTACGTTGCAAGTCATGCTTAGCTGTATGTTTTTTTTTTTTCTGAAACTGTTTAACGTTTCTGGGGTACACGCTGAGGGTGATCCTGGCACTGTAGCTTACAACAATTGGAAGCACAATTGTTCAGAGTTTGAAGAGAAACCTGCAAATGTGATGAATGTTATTATACATAATCATGTTATTATTTGTAATCCAGATGCATGGAAAACATGGTACATAACATTATGAACATTGATTTGCGTTGCCGTTGTCTGTGGATTCTCTATGGAGTATGTCTGAGTTGCAAAACAATGCTGTAGACTAATATTAATAATAACCTTTTTAACATTTTCTTTAGTTTTAAAGATTTTTTAAACTAAATGCTTCATGGTGCCTTTTTGCATTACACTACAATTGTACCTGTCCCTGTTCCCTTCATGCCAGTACAGTAGTCTTACTCTGACCTCTTATGGAAACTGCTCAGAGTGTAGGTTGAAATAATTGAACATTCTGCTTGGCTGTGAACAACTGCTCTCTGTGTTGAAACCAACATTTCTTTTTTCCTTTTTCTTTTTTTATTGGTTTTGCCACTAATTTAGTAATTTATTACACAAAACTGGCCTTAATATACATGCTTGATAATGTTAGAGTTCTGTCATGCAGATTAATTTATTTCAACTATGTGCACATAACAGAGTTGATGCTCTGGGATTGAAAATGCAAAATGAAATTTTATCATACTTAAATAAACAAAAGACTTGAACTCATGAACTGGGTTTGTGTGTGTGTGTGTGTGTGTGTGTGTGTGTGCGCATTTGGTCTATGGTATTACTATGTTTTGTTTCATTTTTTTTTATTATATATTGTAAATCTTAATACAAACACCTGGGGCCTGTCAATTAATACAATCAACCAGGACAGCAACAATAATCTCAGAAGTAGCTAAATCAGTCTTATTCACTGTCACAACTACACACACAAAAAAATAAATAAAAAATGCACAAATGCTTATTGCATGCATTTATGATGAAATGCACATTAAAATGGGCAATAAGAACAAAACTGTTAGGCGTTCAAAGAATGTGCAGTCAAATAAAAACTTGGGACAGTCTTTAGTGCTTTAGTAAAGGCTGATGCAGAAATAAAAAGATGTCGAATGTTAAAGGTACTTATAACTACATTTTTTCAAAGAGTGAAACTACTCCTTTTTCCTCCTTCACATATAAAATAAGACATTTTGTAACATATAGAGTAAACCGTTATAAATATTGTTGCGCATGAAAGTAAAGGAGATTGTTAATCACTGTAGCTCTTACCCAAGTGACCGTTACGTCAGCGGATGTTGACGCACGAGCTTGTTACCTGAAGTCGCCTAATAGCATAAGAAGCGGCGGGTTAACGGTAGGTGTTGTAGTTCATTAACTACTCGCGTTTGTAATGTCAGATTGGGAGGCCGAATACGATGAGGATGGAGTGGCCATTTCGAAGCCTACACCTATTATTACAACCCAAAACACGGAGTGGAAGTTCCCCTCGTGTGGGAATGTTAGCAAAGGGGACGTTAACTTCGGTGGAAAGCGAGGCGGGAAAGAGCAACCGAAAAATCCACTATGGCGAAACAGCAGAGATCAGCGTGGAGATCCTACCACGACCGGCCAGCCGATTTACAGTGATTCCGACAGTGGTAGAAGAAGGCGCGATGATAGAGCAGGTTCAATGCGGCATGTGTCTCTTTCAGTTGAAAACTCTATGATCGGGAGGGTGATAGGTAAGCTAGCTAGTTTTCTGCTTAGCATGCTAGCTTCATATTAGCATATTATTTGAATATCTCAAGGCCGGAGGTTTGTTCTTCACACTGCTCCATGTCGTCTGCTTCACGGGAACAGGTCGAGGCGGAGTGAAAATACGTGAGCTGGAGGAGTCGAGTGGGGCCAGAATAAAGGCAAGTTTCTGTGCTGTCTCTACAAAACACAAGAAGCTAACGTTTGCCAACGGAACGCTCTTGGCCTTCAGTCAGAACCGATTCGGTCTTTACTCTTTGCTGCAGTCGGGCAGTTAACTCGTCCCTGAAGTGCAGTACATGGTGATGCTCAATGATGAGATTGGTTCTTTAGTGTTCCTGCAGGAGCTACGAGGCTACCGTAGAGCTGTTCATTATTCTAAAACGAAGTCGTATGTGGAGTTATACCGTAATCTCCAAAATGGACAAATTAAAATACAAGTTATGTAATTAAAGGAAGATAGATTGTGGGGTATGGTTGATGCATGCTTCTGAATAAAGATGTGGCCTGAAAACGTCCTCCTGTAGGCTGTCATGGTGCAGAGAACAAATTAATTATTGTTTTAGAAATCAAAAAACAGGCCACATAACTTGGCCACGTTCACACAGCAGATAACAGTGCCTCTGATCTCTTGTTGTCCACTTTTCTAAATTTTCTTCGTTGGCTATTCACAGTATCTTTTGTGCTGGTGCACTATAGGAGGTTTGAGTATTGGTATTTGCTAGAATCACAGAAGCAATCACCAATTTCTATTAGCTGACAGCTGGACTTACTTACTTGAAAATTTGCTTCCCCCCCCCCCCAACATCTTCGTTTCATTCAGCGATCGCTACGTCTGTTCAGTTTTCAAAAAAAAAAGTCATTTTAAATAAATATGCATTTATAATGTAATATACACTCATCATAAAATAGTTGGCATGATGAAACATTCTGACTGATATGGGTTTTTTTTTTTAATTTTTTGATCATTTTTGCATGTGTGCATGTTCATAAGGTGTAAGCAGCGTGTAATTATAATGATTGTCGAGTTGGACTGACGTAAAAGCCATGTCTTATGTCTGAAAATGGCCAAACCACATGAACATTTAGTCATTTAAAACATTTGGTAATTGGTAGCTGCATAACAAGTGAATTTATGTATTCACTCGCACATAGCGACTGGACTAACCAGACACACATTTCACTACTGCAAGTGTAAATGCGTGTGACTAAAATCTTAATTGGAATACAATTCCGATACTAGACACATTAAGCAACCAGGTGTAAACAGGGTCTTATAGTCACTTGTCATTTTCCCCACTTTATTCTCTCAGTACCTGTACCTGTAACAGTCAAAATAGTGATATATATTTTTTAAGGCAATAAGTATTAAATTTAGAATTTAGCAAAAGTCATAAAATGCTAATTCATGGTTCCTAGCAACTCAAATAAGTTATCTACTGATTTGATACTGTTAATGTGATGTCTGTTCTGAGTAATTAATGCCTGATTATGATTTGGATAGATTAATCGTGGCGATTATGAGGGAGAGGTGCTGATCTTTGGAAGCAGTGATGTTCAGCAGAAAGCCAAGAACATGATCATGGAGCTGATATCAGGGAGTACAATCAGTAGGGATTGGCTCCATAATGGTAAGATAATGTGTATCATGTAGTGTTGTCACAATACTGACAATTGCACTTTAAAATATTTCAGCAAGATTCGACACGATTTTCGAAAAAACAAAGGCGAATAAAATTGAGTGTCTTATTTTTTTCAGATGAACATATCCGAATGAACAAAAGATTTCCTCTTGCAAATTACTGTCATGTTCACACAGGCAGTGCTGATAGAGCAAAATGAGAGGGGAAAATATGGAATTACAGCGATTGTGTCAAATACTTTACCAAAACAAATGTTTAATTTTTATTGAACACTGGAGTCATTTAAGTTGTCAGGGAAGTTGTGTTGGGGGGCAGGGTGATTATCTGACTGCAACATCAACATTGTTCGCTGTTGATGCTTTAACTTCAGTTAAAAAAAATTTTACTGTTGAAGTAAATCTGGTGTATCACTGTCATCGGTTAGTGTTCATAGTTTTTCCAGAGCAGAGTATTTTTCCTTAATGCCAGTCCTTGCACATCGCGTGTGTCATCTAGGTCCTTTTCATCATTTCCTTGTATTATTTAAAAAATATAATCCAAAACAAGTTCAGAAATTTTATTTAAATGTGGACAGCACATTTTCTTTTCTTTTTCTGATATAGCTGTATGTGGACTGACATCTCTGGCAACCTCAGCATTTATTGACCTATTATCACGATTATTGACCTGTTTATCTAAAGGTCTTGCTGCGGCATTGATTATTGTATTGAATTTTCAGGAAATTTATTGTATTGTTTCTAAATTTGAATTATTGATATCAATATATTTGACAAAACATGCTAATGCTGCCTTTTGTTTGTTCTTTCCAAATTTGTCTCTCTGTAATTCATAATGTGCCCATTTATATAATTTCTGTGCCTGCCCAAAATAACAGAAATCTATACTGTATATACACTGTGTTCCAAATTATTATGCAAGTAATATTTTCTCAGATTTTCCAAAATTACCTATATGAATTGCAGTCACTGTAATTTTCCAGTCATCAACTATTAGAGTACAATTGAACTGGCAATGATAACAGTATATTAAAAAAAATAATAAAACACTTAAAATGCACACAAAAAAAATGTTCCAAATTATTATGCACAGCAGAGTTTTCAACCTTTTTCATTTTTATAAAGAACAAAAAAAATGGTCATTTGTGAAATTATAAGCATTAGCAGGTTGTTACAAACTGAAATCAAACAGTTTAAGTCAAAACTTTATTCTAGGTGATGTTACATTTGCACATAGGACCCCTTGTTCGAAAGGAGCTTCTGAACTCGTCCATTGAATTTGTCAGGTTTTGGATGGTATCTGCTTGTATTGTTTTGCATGAGGACAGAATACCCTCCCAGAGCTGTTGCTTAGATGTGAACTGCCTCCCGCCATCATAGACAATCCTTTTGATGATGCTCCAGAGGTTCTCAAAGGGGTTGAGGTCAGGGGAGCATGGGGGCCACACCATAAGTTTGTCCCCTTTTATGCCCATAGCAGCCAGAGATTCAGATGTGTTCTTTGCAGCATGAGACGGTGCATTATCATGCATGAAAATGATCTTGCTGCGGAATGCATGGTTCTTCTTCTTGAACCATGACAGGAAGTGCTGTTTAAGAAACACCACATACATTATGGAGGTCATCTTTACCCCTTCAGGGATCCTAAAGGGGCCGACAATCTCTCTCCCCATGATTCCAGCCCAAAACATTACTCCACCTCCTCCTTGTTGGCACCGTAGCCTTGTTTGCATGGGGTGTCCATCAACCAGCCATCCTCCACTCCATCCATCTGGACTCATCGGTGAACAAAACAGTTTTGAAGTCAGTCTTCATGTATTGTTTGGCCCACTGGAGCCGTTTCTGCTTGTGTGCAGTGGATAGAGGAGGTTGACAGGATGGCTTACGCACAGCTGCAAACCTCTGAAGGACCCTGCATCTTGTTGTTCGGGGGACGTTGGAGGCACCAGCAGCTTCAAAAACTTGCCTGCTGCTATGACAAGGCATTTTTGCAGCTGCTCTTTTAACCTGACGTAATTGCCTGTTGGAAAGAGTCCTCAATTTTCCCTTATCAGCACGCACACGTGTGTGCTCTGAATCAGCTACATACTTCTTGATTGTGCGATGATCACGATGAAGTTTCTTGGCAATGTTGATTGTAGTCATGCCTTGACCTAAACACTCCACAATTTGTTGCTTCTCAGCAGCCGAAACATCCTTTTTCTTTCCCATTTTGGCTGAAAATGTAGGCTGCTTAATAATGTGGGACAGCCTTCCTAAGTAGTCTTGCCTTTAATTGGACACACCTGCCAAACTAATTAGCACAGGTGTCTGCAATTGCTTTCAGTGATATAAAGAACCCTGACACACATCACCATCAATGGGTTTAACTGACAAACAAAAAATTCTTACCTTATCACTCCTAAATGCTTTTTGCATAATAATTTGGAACACAGTGTAGGAATATATGATATAGGTCCATAACATTTTTTTAGTAGGAAATTATACCCACAGGTGACAGTCATCAGGCGCAAAATACTTCGCAGTTTGTCCTTACTTAGCATTCAGAGGCAGAATCATTTAAAAACATTGTGAGAATTGTGAATCATGGTCAGAGTGTTACATGAGGGATTTAGTTAGTGAGACATTTCAGTCATTTTAGTCTTAGAACGTTTGTGCCATTCATGTGTCCTATAAAAATTGCATAGACCTGAATGGATAATAGTATCTAGAATTTGACTGTTTTTTCTTAAATTGCCTATTTTAGGATTTTTTTTGTGGCAAATAAATGTGCAAAGACTCACCAAGACATCAGATCACCTATAACATTTAGGGAGGGATAATGATCTACATCTTTAACACTCAGCACTACAGTATGTTTGCTTGGTGGTGGTGTTAGTTTGTGTTGCGCTGGTATGGATGGATTAGACACAGCAGTGCTGCTGGGGTTTTTAAATATCTCCATGTCACCGCTGAACTGAGAATAATCCAGCAACCAAAACTATCTAGTCAGAGCAGCTATCTTTGGGCAGCGTGCTGTGACCACTGATGAAGGACTAGAGGATGACCAACACAGCTGATCTGTTGCTGCACAGCTAATCGTCTTATTGGACCAACAAGGTAGGAGTGGCTGAGAGTGGACAGCAAGCCTTTACTATCTGCTGTTTTTTTTCTGCTGTTTTTGATCTGCCCTTACCAGCACAGCACAGACTGACCTGTCGCCACCATGTCAGTGTCCCTGCCGTGCTGAGAGTAATTACCATACAAATAATGCCTTCTCATTACCATGGAGGAACAGGGTGAAAGGGCATTAACAAAATACACAAACACATGGACTACAGTCTGTAATTGTGGAACTACAGAATATTTCTGTAAGGTATGGCCAATGAATCTAAATAAATGGTGGTTTTAATATTCTGGATTTATTTTATTTATTTATTTATTTATTTATTTATTAAACATATCACTAGCCATTTTGTTAGGTGCGTCAACATTTTATCTACACCTTTTGTGTTGGGCTGGCACAGGTGGATTGGAACATGACAGTGTTGCTGGTGTTTTAGGATTACTTTGACAAGATAATGTATACCACTTTCTACTTGCATTATAAGGACATGGCTTCAAAAGAAGAGAGTGGATGCTGGGCTGGCCTGTGTACAGTCCCAGCTTCTCCTAAAACAAAACACTGTACTGTTGAGCATCATAATACTTGCCGTTAGAATAGAACAAAACTGTGCTTTAAACAGTTACTCCCTTGGTGTTTTTAGTCCCTAAATGTCTTAAGTGAAAAAGAATCACAAATTGGTGCATGCTTTAACAGTTGCAAGCACCAAAGTTTAAAAAGACAAAATTTCATATGTAAATATGAATGTGATGTCTTGTTGTTCATCATAATGTAGGTTTAAAATGCCTCAGTTTCTAAATATGGGATTGTGTGAAAAATTACATATACACAGAGGTGAGATGTATGTATTTTGCCTTTTCTTATGCAAGAAAGAATGTCCAACCCCTAAATGTCAGGCCTCACAAACTCCCCTTTGTTAAAATGTGTGGGAGGTGGCATTTTGGGGATGAACACTACCGACAGTGCTTTTTGTTTGCTGTAGCTGCAGCATTAATAAAGCAGTGGACCCCTACAGTTGGGTAAGGACAGTCTTGAGTTTTGTTTGTGTCTCAGCAGGCAGTGAGGTTTCAGGAGTGAAGAGCGAATCTTGCTGGCCAGCATCTGCCGTGCAGGCTTCCATGGCCCCCACCCATGCACCTATAGACTGGGCTGCCATAAGAGAAAACAGGCAGAAGTATGAGACTATTAAATGGCAAGGTGAGTTTAATTGGACTGCGCATATCACACAATCCATTAGTCCCTCTCTATGGTTTGTGTAGGTCCCCCAGATCCTACATGTCCCTGATAAGGCCCGCCCTTGCTTATGTCACATTCATGGCCAAGCACGAAACTGAAATCTTTTGCATGTTTGTCAGACGTACCCACAAAGTTTCATTTGTACCACGCCAAAAGTAGGCAAGTCTGCTGTATCTGTGCCAGAAGTGGAATTGGTGCTTTTGGACAGGTGGGCCAAATGCATTTTGTGGGCGACCTTTGACTTAGCAGATTGTCAGTGCCAACAGCAGGCCAGCAGTGCCTTTTCTAATTAAAAAAAATTAATTGAACTCTGAAAAAACATGTTCGGTAGTCGGCCAAATGTTTCATTTTGTTTGGTTTCAGCTTATCCCTAATACATGCACATGCTACAGCAGCTCTCTCACAAGGCAACAAAGTTATGATTTGTTATTCACTGAATGTTTATTTGTTTTCATTTGCAGTTCATAATATTCTTAAAGCTGCACTGTGTACGATATCAGGCAGGGTTCTGAAACACAACAGTCATTACGTAATGTTCTTCTGCATGTTACATGCACTTGTACCAATTGCAGTTTTCAACTCTGCAGTCCCCAAATCCTGCAAACTTGCATTGTGTGTGTATGTATATATGTGTATGTGAGTGAGGACTCTTGGTTCGTTTAGATCTCCCACCTCTGAAGAAGAATTTCTACATTGAGGCTGAGTCAGTATCCAGGCGCAGTGTAGAGGAAGTCAGAGCATGGAGGCAAGTGTGTATGATCTGATGATCTGTGCTATTTCAAACCCTCCAGCAGAGGTCTCCTGTGAATCGTGTATCTCATTGCGCATAGGTTCCCAGCCTGGTCTTGGAGAAGCTTGTGCTGCATATTTTTGTTTTACTGTTCTAAAGCTCCCAATTTATGGTTAGTAATGACCTATGCACTTTGATCTCTTTCCGTGCCATGAATTTGGCTTTTGCCTTCAAAAGCGTTTTTCTCAGTTTCCTTTTTATTTTACATTTGAACCATCTTAACATTGCGGTATATGGTATCACAAGGCTGTTAGTATAGTGATTCTGGTTCTAACCAGCTTTGCTATAACAAGTTAGAGAAAAAGTCAAGAGAAAACATCAAGCATCTGACAGAATGCTGACATGGAACCTTTTCCATTGTGTTGGCGCGTTACTCGATGAGTAGCATGTTTTAAATAAAGGTTTATTTGAAATTGGGTTTGAGCTTTTTAGTATAGTAAGAGAATATACTGTACATTGATCACGCGTAACGTGAATGTTTTTGGCCAGCTAGTTGTTTCTTTAATTAGTGCATGTTTGTTGTAATCTTACAGAAAATCCAGCAGAGGGCTCTCTTTAACTATATATACAGAGAGAGGTCTTTTATGTGCAAAATATTTCATATTGAGCAGGAATACAGTACAAGAAGTGGACTGTTGATTATGATTTCAGGGAAATTGCTAGCTCTCATGCCATAATAGGAATTAACTTGTAGGTATATGAGGTTCATGATTCATTGAATCATGTTTTATCCACTGTCATAGCTAATTGCTTTATTCAAATATGAATTGTGTTTGTGATGGAGGGTAAGCACTTTGGTTAAATGTCACCTACATTTCTTATTAAAATTGTCTGTCTGTCTGTGTGTGTCTCTAATTCTCTCTCTCTCTCTCTCTCTCTCTCTCTCTCTCTCTCTCTCTCTCTCTCTCTCTCTCTCTCTCTCTCTCTCTCTCTCTCTCTCTCTCTCTCTCTCTCTCTCTAACAGGAAAGAGAATAACAATATCTTTGTGGATGATCTGAAAGAGGGAGAGAAGAGAGTTGTCCCTAATCCAGTTTACACTTTTGAAGAGGCTTTTGTAGAGTATCCCGGAATAATGGAGAACATACACAGAGTGGGGTTTCAAAAACCGACTCCTATTCAGGTACTCTGCAATTAAACTCCAAAAGCAGCCTTATGTTTAGTTGCAAGAAAGGTGTCTAGTGATTAAAGCAAAATCAAGTATTCTTATGTAGTAGCTCCTTAAATTTTCAGGTCTAAAGCAATACCTCAATTTGATTGGCCTGTATCGTCTTGTCATCATGCTTAGGTGGTACTTGGGTTTTTGACTGGAGGATTTCAAAAAGCAACAAGAAAATAAATGAAAGAGGGGAATACCATTGAGTGGCAGTTTGAAAAAGGAAAAAAAAAATGGTTTGGGGGAAGTCCCATGTGGCATTATCAACAATGACTGTGTGAATATTGAGGCCACGAATGTCAGTGTTTTATATGAAAACTTTTTAAAATACTGCATTATTTGCCCATAATAAATCTTGAATAAACCTTGCCAGTATTGGTATGAAGAATAACATTAGCATAGGCAGTTAAAACCTTGGTGAATGGAATCAATGGCGATGCCCAAGTAAACAGCAATAGAATACAGAATTTCTAGTTTGTTGCACAAATGTTTGGTTTGTTTAGTGTTTTAATTGTTTCCATGTTAGCTGTGCATAGATGCATAGGACATTTTTAGTTAACATGCATGACAATTGGATATTAATGTAGTAGTAGTAGTAGTAGTAGTAAAGCATTGTTACCTTGGGTGATGTTTTTGGGATGGTCACACCTGTGAAACTTGTGTAGTTAAACACTGGCCAGTGGGCTCATAGCATGCAACATGAATTATCAAATTTTAAGTTTGATTGGTGCATGATGGTAGGTACCAGACAAATGGGACAAGTTGTGTGGGGAATTTAACATGCCCAGTATTAGAACATTGTATTTGCTAATGAGCAAGAACACATTTTATTTATTTTATAACATTTCTGTCTTTCTTTCCTGTGCATTGTGGAACCCTACCAAATGTCTTGCCACCTGTTAGTTGCTGTTTAATGGAGAGTGAAAACTCAGAGACATTATAAAGTTTATTTCTTCTGTTGCAGTCCCAGGCATGGCCAGTAGTTCTGAAAGGTCTAGACCTGATTGGAATTGCTCAGACTGGCACTGGGAAGACCTTGTCCTATTTACTCCCTGGTTTTATCCACATGGATCAGCAGCCTGTGTAAGGGCACTTCTGTCCTTATTTATTATTACAGCTATGTGTGTCTAGTTTAGAGGCTCTATGTGGCTGCAAATATCAGTAACTTTATGTACTTGAGGAGTGAAATTAAATGAACACTCAGTGAACTAAGGGTGTCTCAGTGTAATGTCTCAGTTCTAATGTCTAAACCTCTGATTTGTGTTTTTACAGACACAGGGACAAGCGTGGTGGCCCTGGAATGCTGGTCTTGACCCCCACTCGAGAACTGGCCCTACAGATTGAAGCAGAGTGCAACAAGTACAGCTATAAAGGTTTCAAGAGGTACATGTATACATTGTTCTTTGTTTAAAACCCATATTGATGCTAAACATTTAGTAGTCAACACGTGTCGCTTATGCTTAACCTTTTTATACAGTATCTGTGTCTATGGTGGAGGTGACAGACGAGCACAGATAAAGATGGTGACCAGTGGTGTTGATATTGTGATTGCCACTCCAGGACGTTTAAATGATTTGCAGATGAATGAACTCATCAACCTGCGCTCCATCACCTATCTGGTAGGTACTAGATGAGTTGTTGTTTCACACTCATGGCTGGTTGTGAAGTGTTGGTATGAAACTAATTATACTACTTAGAAAACAGGTTTCCATCCCAAAGGCCTTGTTTACTTTTTTTCCCCTACATTCTTTCATTCAATTGATTCTTTCATGTATTTGTCAATTCATACATTTGATGTCAGGTGTTGGACGAGGCAGACCGAATGTTGGATATGGGCTTTGAACCTCAAATCATGAAAATCATTCTGGATATTCGGCCTGACCGACAAACAGTTATGACCAGGTCAGAGACTCGGTCAGATTTTTCAGTTGTTAGTGTAACATGTTTGTGAGGATGTCCCGAAAGATGTAGAGTTTCTTTTTCCTTTGTTTAACTGTTTAATATGCTTATGCCCTGACGTAAATATTTCCATAATTCTCTTGTAAATCTAGTGCCACTTGGCCGACAGGTGTGAGACGTTTGGCCAGGTCTTACCTGAAAGATCCCATGATGGTCTATGTGGGCACCTTAGATCTGGCAGTAAGCAAAATGCACCCCTCCCTTCGTCCCTCAAATTTACAAATGCACATTCCAAATGCAAACCACACTTCTAAACTTGCTGTTTTTAGATCTTCGTAATTAAGCAAAAGTAATTTAATGCAGATCAACTTAATTTCTTTTAATGCTTTTCAGCTCCTCAGAAATCTTCTTGGCCAAGTTTTCCCGTTTCACCTTAAGTGGTACAGCAGTTACGTTGCAGTGCGTCCCATTATCGTAACAATTCCCCTGGTTGATTAAATGAATTTCTAAATATGTGATGAAGGGCTGAAACACAATTGCGTTTGTAGTTCTGAGTTTTATTTTTATTTTCAGTAGTGCATTACAAGCTAAGCTAAGATTAGCACATACACACTAACATGCTAGCACAAAGGAATTCTTAAAGCTTTCCCAACAAACAGGGACGTTTGCTTGCAAGTTCACACAAAAGGTTTACAGTAGAAAATGTGCACAATCTATAATAATTAAATTCAGGAAATGTTTTTGTTAGTAAAATTGATTGAACTTCTAGAATGTATCTGCAAAAGCTTCTTTCTGGGTTGTTTTCAGCCATGTCCCCTTTATGACCCTATGCGCGAACACAAACATCTTTTGTTGCTTATTGGCTGGAATAGTGTTGTGTTTCTCGATTCAAAGTACTTTTGTTTGTTTTAGACTTACAGAGCCAGGGCTGAGGAGGAACACCTCCATCTTTTTTCCAGCTTGAAAACAGACCCGGCAGAAAACATTTGCTGAATTTTACAAAAACTGTATTGTATAGAAATCAAGAGTTTGAGTTAGTTAGGCACGCTTTCTTTTTTTTGTTTGTTTTTTCATTTACCATCACTCTGTATGATTCCGAGGGTTCACACTTATTGTGTAGTGTTAATAGTACATTTAAATATGCTATGTGGATTTGGTTAACGAGACAATAAGGTTACTTTTTGATTGACTGGTGACACAAATCCTTGCGATAACACGCCTATCGATCTCTAACAGATAATTAATATGATGTTATTTAAAAATAAGGCAATATGATGAACGACCAATGAAGTACCGTGATTGAGAGCTACTTGTAATGACTTCTTTCTATCTTACGTTTTTCTAAGTTAAAGTACTTCGTATAACTGGAAAGAAGGAATGAATGCAGTGTTTCGGCTCTTTGAACTCTATGTGTTTAACAAATCTAGCTGGAATCTACAGACATGAAATGAGTGTGTTAAATGCAAACAACTTCACACAATCTGTGAATTCAATAAATAACCCGTGAATTGAATATGTGGCTAATTTAAATATGCAATTTAATACTGAATAATGACTAGCTCATCCGTTGTTAAGTGTAGTAATATTCCTGGTGAAGAACACATACGGACAGTCAGAACCAGTGTACATGTTTGTGATTTCAAAATGTTCACTGAATAAGTTTAGGAAATCCCCAGTGAATTCCCCCTAATTACCTCTCTCTGTCTCTGTCTCTCTCTCTCTCTGTCTCTCTCTCTCTCTCAGGCTGTTGACACAGTGCAGCAAACTGTTCTCTTTGTGCAGGAAGAGGAAAAGAAGGCTTACATATTTGACTTTATTCACAACATGGATCCCCAGGATAAGGTGTTGATATTTGTTGGGAAGAAGATTATGTAAGTTTCTAGCTGATTTTAACTGTTTAGCCAACCAATTTGTCTGTTGAAAAGACAATTCACTGCCTTCAGATCAAAAGGAAGTGCTGTAAAGCAGGCTCAGCATGTTGTGATTACATCACATGGAATCAAATGCCCGCCTTTTTTTGAACCATGCGTCTTGTAGCGCTGGTGTTATGATTTAAAAAGTTCCCGCCCCCTGCTTTGTATCCGTTTCTCTAAGCACAGTGTTGCACTCGTACTAATTCTATGAATCGTGGTTCATAAAGGTGAGGGAGAAATGGCTTGCTTTCATTGGAACGTGAAACTCTACAGATACTAGTGAGCCTACATTCCGAATGAGCAGGGAAGGGTGTGATGCCATACATACCGTGCGTTTTGTGTACTGTCAGCCTCAAAGTGTCTGAAAAGGGCGTGTGTTATTTGAAATGAAAAAGTATCATATTATACATTTGTTCTGACTGTCTCAGTGGCCGTATACATCAGTCTGACAAGTACAGTTAGACAGTGCCTGTTTTGTTAGTGTTTTTTTTTTTTTTTTTTTGTTGGAACCCTTTAGGTTTCTAGGTTTTTGTAAGGGTTTTCTATAGCATAATTAAACATGAAGTGACAATGTCTATAGACAGATGAACTAGACTAAAACATGATTTGTTGTTCAAATACACATTTTGAGAGCTAAACTGATGAAAAAACAAATATGAAAAGCTAAGAAAATCAGTGACTTGGAGGTCTTCAGCATTGCAGGAGTAAACAGTGAAACACAGAAAAGAGGTAATCCAGAAAGTGTTACATCTTAGTATATCTGCATAGGCATGACATTGCATTGAAAGTGTTAAATGTGTGTTTGTGCGTGTTCTTATTGTCCTTTTTCTTTTCATGTGTTACTCAGGGCAGATGACCTATCCAGTGATCTTTGTCTTCGGGGGATAGCAGTTCAGTCCTTGCATGGGGACAGAGAGCAGAGTGACCGTGAAGAGGCCTTACAGGACTTTAAAGAGGGTATGCTTAAGTCGGTATATAGCGTGAGAGGTTTATAGAGTTCTAGAGTAGTGACCAGAAATTTAAAGAAATGCTTTACTCGGAGCGCTAATTTATTTCTAACAATAGATGTAAGCTACTAATTGATATTTGGGTGGCAGACTGTTGGTTATCACTGTGCTGATTAAGGCTATGAGTTTGTCACAAAGTTTCCATGATTAATCTACAGAGTGGTGATGGAGGAGCACCTCTAATTACAATATACTCACAGCGGCTCAGAGACACGATTTCATTACTGGCACAAATTGTTAGATGTACTGCTCAGGTCTGGGATTGGACTCTGCTATTGTGTGAAGGAGACTAGTAACTTAACCCTTCAGTCTAATTGCTGTTTAGAAAAACACACATGCACAGTTTAAAAAGTACTCCATTCACTAAACTGCTGGACTGTGAAAACGCGTGCGTGTGTGTGGTGTGTGTTTTTTTTTTTTTTTTTTTTTTTTTTTTTTTTTTAATATATAATAATAATTATTATTATTATTATAGGGAGACAATGTATCAGTATATTTGCAGTAAACTATTATTTTATACCATTTGTGGTTTTTTGCAGATGAGGTATGAATATAATAGAATGTATGATTTGAATGATGTTTGCACTGACTTTATTCAGGGCGTGTACGCATTTTAGTAGCTACAGACCTGGCTTCTAGAGGACTTGATGTACATGACATCACACATGTCTTTAACTATGACTTCCCACGAAACATTGAAGAGTATGTTCACAGAGTTGGGCGGACAGGTCGTGCAGGGTGAGTAGATTTTACTGCATATGTACAAGCGTTTTCAAAAAGTTTCTCCATAGATTGTCAGCCTAGTACCAAAGGTCCTCGTTTTTTATGTTAATTACTAAAGTGGTGGTATAAAAGTATAAGAATATTTCCATAATACTGATGTTCTGTTGTACCAGTGATAAGCCCAAACATGGTGAACAGTGTCACTCCTGAGACAAACTAAACACAAGCATGAGCAGCTTAAGATGGATAGATAGTGATAGTTATATAATAGTAATGATAATGGTGAAAAGATGAAGAATGATGTTGGTGATAAGCAACAATAATGAATAACAGGTTTTTATTTTGCTGTGCTGATTATGAATTATTTTATTTATTTTTTTTTTTCCTGTCCTTTTATAAACCTGCAGTTCATATTGCCCACTAACTTGCCTGTAAGACTGAGATTGATAAATTGCATGTTTGAAATGCTAAACACTAACTTGCCATGATTTGAAAGGCGATCGGGGACATCAGTAACACTGGTTACAAGAGAAGATTGGAGGATGGCAGCTGAGCTTATGCACATTCTGGAGAGAGCAGGCCAGGTACACACCCGCACACAATCTCATCACATTTAAATATTTCAGTTTGACTTAACATATATTTATTTATTTATTTATTTGGTTTTCCTTGCTCGCAAGACACCTGATGCAACTAATAAACTAATTTACCACAAGTTGGTGTGTTGCAGGTAGAAGAAATAAACGTGTATGTCGGTGATACTCACGAAACACATTTAGCAACTGTTAGCTTCACAAAATGCAATGTTGCACAAGACTGACAAGGTCTTACAGGACTGCTCTGAAAATATTAACTAGCAGATGTTTGAGGACGCACCAGATGGCAACATGTAAATACACAAACTCTGTCCTGAACTATGCTAATAAGTGCATGTACCTGTGGGAAGGGAGGCTGCCATGTTGGCCCTAGAAACGACTGATGTGAGATGGACTTTAAAAAGGGTTAACCCACCCAAATCTCCAAGGCGGTCACCAAAATCTTTGTCCTTTTCCAGAATCATTGTACCCACTACCTTTAAGGTATCTGTCATTAATTCTGTTGAAACTAAACACATGGTCTCCTGTGTTTTGATCGACTTTGTCAACCTTACATTTGGTTATACAGCATGCCATTAGCAGCATGCCACTTAGGATACAGTAGTGTGGAAAAAGTATTTACCCCTTCCCACTGTTTAGTATTTTTGTTCTACTAATGGTACAGACACAGCAGAGATGCCTTAATTTTGGCTGAGATATGGCCCTAATGTAGTGCATATGTGGCCTACATCTAACAACCAGGAGTGGCCCTCCCAAGTGCTGTCAACACATGTGGCATGTCGGCCAGGTGAAAATGGAGACTGTGGGCCAGAACAATTTTGCCGTCTGTGATTTTGGTTTTCAAAAAATAACCAGTTACAAAACTTCAGCATCAAAGACCATCTCCAGTCTGCACACTGGCTTTTCACTTTCTTACTGCTTAGCAGACAGTACACAAGCATGGCTGCACATACCACCGACTTAACAGTCAATGCCTTATCTGCATAGTATGTTGCTTCTGCACAGTTTACTGTATTTCATAAAAATGCACCATGACCAGTGCTAACCCATGTGTCCCTTTTAATTGAACCTCCTCTTCCAAATGTTGTATTAACAGCAAACTTACACAGTGTGTTGCCCTTTGGTACCTTGTGTTGTAGGAGGTTCCAGAAGAGCTGGTACTGATGGCAGAGCGCTATGACAAACACCAGAGGGAGAAAGAGATGTTTCCTGGCAAACCTAAACGAGGTGGAGGCCAAGGAAGAGAGATGGTTTGTGGAGAGAGAGGTAGAGGCCGGAGAGAAGGAAGAAACTTCAGAGAAGAGCTGAATTATCGCTTCTAAGCTTAAAGGTAATATTTGGTTTATTTACCTCTTAACCCACAATGAAGAGATGGCCTATTTTTGATATGAGGTAAGTATTAATTTAATTTGCATGTTAGTAAGGCAAGGTTAAATCCTATTTTAAAAGTTAAACTCCAACTCTTAAGTGGGTAGATCTTAACTGAAGTGTCTTTTCTGTAAGCTTACAAAGCTATCACCAGTTAAGCACTAACAATCGTGTTCCACATGGATGCTTCCAACGAGAAGTGTAAACTTAAAACAGTTAACATATATATTTGTTGTCTAAGCCATGTTTCAAATGCAAATTCGTCAGTGTAGGCCAGCGAACAAGACTCAAAAATGACAATCAACAGAACCCAAACGAAGATGATGTAGGCCAGTAAATTTATAAAAATCTTAAATTTATATAAAGATTTTTTTTTTTTTTTTTTTTTTTTTTTTTTTGGTTTGTTTTTCCCCCGTGAATTTTACTTCTAAGTAGCTAAACTCTTCCATACAAACAAATGGTAGTTGTAACTACAGTTTGCTGACCTGGTTTTAGTATTCCAGCCAGTATTAACTGCCAATACTTTTAGTGTATTGTTTATTTGTTTAATGTGCAAGACTGAGCAGAATTATTACAGCGGTCATATCGGTATTTGCTATGATGAAAATAAACATTTTGCAATAATCAATACATTTGTAAAAAACATTTAGGGTTCTTTAATCTTTGTCTGTTTGTTTATCTTTTGTTTTAGAAGGAAGAGGCTGCTTGTGTTCATCTGTTGCCTGAATGGGAATTTCATTAATGTTATTTAGTTTGATTGCATTGTTAACTTCCAAGATGAGAAAACTGATAATTGTGTTGAAGTGACTGAATAAACATCTCTCATTTTTGTATCTGTTTACAACAAATAAGGCTGTACTGTACAAAAAATGGGGATTTACATATACACAAATTTTCTCAGGAGACATGTGAGTTTCATGATATGAAAATCCACTACATTTGTTTGTGTGTGAAGCAATAACAGACAAGGAGCAAAACGTTACAATTGGACTCGTAAAACTAAAGCTTTATTTAGGGTAGTAATTTGGCAATTACTATCATGCATAAAATGACTGACAAAATTTACAAATGTACACATTTTGTCAAATCAGTTGTTTTTTGTTTGGACCAGTCAGACAATGCCTGGCTGAAATCTTAAAAGTAAACCGAGGCAGATTATATGCATCAACAAGACCACTGTTCTTCAGTCAGTCACTTTGATGGAGTCCTAATTTCTAATATATGTAAGGAAGAAGAATTTATGCTGTTATAAGTATTACAATTCTGTACAGTTACAAAGTGAGATTGACTGGAGTTTGACGGAACAGAGGAAAGCCATTGTTGCGCTCAGACTCTATGTAGTTTGCCAATAAGTCACAGCTTTTGTTGTCCAGGCCCGCCGACTTCAGGAGGTTGTGCGAGGGGACGAAGAAGTTAGGCAGCTCGTGTTTTCTTAAGTACACTTCGAAGTCATGGAGGAGCTGCTGGAAGCAGTCGCTGAGTTGCTTAGCCGCCCAATTGCTGTCTTCCACGCGCTTTGCACATGCATGGAGCAGAGTCGTCTTGGCATGGTATGAGCACAGCTTACCCGCCTCCTTTGGGTACGTCTCCTTTAGCCTCTTTACCAAGTACTTCAGGAGCTTCAGACACTGCTTTCTGGGGGAAAAAAATCTCACGTTAGTGATGACTTCTCCAGTATTCCTGTAATTCACTTCCCGTGCATGCAAAGCCTGTGGTTGGTAATGTATGGTAGCAATGTTCAAGGTCTGTTCATACAGAGTATGATTTTTAGGACAAAGTAAATGGATATATTTTTTAATGTGCTCCCTTCACACCAAGTTCAAGCATTTTATGTGAAAACACTCTCAAACCGTTTAGCTGCAGTGTATTTGCCTTAACCACTGCAACTAAACAGTACATAAACTAGAAATGTCCCATTCAACACAAAGGAGAGCAACACCTGTATCGGACTGCAAGAGTATGGAACTAAATGTGTGTGATTTCTGTAGCTCTGGAATTGGAGGCTCTGCTTCTTATTAACTCTGCCCTGCTGTTTGTGTTTTATTTTTTTTTGGCGGGGGGGAGGGTTAGCGAGTTGCTGACTCATGTAAGAGCTTCTGTGCCTCACTTTTTTTTTTTTTTTCTTTTTTTTTTCCTTTTTTTTTTTTTTCTGCCGATGGACCGCCAAGCGGTTTAAAAACACAGAGAGAAAATGCGCTTTGTTTTAAATGCGTCATAAGATACGTTGTTTTTGTGAGTCTTTATGCTACAATATTGCAATGCAATTGTAATTGTTACACGGATCTGCCAAGGAAACACGAAACCAAGAAGCCTGCAACGTGACACACTTGCACTTGCCTTTACTTCTCAAACAAAAAACGTCGGTAATATAAAAGGTTAGATACATGCAAAGCAAGAGCCCTGCAAGAGTGTGTGAAGGTGTTGAAGTTTGAAATAATAAACTAGCCAGATGGCTTACACAGTATCTCGCAACAGTGAGTACACCCCTCACATTTTTGTAAATATTTTATTATACCTTTTTGTGGGACAACACTGAAGATAACACTTTGATACAAGTCAACCTGTCAGTGCTCTGACCATACGCCGCACACTGTATAAAGGTGGTCTGCATGGCTGACATCCCAGAAGGAAGTCTCTTCTAAAGAGGATGCACAAGAAAGCCCACAACCGTTTGCTGCAGACAAGCAGACTAAGGGTGTAGATTACTGGAAATTCTGGAAAATAATGCTGGCCACCAAACTATTGGCACTTTGGGCACAATTTTACCATTTTCACTTAGGAGTGTACTCACTTTCATTGCTATCAGTTTAGACATTAATGATGGTGTTGAGTTTTTTTTTGAGGGCACAGCAATACAAGCATACAAGCTGTACACTGACTATTTTACATTGTATCGGAGTGCCATATCTTCATTGTTATCTCATAAAAAATATTTACAAAAATGTGAGGGGTGTACTGAATTTTGTAAAATAATATAAGTCAGATCTGTGATTAACTAGCCTGGTCTGACTCCCTCAGTCAGGGATTGAGTGGAAGGAATTTAAATCTATTGCCTCTGTAATCTGGCAGGTGGATCATTACAATATCACTAAACGTCGCTTTTAATCATGTCAGAGCAGTGTAAAAAAAAAAAAATAATAAATAAAAAAAAAAAAATATATATATATATATATTGCGTAATATTGCACAAAAACAGTGTTCAAACACCAGAAAATAGTGTTGTTATACTATATTATTTATAGTGTAGTGAAATATTGTGACGTATATTACGGCATATAAACCCTCTAGAACGGTACCGTGTATACACACGTATATTACAGTGCTTTTAAAACAAAACGTGTTTTCTCTAGGCGTTTTTGGACCGTTTGGCGTTCCATATCCATTATCCTGGCGCGTATTTGTTTGGCCTGCAACCATGACAACTAAACTCTGATTGGTCAGTCTGATTTTAATGCATCCGAACAGCAAATATTAGAACAGACTGGAATTACGTGTTTTGCGCAGCGTCGCCGTGACTCAGTTTTAGCCTCGGTGTGGAGGATTTCGGAAGTACTTGTGCTCCTTTTCAATAGGTCAAGTCCGTTGGGTCGTATGTACAAATAGTTACGTCTGATTCAGTGATACAACCACTAAACTGCTGTCTGTGACTTGTAACTCACCTGCAGCATGGTCGGGTCTCGCAGCAGGTTTTGGAGTGGCCGTGGTTTTTAAGTACTTCCTTCTCTACGTGTGAAAAGGAGATGCGCCATGCGTCTGTGCAACAAAGACATTTCAACCTTTAACCTTCCGTTTTCTTTCACAACCACAACTATGCAGAATGTTGTTCTGACTTCCAAACATATCTACATTCTGTTGCACTGTTGCGTTACATGCACATACAGGTATGTATTCTTTATACATATCTTATAGTACAGACTCTTACCCTTGGCGGTAACTCCATCCTGTTCTCTTGTGCCTCTTCCCTCGTACTTGCACACCAAATAATAGGGTTTGCGCTTCAGATCCATTTTAACTTTTTTGCCCAGCCAGTCGTCGATTTGGAATCCGTTCGCTGTGAAGTTGGGCCAGCTCTGGCTGTGCACCTCCAGCCCCAAGACAAAGTCCAGAGAGATGAGCAGGTCGCCCTTCTTCACCTGCAGGGTCACTGCGGGGCAGCCCTGCTTTTTCCTGTCGACGGAAACATCTGGGGGGAAAGACCATTCCCAGTAAGCAGTGGTCGTCCGAGGACGTCTACGGTGTGTTTGAATGTAGTCAGATACGTGAATTCAACGTCGTTCAAAACAGTTTACTGGAAAACATTAACCACAACCGAGTACGATCCGCACAAGGAGCTCAGTTACGCGTTTATCACCGCTGATTCGTAACGACTTACCCGGCAGCTTGTCTGCAGCTTCTTTCACTTTCTCCCTGAACTCGCTGAGCATTTTACTGGCACTGAGGGTTTTGTCTTCGTTGAGGAATCTGTCCAAAATGTGTTTCTGATGGCGCTTCAAGGCCACGGTGTAGAAGGCGCCGTCCTCTCCGAAAGGCTGGATGTCCACTCTCTCCACAGAAACAGCCAACATCACATCGAATTCATCACTCTGACAAATCTGCAGAAGGTGATTGAACAATTTAGTGCAGGACAAAAATAAAGCACGTATTAAGACAAACTCCACTGCAAGCATTGCAAGCACTCACTTTGACATTTTCGTAATGGCTTCCTGTCCTGAGCACGTTTATTTCTTTACACCAGTCTAAAGTCTCTTTCACATGTTTAGTTATTGCCTCCTGGATCTCATTCACGCGTCTCGTTGCCTCGGATTTCTGGGTTTTCCTAATCTTCAGCTTTTCGAGGGTGTTCTGGAGAATCTTGGCTGGATTGTCGTCATTGCTGTCACCTGTACTGTATGCAGGATGATTGTTAGCCGCGGCGAGGGGTTCCCCAGAAGTAGGTGGTCGTGGGTACCGGGGCTGCGCGTCACGTCTCGCCTTACCGCGTGCTTCTTTCTTTTCATCTGCCCTTTTATTTTCCTCCACCTTTCTAGTTTCATCCGGATCTTTCTTTTCCTTCGTTCTTTTCTTTTCCTCTGTTTCTTTCTTTACTTCTGCCGAGGTTTTATTATTTTTCTAACCTTTTTTCATTTGCTACGACTCCTTCTTATCCTACGGCTTTTCCTTTACCTCCGCTGGTGTTTCCCCGTCCACGCTTTCCCTGCTCTGCTCTCTGACCTTTACGTAGCTTTTCCTCCGGGCGGATCCCGGGGCTTCAGCTTTCCTTTGTCGTTCCCTCCCGCTCATCGTGAGTAAAAGGGCCTCGTTACTCTCTCTGAGCACTTATAAGCCTTCTTGACGTCAGAGTAGGCTAAACCCAGCGCGCATTTTCACTTCTTCGTAATACGAAAGTATCACTCCACTCTGACCACTGTACCCAAGCTTATTTTAGCCTCCCCTTAACTGAACTTTGAATTACCTTCCAACCTCCACCCAACATACTTAATAGGGGATCATATATTATGTCATAAGAATGTGGAAATAAATGTGTTCAGTGTCGCTTATGTTGGTTTAAGCTTAAACTAGTGGTTTGATAAATGCTTGAAATGACATTTAAAATGGTTCTGGATAATGCCCTGCCTCCAGAATTATACGTGCATGTATTTATGCAGACTGAGGTGCCTCATTTTGGTCTTTGAGATACGCCACTCTGCATAGTTTAGTCTTAGATACCTTCATCTGCTTTTTACATCAAAGCGTTTAGGATCTGAACTTTCCAGGGCTAGAGATCTACCACACTCTACACACTCGACTGTGGCAACACCGAGCATTAGCGTTTGTTGCAGTTTGATGAAAGGCCTCTGGTGACACCTTGTGGCCAATTGTGGGTTTATCGTAGGTGCGTGTGCTTTAGGTTATCTTAGAAAAGTGTAAAATCCAAATTACTGAAGATCTGTATTGAAAATGGCACTTTGTTGTGTATTTTTTACTTCGTATTAGTAAGAAAAACATTTCAAACAAACCTGATTTAAAAAGAAAGTTGTAGTTAGAACATCTTTAGTGTATCATGAACATGCTAATACCTTAAACAATGAGATGCAGAAGCTTAAGCTAATTTAGGTGTGCAGTGCACCAGTAGCATGAAGTATGTGGTTGAAAGACCTCCACTACGGGTTCAGTATTATGTATATGCTCTTTCTGCCTGATATGATAGTAAAGAGCTGTTCTCGTGTCAGAAGTATAGGTTCAGTTGATTCTTGTCACACATGGTGTTTAGGGTCACAACCTAGGTAAAAACCTCACATACCAACGGGTAACAAACAAATTTTACAAGTGTCGATTTACATGAAGCTCAAATCAATGCTACAAAGTGAATCACTTAAACACAGGTTAAAGATGGATTTGATGCTGTGGGTGATATTACTAGTTAAATGCTAACCAAAGAAACATCACGTGTGGCTTTGGTTTTATTTAAATGGAGCTTATATCTAAGGTGATCAAGCTGTTCCAATTAACCCTAACCCTAATCTGCAATACTACTGAAGATGCAACATGGAATGCTTACAGCTAACATCAGTATTTTCTAGGGATGCACAGATGCCACCCAGATACATGGAAACATGCAAACATACATGTCTGTTATTACTTTGCCTCCAGATGTGTTTTTGTTTTACTCTGCAAGGTTTCTTGCGGAACATTTGTTTCAACTCCACACTTTTAAGACCTCTGAACATGATGTGTTTGGTTTCTTTGTCCTTAAGGAAAAGTATTTGGGCTGGCCTGAAACAGTACATGTTTGTATACAAATACATAGTATACGTGCATCATAAAAAAGGAGCTACACCCAAAAGAAATCAACCACAGGAATGAAACTTGCTCGGTAGGTTTGACAGCGTGAGGCAAATGATGCGAGATTCACGTTTGGTCACGAATGTAATATAAGCGAGGACTTATCCTATACCTGACTGACTATAGACGGTCGTCCTTTTGCGTCCCATCTTGACTCGTGCTGTTGTTTTGCTGGCATCGTTGCAAGTGAAGTATGCCTCAAAGAAGAGTTGGAGGAGTTACAGAGGGGTAGCATTGTAGTTTGGCCACTTTCATAACCTTACAAAGGAGGACATAACTCGGGGACGATACCAGAACAGAATTAAAATCATAACCGAAATGTGTTTTACTTACTTAATTGTGTGGAATGGATGACATTCGTGAGTCAGAGGTTACTAACTGACTAGCCGTTAGAGAGTTGATCTGCGGTTAGCCGGTAGGCGAACGATGCACAGAGTGACCCAGCGCCCACGGCTGCAGACATACAGCGAGCAGTGATGCCCTCCGCGTGTCCTCCTGAAAATGCCAGCACCATCGGTAGGCGGCTGCACCACACAGGGCTACATGCATACAGACCGTTACGCTGACTGCCCTTAACACCACATCAACGTCGCCATCTTCGGTAGGGAGTCTCATTTTTGTGTTGTTGGAGACGACCAGCGAATCCGTGTGTGGAGGCACCGCGGTCAGTGCTGAACGGTTTGTTGTCACGCGTCATATGTTCAGAAGGCATGGTTGTCACCCCACCTTCAACCCTACCGCACAGTCTGCAGGAACTATGTGAGAATATTTAAGATGCATTAGAAATCTCTACCGCTCCATGGCGAGACATGGCAAACATAGTAGGCCACCGCCGTACTGAGAGACACTACTTCTGTATGTGTACTTCAATAAATATTGCCCATATAAATCATCAAATCATCATCATTTATTGTTCCTTACCTGCATATCCCACAGGTGAATGATAAACCGCTTCTTTGCTTCAGTGGAAGGTGGGAGCAAGAAAATCCACCAGAGGCCCTCTGTTAACACCACACCCAGGACACATTGCCTCCCACCTGGACTTATAAGCTTGTGAACTGGAACCTTAGAGATCTGGTAACATGGTGGTGTTCAAAGAATTACAGTACCAAATTGTGTCAGGCTGATAGGTTTGTGTGTGACAACTAAGGCACTGTACAGGATTGGTGGTTCCTTCATACTGGTGTGGGGTGAGTTACATTTTGGGTCCACTGGTCTGCCTCTCAACATGTTATTGACCGTTGCCCTTCACTGCTGGCTCTCTGCTCCAGTATCCCATTGAAGCTAAAGTCACTTGTCTGTTTACCAACTCAACAATTTCCGCCAGACAGTCTCTCTCATTTAATCACCCTGTGCACAGCACTGGGATGTTCCACTGGGAAGGGTGACTGCCTTCTCTGACGAATTACTGGGCACACACGGGTCACACAGCGTGGGACAGTGGAAACGGTAAATGTTTCCGTCCGTCGGTGATCCCACCATCGCTGACGTAATTGAGCTCTGATAATTCATATCACCTGGTGGCCAGAATAAGTCACTCCTCAAAGACACACTTATGTTTCCTCAATAGGGGCACATACACACATCTGACATGACCTTTACTTGTACAGGTGTGTCTGGGTCAAGCCGCAAACATTAAGAGACATATCCTTGGGGGTGGGGCTTTACTAACCTAACACCTTTACATTCACTAACTGAACTTCCTAGACCCTAACTTCTCCACTAAGCTGCGAACTGAAAACAGCTAAAGGAATACTACACCTACTGTCTCAGCATCAAAGAGAGTTGTGTAAGAGCAGTCACACCCCACTGCAAGTGATATGTTACTTACGCAATTCCCATGTCCTTATCTTTGTTGTATCGAACATATAGAAGACAGACTACTGACAAAGGAAGCCACTTAACCATAGAGTCCTAACAGTCAGCTAACGAACTTAACGACACATACTACACGGCACGGTCAAATGTTTTCAAATGAAATTTACACACTCTGTTACAGATTTCCGCCATAAGAATTCTTTCGCTGCTGACTGTCCGGTCCTTACTGCCGATTGCTTATGGTGTCTGTGTACTGCCCTTCATGCACACATCAGTGCATGTGCATGACATAGAACTTGCTTCGTGCAGGTGTTGGTCTCGGTAAATAAAAGGCATGGCACACACAACAGACGACAAAAGTTCTCCATGTACAAAATCAGACATAACCACCATGTATAGGGTAGGACTGCTTGATCTGCTGCAAAGCGCTCCAAGCGTTCACAACAGTTGTTTACTGGTTCCACCATCCAGACACAGGTAGCACCTTCTTTACACACCCGTCTTTGCCTAAAACATTTTCAATGTGATTAGCAAGCGTGAAATTAGGTGTCCCTATATAGACCTATAGTTGTTCATGATCTACAGTCCCAGCTTCACCTGTGGAAAATCGCCATGTGATGCTTTGTGGAATCTTTGTCTCCACGGTCCAGCTAATTATACACAGTCTTGTGTCCAGGACAGGTTCTACTGTATTCTTACTTGACAGTTTTCAGCCAATAAAGATTTTGAAACTCTACTATCACTTATATATAGTTTGGTATAATACACATATCATTACATTCACACAATATAAAACTCCTACCTAGTGTGGTTCCTCTTTGAATATATTTTATATATGTTATGTGAGCATATTGCCATTCTAGAAAGAGAACTTTTTGAGAAGGAGCATCTTACAATGTGCATGCATTTCACATTTACGTAAAGGTTTAGAGACTTGGACGCAGACCATCATCGAAGTTTAACGTTTAGTTTTAGAAATAAGAGGCTAATTTTTCCCAACACTGGGTATTTCAGTGGTGTTTTCCAAACTGCAAACAGGGGTGCATTGTTATAACAGTGTCAAGATCTTCAAGACAAGGAACTTGATGGTGCTATATATGTTTTTGAAATAGTGAAATAAAAAAAATATTTAATAACTGCTCTTTACAAACATCGGATCAATGTTTGCATTCATTTAACCTTTAACAAAGTGTGCGAGGGTCTACAGTCTACTGTGTGGTCCATACCAGGTTTGGGCACCTATTTGACCAAGACAAAGGCGTATTTTTAACCGTAGGTGGTGTTTAGCATTTTGTGTAAAACCCTACACTGAACAATCGTATATTATGTGTAGTATGTTTTTCCTTCTGAATAGCATTAAGCAAAATTAACCTAGACAATGCAACAAGTTCAAATCTCTATGGTTAGAACTGGTCTTTAATATGAACATTAAATATTTTATCAAACACTGTGACATAAGGATGCAGAAGCCCGCACACGGCCAATAATTAACCAAGTGCTGTTGCAGGAACAGCTTTTAACGCGCGTCAAAGCGATCTTGGGACTTCGATAGTGTTTAGATTTTGCATGCGCTCCATACTGGACTGGCTGTGGAAAATGTGTTTTTGTTTTTTGCTTTGTTTCATTAAGCCTAAAGCAGTCTGACAGAACTACTACACAAACTCTAAGTTATCCACAGCAGCATAACTTTTAAAACACTGTGAAACCTGCAAATAAACACTAAGCGCAAGACAAACACTTGTGAGACTAAACACTGCACAATCCAGAGTGGGAGAAGGGCAGGAATAACGTTTCCTCTCAATAATTCTGAATATCACACATGTTTGTTTATGGTCATCACCGAGTGAAAGGTTTCACATTCTAAAATAGTAACACACTTATTTTACAAACAAGTATTCATAGTATGATTTAAAACACAAACAAGTTGTCTTAAGGTGCTGCTGCGTTGATGCTGTTGGGTTTTTTTTTCATTCTGATACTTTTTACGATGCATTGGAATCAATTAACCAGTCTGACACACACACTGGTGTGGTTTAAGCAGCCAGTGGGATGGAGTTGGCTATGACCTCTGTTCTGCCATATGGTGACTCTGGAGTTTGGCAGGCAAACCACAATATTCATTTTGGGCTTCTGGGGCTTTCTGAGCAGACTTGGTGCCTTTACCACGCAGCTCTAGCCTTCTTCTCAACTACCCTTGATCACGCCGACGGCCAACAGTTGACGCCATGTCACGCACAGCAAAGCGCCCTTACACATCACAAGAACAGTGGTTGAACACAAGAACGACTCTATAGGACTGCTAAATGTTTTTACAAAAAGCAAGGACTTCACAGAGTCACTGAACTGACCGCAGACTGTCTACCGCTTCAAGATCTCTAATTCCTGCACTGAATGATCCTGTATACTATTAAAACTATATGTACAAACCTGTACGGGAAAATCTGTTTTCATTCCTTAATACGAATTATGATGCCGTCAGATAGAAGACTGTAGCCAGACACTCACCTAGA
>JAMWET010007015.1:0-47500 GCA_024036415.1 Prochilodus magdalenae
TAGTTTAACACCGTATGCGTTGCTGTGTTTATCAATTTAACCAGAAAGCAGTTAGCGGCTGATTAGGAGTGGATTTGCTACACCAGCCCATTGCTTGTTTTTTCCCTCCCCCCCCGCTCACTCTGTTTCCTTGGTAGCGCTGTTCCTGTGCATTGAAGTGTTCATGTTCGTTAGCATTCAGAGAGGCAGAGCTGGTGTGCTGGAGTTTTACTCAGAGCTGCCTGGCTTATCAGAAGACAGAGTGCCTGCTTTATAGTGGACTGTCCTCCTACACCACTTGCTTCTGCAGTTGACAGCTCTGCCAATCTGACTTCCTGACCGCATGACTCGGTGCTCTTCTTGTGTGTATGTGTTTGCTTTTTACACGCATGTGTGGGGTTAGATGGTGTGTAGAATGGCTGTGGAGTATGTATGTGCAATGTCACTTAAGGGTGTAAATATTAGAGTACATAAATCTGTAGCTTATATTAGACTGCGAGTTGGTTGATTGGTGGTCAAAAAGCGAAGGCTGAGGCTTCATGCTGTTCTGAATTGAAAAGCCTGTTTTCCAGGCGTAATCTACATCTACAGATAAACTGTACGTACATGAAACATATCAGCGTCCGTATGCCGAAATACCGTTTAGGAGCCCATTAATTTGTACTTGTTCTATGTTTATTTGAAGAGACAATTTTTTCTATCTGAATACCCCAGACCATACATCAGTGGACCACCCCACTATCGCACCCGATCCACCCTGTAAAGCTCCTCCCACCCCATCAGTGTTCCCTGTCTTCCTCCCTCACTTCCCTCTCCCTCTCCTCCTTCCCGTGTGTAGGAAGGAGGCCTAAGCAATGAATAAGCTAACGGCTACGAGCTTCCCGCCGCAAGGAAAGATGTGTACGTTGCCCCGAATCCCCCGACCGCACCCTAATGGACCGACAGATGAGAGCAGTGCGCAGCGGCAGTTGCAGCTTCCGCCTTCACGGTGCTTTTTTTGTCACTGGCAACACCGCTTCCCAACATGCCTCCTGCCATTGTCTGTCTCTATCTCTCCTTCTTCCCAACCACCTGGATCACAATGATTGCTGATTCCCAACAATTGGACCAAGAGCACGTCACGCGTCATAGCCTTGTTCCCGCATCGCAGAGCTCGAAATGTCCTACTTTTGGTGTTCTTGGGCTGATTCGGGTTTCTGAAAGAAATTCTGACAATAAATGAATACTTGTAGGCCCCTTTTGCCCTGTCCCAACCGGCAGCACAGCTCTGTCCCTGTTGGACCCACCCAGATCCAAAGCTTTTTGGGCAACACTGTGTTGTGTGTGTGTGTGGGTGTGTGTGTGTGTGTGTGTGTGGTCAGCTCTCAGGCAGCGCGGTGGTGGGTGGTGGTAGAGTTATGCTGGGAGTTCATGTGATGTTTTGGAGCGGGAGAGAGATGGAGACAGGTTGGAGGAGATCGCCCCGGTCCAAACAGTTTTTTAGTACTTGGGCTCTCTCCCCAGTGTTTTATTCTTTGTCTTGGCCTGTTCATTCATCAGGGGAAATCTCAGCAACTAAGAGTTCTTCCTGGGCTATACCGTTCCTTTTCATTTGCTGTGCCTAACATACAAGCAGACATAATATACTTTTCTGGTGGCCATTTTCTTGCTTTAAACATTTTATTCCCCTCATGCATGTGCCTTTGGAAGTGTATGATATATTTTTGATAGTGATGCTATTGTGTTTGTTACTGTTCTAAATTAAACATCCAGATTCGCTTTTTCCTGAGGAACATCCGAAGCATCCTCTGTTCTTTTCTGAATGCTAAGCTAACTGCAGTGGTTCTTTTAAATAGAACCACGCAGTTTAGCTCGCATTCAGACCGAACCGATGATGCTTTCGGAATTTCCTCAGAAAAGCTAATATGTGTAATTTTATCACAGTAACAACACAAGAATCATCACTATTCAAATTATATTCCCCACTACACTCACGCAGGCACCCATTGCATGAGGTGAATAAATGTGTATTACAGAAAGCAGAACATGGCCCCAGAAATATATTCGTCTTTTATTTTTTCGGCACCAGGCAAATGTGGACAAGGAACCGTATATGCCCAGGATAGAACTCTTAGGTTTTTTCTTGATAAGTTCCCTTGATAATGACCATGCTCGACAAGACATAAACCTTGGTAGAGTAGCAGTAACTAAAACCTGTGTTTCTTTGACCTGGTGCCCGATCTCTCACCACCTCACTCCTATCTCATCTATCCCGCTTCAAAAACATCACACATGACTCCGAGCATTACTCCTATCCACCACCACCACCACGCTCCTGACCTCCCTGACACACATCCACACACACACCCAAACACAACCCACACTACACCCCACACACACAGTGTTTGCCAAAGGCTTGATCCTGTGTTAGTCCCCCAAAGGTACAGGAAGCTAAGTTGCTGTGCGGTCCTGGTACCAGGCCAAGAGGTTCGGCGCGCCTCACACAACCCCCGCTCACCCATTCCAGAGGTCACGCGCTTCCATAGGGCGTTGTGCAATGACAACACTGAATCACGCCCAAAGCAACCCCAAAGCTAGACAATTTTCTGCGCTCGTCCGCATGCTGGGGGGGGAGGGGGGACCAAGGCCTATGACGCGTGACCGTTTTTTGCTCTTTGTCCTTGTTGGGATCCGCAACTCATACCTTTTGCATCAGGTGGTTTGGGATACGCAAGAGAGCATGATTAGAGACAGGACAATGGACAGAGTTGCACATGTTTGACGCTGTTTATGCGGCCATTGACAAAAATCACCTTGACTGCGAAGCTGCACATTGCCGCTGCGCACTGCCCTACTCCATCTGTCTGCCGATTGGTGCGGGTCTGCTGATTCGGGCACGTGTACACATCTGTTTTCTTGCGGCGAAGCTCTGCCGTAGGCTTATTCATGGCTTAGCCTCCTCCTACACAGGAAGAAGAGAGGAGAGGAAGTGAGGGAGGAAGACAGGGAACACACTGCTGGGTGGGAGAGCTTTTTACAGTTGGAATCGGTGTGCGATAGTGAGGTGGTCACTAGATTGTGTATGGGGTCTGCGCTGGGGTATTACAGATAGAAAAATTGGTCGCCTTCAATAAATCAGAACTAAGTACAAATAATGGCTCCTAAATGTATTTCTGCATACGGACGCTGATATTGTTCATATCGTACAGTTTTATCTGTAGATGTGTAGATTAGCCCTGGAACGGCTTTTCACATTCAGAACAGTACATGAAGCCTCCCAGCCTTGCTTTTTGAGACACCAATCAATAACCACTCTGCAAGTCCTAATATAAGCTACAGTATTATTTACTCTAATATTTTAGCCACCCTATATCAGTGACATTGCACTCACATTATTCAGCACAGCCATTCTACACACCATCTACCCACACACTGCGTGTTAAAGCAACACATACACACAAAGAAGGCAGCGACGGGTTACATGCTCGTCAGGCCAAGTCAGATTAGCAGAGCTGTCCCACCTGCAGAGACAAGTGGTTGTAGAGACAGTCCCACTATAAAAGCAAAGGCACTCTGTCCTTCTGATAATCCAGCAGCTCTGCAATTAAACTCCAGCACACCAGGCTCTGCCTCTCTGAATGCTAACGAACATGTAAAACCCTCAATGCACAGTGAACAGCGACATATAACAAGGACAGAAGCGAGCGGGAGTTGGAGAAAACAAGCATGGGCTGGTGTAGCTAAAGCTACGCCTATAATCAGCCGCTAACTGCTTCTGGTTAAAATTGATTACAACAGCTAAAGCATACGGTGTTAAACTCACAAATTTGTTTTTTCAGAATCCTTTTAAATGATATGCATTTTATGTATTCAAGCAGTTTCATGCTGAATTATTAACAAAAAAAATGCAAGTATTGTATTTGGGCCTACGGTATTATCTTTGTTATTAAAATTCATATTTTTTAGAGCATTAAATTAAATAATCAGCGTATTAATCAATTACTGAAACACCCCAACTACCTACCTACATTAATCATCACCATATAACCCAGGCACTGGGCTCAACACAAACACTAAGATACATAAAATCCCAATTACTCAATCTCTAACAGCATTATTTGGTTAATCTACAATTTAAAATTTAAATGCTCACAGTGGGAAGCAAATGGCTCAGTACTGTATGAGTTCAACTGTGCTCACTGTACTGTGACTATCTACACTTACAGATTACTCTATTTACATGGTGTTTCATTGCATCCAAAAAGAGTTTAGATCACTCTCGTCCTAACTGGCGAAACAGCCACAGCGGTATTTCACCCCAACACTACCTCCAGTAGTTGGCTGATGGGTGTTGTGTGAGGATTGTGTTACAAAATGATGTCATCTATTGAACCAACAAAAAAAACTGGCTTCCAGGCATTCCAGGCCACTAGGGATAAAGAAAAAGAAAATAGAAAAAAGTCTCTGGAGAAGTCTCCACCCCCATCTAGGGAGCTCTGTCTCTTTAAGAGTATTTGTTTTTCTCTCTCTCTGTGAGTCCCTCTCTCTCCACCACCACCCCTCTACGCTCTGTCTTCCATGTCTCTCTCCTCTGTCCCGTGTCTCTCTCTCTCCGTGTCTGCCAGACTTTCTCATTCAGTGAGTTTGAGACTCTTCCGAGTACAAAAAGCTACATAAAACCCACTAAAGAAAAGCTAAGCTAAGCGGAGAAGCATTATAAGACTTCTATAAATGGAAAATAATTCTGTGATACAGGAGTTTTTAGTTCCTGCATACTTTAATCCAATTTACAAAACCTAAAACATCACCTCAGACTGCAATACTCTTGGTTCATTCCTGCCATACCATCTGTAATAAGCTGCTGGTTATAATACTCAACACGGATGATAAGCCGTTATTGCTCAACAGTGCCAATTTCAGCAGTTGTTCACATTACTCTAAAGCTGAAGGCCCATCAAGGTTAAAGAAAAAAAATAACAGTCTAGAGTTCATGGGCATATTGGTTTGGTCTTGTGTTTATTATTTTTTAATCTGGTTAGTATAGCTAGGATTATTGTTTTTTTGCTATTTCCGCTGTGATCATTTATTTTCTTCTCGAGATTACCTTTCCACAGGAAGTCCTGTATACAAGTTTTATCCACAGATAAATCACAAAAGCAGCACACACAAATATCAACATACATGATTGTTTCTATATTTTTGCAGAGATGCCTGAGGCAGGAAATGCTGGAATCAAGCTACGTTCCACCATGTCCTGCATTTTTGAGGCGTGTTCAGGGTACATATGTGAAATGGTCAGTAAGTGTAGATCTGCAGGGGATAAAGCAAAGATCTGGGTCCTTTGAATGAGCCGAAAGGACAGGAACTCATTCACATGCACATGCGCACACCTGGCTGTGGTCAGCAAAGGCAGTGACCAAACAACCTTAGTCTGAAAAAGGGAAAACTACAAACACTTGCCATCCTAAAAACCTCTGCCCAGAACACTGCGGGTGCGGAAGCTGTGAGCCAGCAGAGGCAATGAGAGACGAATCCCATCAGGGGCCTGTTTCCTGTATCACCCTGTCCACACACCCGGCCCTCACAGGCTCTCTCTGCACTGGCTCAATTTTCACTGCTGGGGCCCTGTCTCCAGAGAAATTTACTGCTGAAATCATGATTACACTCTTACACATACACACACACGTACCAACCAAACACACACACACACACACGACCACACACACACACTGTCCACCCAACACCACACACCCAACACACACACACACACACACACACACACACACACACCAACACACACTACCCCACATAAATTCTTACTAGACATATACCCTTGTCTTAGTACCTGATACACTGCTCGCCATAAAGCTGATTTTTCTCTCCAGCGATGGAGCAAACAACAGTTTTTTACAGTTTAATGCAAAAAATCAGAGACCACTCTTTAGACCAGAGACCACCTCCTTCATTCACTTCAAGTCAATATATCCCAAATATTATAGACAGACAAATAGATCCAAATTTAATAAGCACGCTTCAAGAAAAGTTGTTGCGTGTAGTGCATGTATAGTAGCCATAAAGTCACTTACAGCCTAAGCCTCTCCCCCTCCTTCACCTGTGGCACTTAGACAAACTAGTGATCATAGGACAGTTTGCTAATATGGAAAACGAAAGCCTGTCATAAGAGGCCGGCGGGCATGTTAAGCAATACAGTTATCTTTTTTTCCATTTTTTCAACACAGAACTGAAACGATGACAAACACTTATTTGATATTAAAGGAGGCATTGCATGTGGCAGGCATCTAACAAAAAACATGTTTGTGGGTTTTGAACATCACCCTCACCACCCCGTCCTTGTTTTTCTATAGTGTTTCTGTGCTGAATAATTAGTAAGATCCTCCATTTGTCAAAACTATGGGGTTTTCTCACACTTCTCACAACACAAAATGGTCTACCAAGCTTTGCCTTTTAGATAAGCAGTTCCTACTCATCATGCATGCTCATATCATTGTTTTACATTGTAGTAAAAAGTGTTTGTTTAGTAAAAGTAAAAATTTCCTTCCTTATGCATCTTCCAAAATGGTTGCCATAGTGCCCACTAAATTCAATGTGCCCGCTTCATTGAAAACATTAAAGGCATTCTACATAAGGGTTCTGGGTTAGTCCATTCTGGCGCTACCCGTAAGCAATATTGCGGCTGTACAGTGCATGCCTCTGCCTGCGAAGAGCACCTATCATTCCTAAATTTACATATCCCTATTCAGATATTAAGGGTTTATTCCAAGCCATCAACGACACAATGGAATCTGTAGTTAAAGGTAAGTTTATAGAAATTAGAAAAACATAGACAGAAAACATGGTTGTATTTTTGCAAACAGCTTCCCCCCAAATTTTACATACAGACTTTAAGGTGTATTTAAACACCTCCCCTAGTTTACCTTTCTCTCCTAACAAAGCATTTAAGGAACAGTTTGTAAGGCCACACATTCCTTACTGCTTGGAAAAATTCTGATCTTATGCTTAATATAGCCACCACAACACTGAGCAGATTACCTAAATACTTTATTAAAATCAGTACTGACAGCCCTAACTACAAAGTGTCTTAGATCTAAAAAAACCATCGAGGGTAAAATTTATTAATGTCTTTTGCTACGATTTTTCAGGGGGAAGACAGAAAACCTAAAGAACAAGATGTAATGTGAGCAGATCGATTTTACCACTGAAAAAAAAACCATAAAAGAGAGAAACATTTTGTGTCAGAACGACAGCAACGAAACATCTGAAGGAGTGAGCAACACGCTGTGAAAGCGAAAAAAAAGGGGGGGAGTAATCCGTTTCAGCTATCTGTACATCTCTCTCAAACTCCTTCAGGGACAAGCACAACCAGTAACGTCCAAGCCATGTTCTCCCTCTCTCTCTCCGTTTTTATTTAGGTCATATTATATCTGTGCTGAGTGATGAGGCTTCAGGCAAGCTCCCGTCTACTGTGCTTCACAGCAAAAAGCAGAAGAGGTTGGAGGAGGGAGGAGGAGGATGGAAGGGAGGAGGAGAAGGGAAAAAAAAGATGAAAAAACTCTCCTCCCTCTCCTCTCTTGCCAGATTTCTGTGTCGCCTCCAATTCACTTCATATGCCCTTTTACTCCTATTAGTCTGTCTGCCTTCCTTTTCTTCAGATCTCTTTTCCTTCAATGGGTTCCTTTTTAAGTCCCCCCCTTTAAGTTTTTGGCCTCTGCGGGCCCGCCTTCTTGCGCCCCTGGCCTCGTCTAGACCTCTGTACCGTTTCCATAACTGTCCCCTTCTTGCTCCTCGCCTCTGAAGGTTCCGGACGTGTGGAGGGGGGAGTTTAGGATGTTGTGTGGTTGGGGAAGAGAGCAGAGCCGGTGAGTGCGGAGAGAAGGAGGGATGAAAATGAGGGAGGAAAAAAAGAGAAAGAAAAGGTAGACAGAAAAGCAGACGTGAAAAGAGAGAGCAGAGAGAGAGAGAGAGAGAGAGAGAGAGACAGAGAGAGAGGGAGCTTGGAAAATGACCCACAGGGTTAGGCTGAGTCCATGTGAGGGGCTTTGCTAATGGGGATTGTCTGAGAGGGGTCCTGCCTGTAGGACCTGACTGGGAGCGGGCAGAGGGGTATGGGGTCAAGCAGGATCCAGCACGGCAGGGGCCCCTCAAAAAACTCAGTCTCTCTCGCCTCACAGTCAACTCATTCACTTCTCTCTTTCTGCTGCTTTAATATAGACCATTAAGCACGAGCCATTAGGAACTTTGTTGCCCCCTGCCAGATAGAGGCTGCTTTCCTTTTCCCTCCAGAATTCACTGATCTGTCCATCCGATTCATTCACACTAAAGACTGATGAAAACTTAGTATTACCCAGCGGAATGAAACAGAATGTGTTATGGGATAATAATAAAAAAAAGCCAGAGGATGGAGGGCAGAACCAATGTGGAAGATATGCTTACCTGATATTGCTGCTAAAATTACATAATAACTCCTCTTTCTGAGTATATCATTGGCATCGCTCAGGTTGGCGTGGGTCCAGTTGTGATGAATCTAACACAAAATGCTTTTCTGAGTGTACTGGGATACCGTCCAGTACTTAAAGCTACACTATTCCAAGGTTTTTTGTGGATCTATGAGACCACCCTGTTAGGCAGTGGTGGAATTACAGGCATCTTGCAGTACAGAATCTGTCCACATCGAGGACTGTGCTTCTTCAGACCCACTGCCCAACTGGAGGAGTCTGATTATTAAGAGCGTGTTTGAAAAAGTAAACTTGAAGGTCATCTTTGTGGGAGGATATGATCAATTGCCATCACATCACCAGCATTTTTGTTTCTACATTTTAAGACCTAAAAAAAAAAACAAATGAGCTAGAATATCTTACTGTGGTGATGGTGTTTACATAAAGACCTCACTCAAAATCTGCACCACTGCAGGCTTTACAGAAAATGTACTTTAAAAGGTCAGAAAGTTTAAGACACAGGATTAACACACATGCTTATATATTACTTGTTTTTTTGCCACTCCACGATTTATCATGAAATTAACAGCAGTTTGCTTCACATCTGCGTTTCTCACACAAACATCAAAAACATTTGATCCGGCTCACTCAACAAAGGGACCACATTTTCCAACAAGCACACCGAGTTCAGGACTGTGCTGGATTACTGAAGACAATGTTTTCCCTATTTATTTTAAAATATAAGCGCACATATCTGAAGTTTTCCCCCATTTTATTACTTCTGTTTTCAACACTAACAAAATAATGCTTATTTTCTGTTTTAACTACGGGATCGCTTTGCTAATGCATTGATATTACGCTGGTGGATTGTTAATATATATTTTTAATCATATCATCCCCCTTTAAGAAAAACATATGGGACTGAGGAAAGCAAGAAGAATAAAGAAGGGCAATAGGAGAGAATGAGTGGGGACAGAGAGGGAGCAGTTAGTGTTGGCCTGCAGATATGAGAGTATTTTGAATAATCTCTCCAGGGAATGGAAAACTGATTAATCCTGGCAGAAGGATCCTGGGGAGAGCACACAAAAGCCTTTGAGAAAAGAGGAGGGGAGTGAAGGGAGGAGACTGCGAACCTATAGGTCGGTTTTTCCCCCTCTCCCCAAAACACAAGAATACAGGCCTCTCTTATCCTTAGGCTCCCTCAACCCCACACACACACACACACACACACACACACACACACACACACACACACACACACACACACACACACACACACACACACACACACACACACACACACACACACACACACACACACACACACACACACACACACGGCTACTTTCCGTCTCACAGTGTCTCACAGTGCCATGAATGAAAAAGCCGAAAAATGCTGTTAGCGTAGTAATCCAATTTTGAAGCATCAGCGCCAGCTTACATAAAAATGGAAGAACTCGAACGCCAGCCACATTACATAAAGCAGCTCTCTACACACAGCGAGGCTGAATGGGCCAGCTCCGATCAGGCTGTGGTGCTCAAAACGGGCTTGGGTCAGCAGTAGCCAGTGCCAGCCAACAGACCTATAGTTAACCACAGCCTTTAATCAGCTGGCCTCATCTCCTCATCCTGCAAAAACAGGTAGTCCATTTAGAATAGAAGACAAGACTGATGAAGGGGTGGCTGTTGCCATTGCAATACCAATATAAACTTAAATCAGATTATAATTTCTGATTATCAGATTCACACGCCAGGCTCTATTTCATTTGTAGAGTTGAACATGCTTTGGACCCTCATTCAAAGTAATAATAGTAGGTAATTACTGTAATGTAACACTATGCTCTTCCTCAGAAACAGGAGGGGACACATACATGAAGCTCCATGTTTATAGAGCAACTCAGAACATGGACCTGGATATGAAAATAAAATGGACAAGAATCTGAGAGGGGCATCTGTGAGGATGGAGAGGGGAATAATCTGGCCAAAAGCACAGTGACAAAGTTCCCTCTCAAACACTCAGAATCGCTTATTTCTTAACAGATGCTGCATCTTAAACAATTACCTGCAAATATAAAAGATCATTACATCCCATAAGACCCTGTAACTCTCTACAATAGAAACAAACACTGTTGGATATGCCATCAGAGCAGAGATGCAGGGAAAGAAAGAATATGAGAGAGAGAGAGAGAGAGAGAGAGAGAGAGAGAGAGAGAGAGAGAGACAGAGAGGAGAGAGAGAGAGAGAAAGGAGGAGGGGACGAGACACAGAGAGAGAGAGAGAGAGAGAGAGAAAGGAGGAGGGACAGAACGAGAGAGAGAGAGAAAGAGAGAAAGAGAGAAAGAGAGAGAGAGAGAGAGAGAGAAAGAGAGAAAGGAGGAGGGACAGAACGAGAGAGAGAGAGAGAGAGAGAGAGAGAGACAGAGGAGGGACAGACAGAAGTAGAGTTGATCGTAGCAGGACAGAGAGAGGAGAGAGAAGAGAGAGAGAGCTCACAGGAGAGAGACTGACCAGACACATGACAGAAGACTGAGAGAGAAAAGGAGGAGGGACAGAAGTAGTGAGAGAAGTACAGAGAGAGTTTCAGATAATGATAGATTACAGACTCAATGATCGGGCCACATCTAGTGGAGGACAATTGGTCAAAAATTTTGATTGTATGCCCACAGTTCATGATCTAACTTGGGGATCTGGTTTAATTAATGGGCTAACTGATGGTGATGTGTTTATAATTACGAGAGGAGAATCAAGCAAAGATGCTACATAGAGTATACAGTGTGGGTGTAAAATCCACCGTGGTACAACAAAAAAGACATTAAACGCCACCACCAACCCAAAATAATAATCTGCTTGGATTACAAAAACACAGAGTAAAGTATCCATTACAGCTGTTACATAACCTGGCCGATTCTTCACTGCCTGTACAAGCTGTTTGGGTAAAAGCACTGTCTCTCATCAGTGAACCAGAAAGAGGAGGAGATGGAGAGTGTAAGAGCACAAGAGAGGGGAGATGTTAAAGAAGCTTTGCCCTGCTGTTTTAACTGAGAGGACGCTCAGTGGGGGCCGTCAGCCTCAGAAAGCCTTGGCTTAACTGCCATTAATTGCAACTAATGACCTCAAGAACTAAATTCAGGCTGTATCAAGATGATCCAAATCTAAAGCTGCAATGGTCTCACTTTCTTAATAATAGCTAGCTACAGGACCTTGAATGGTCTAATATGAAAGAGTGCTCTGCCAAAAACAACACCTAAACAACAAGAGAATTCCATGGCATTTCATATAGAACAGCAAGACTTTGTAGGTAACAAATACAGAGACATGATCCTGTTTGAAATGAAGAACATCACATTGTTATTAAAGGCCTAAAACCTCTAAAGCCATCTGTCTTAAAATTGGAAGATGGAAGTACATAAATTAGCAATATGGACAAGTCTTATTTCCTTACAATTCTTAAAACTGTCACTTCGTAACTGATCTACTGGCAGGAAATCTGAGACCTGGATGGGAAAAGAGAATTTTAGGTAACATGATTATACTGTATTTCTGACATGAGGAGCTCTCTCGTTTCCACCTTCTTTCTTTCTTTCCCATTATGGCCAATAGTAAGAATAACCATAACTAAATGACCCCTGGGTCCTCAGGGAGAAGAGGCTTGATTAGAGGTAAGTGAGAAATAACCCAATACATTTCAGTCCTGATCTTAAGAATACATGAGAAAGATTAATACATTCATCATCAAAAGAATAGTGGCACCCAGAAAGAGGTGTCAGATTGCACTGCTATTCAGAAACAAGATAAAGGTTACTAGGATATTCAGTGAGCTTCACATACAGAAGTAGTGTCTCTCAGTATGGTGTCAGGCCATCATGTTTGCTAAGGCAAAATGTCAGAGATCTCGGCATGGAGTTGTAGAGGTTCCTAATGGGGTCCTGCGACAATCCATCCCAAGCAACTTGAATATATTTACGCTATGAGAGCGACATCGAGCCTTCTGAATGTGTGACACATGACAACAACCCGTCCATCTGATCTTTTTTTTCTGCAATTTGCAGGGTGATACTGAAGGGACTACATGTTCATGAGACATTTTCTACAAATAAACAAAGGTGGAATAGGTGAATACATATGAGTACAGCAAGTTTACCTCATCATTAAATTCATAAAACATTATGAGTCCGGTTACAATCTGATTATGTGCATGTACATACAGAACAGTTCAGAGTCCAAACCAGGATTTTCTAACGTGACAAATGACAGAATCCAAGATTGGCAGACTCTACACCTGAATAGAGGTGCAAACCGGAATCTATAAAAATCCTTTCTAAGCAAGTTTTTTGTTTTGCCCATACAGAATCAGAACACGGTGGCTGCTTAAATCCTGCAGGGAGACATAGCTGCCAAGACCTGCGTTTCCTCCACAAGGCTAAAACTGGCTCCCTATACACCAGCTTCTTATTAAAATTACCATTCTACCTGCTGCAAATCTGAGGTATTATTCCTCGTGGTGACCACTGTTGGCACACCGTCACAGTTAAGTCTACTGCAATTTGTCCATCATTAACTGCACTCCACTGAAAAACCTCACCATTTCAAACAACCAAGTTTCCCACGTTCAGAGAGCTACAGAGTATTTTTAAGAGCATCATGGATTGGGTAAAACACCACTATGGAAATCATTTCTGTTATTATGCATCCCATAAGCATGACCTGAACGTCTTGAACAACAAATAACTTGCTGCATTGCAAATGTAGACACACAGTCATTTGCTTTTGGGCCCCCCAGTGTAATTCAATGTTTAGTCAATTTAAAGTGAAAAAGTACACATCCTCTACAGAGAACAGGCACCTCCACAATTAAACACACAAATGTGTTTATTACTGACTAACATTTCAGGGGGAAAAATAGATATAAAATGTTAAAATATTAAAGATAAAATGCAGTTCATGCCAAAAATTAAGGCAATTTAATTTAATCAAAAAAACAGGTTATTTGCTTAGATGTGTTCAAACTTTTGCATACAACTGTATTTGTTATTATGATTCATATCACATTTAACAGAGGTATTACTTTGAGACAGTTTTATAGGACTTTTCTAAAGCTATTTCATCAGCGCACACCCAGCGTTTGTTAAAAAACCAACACATTGCAACCTTATGCATACTGCGCAAGGTTAATGAGGCTACAGTGGAGGGTTTGGTGCTCCATTGAATGTGATCCATTAATAATTACACAGTGAAAAATGTTGTTTTGGCCCTGGACACTGGAGTCAAAAATGAAACAAGGACCATGACACTGAACGAAAAAGTCTGTTTTAATACAAAAGTACTTCTAAATCTATTTTGGGTGCACGCAGGATCCACAGCCCTTTTATAGGAATTTCCAAGCTTCAGTGGACCATAAGTAATCAGACTATTTGCTGCTCAATTGTTTTTGGGCCAGCTGTGTGTTACTGCATCATTAGGTCATGCAGAGAGCTAAGATATGGCTTAGTGTTGGTTTAAAAAGCGCTGTCTGTGATTAGAGGTGCGCAGTAAACGGACGAGTGAAGGATATTATAAGTCACAGAAGAAATACTTCTGCACAGATTAATACCATAGACCATCATGCGGAATCCATATGCGTCAAAGACAACCATTAAAGGCATGCATAATTTTAAAAGAGCTTCCCACGGTATATAAACCTGATAGGGCCCTGGAACAGAAAGGCCAAGAGAATTTGACTAACTTGAGTAATAAAATAAGGAAAATGTGGAGTCCTTATACAGTTTTCCATAGGAGGGGACCAACATGTTCTCCTCATATGGAGAGCATGCTCCCTCATCTGTGAAACACGATGCCAAAGGGGATGTGCGGCAACCAGTGGAAGTGGCTTCTTCGTCTTGCTGATGTGACTAAAAGGCCTATAGCACAATAACTTCTGAGGTATGTGGAGGTCATCAGAGCCAAAAAAGTGCCTCGGGTCTGCGGATGGTGCCTCATAGTGCTTTATGTTGCTGAAGGACATGTTCCAAAACAAGCTATTAAAGAAACTATTTTTTCACAGCAAAAAATGTGGAATATTTCTGCCTGGCCAAGGCAATGTGCTCAGCTGAACTTCACTGACATGCACTTCACTCATCTGTGGATGATTGAAGACCTAAAAACAAGCAGGAACTGAATATGGTCATGTTACAGACCTGGAGGAGCATCATTGGGAGAGATACCCAGAGCCTGCTAATACCAGTGGGTCACGGCCTTTATCAGGCAGTAAATATGCACATTTGTTTTAAGACTAAGACGTTCATTTGTCAAAGTACTAATGCGATTCCTAAATGGTCCATCTGATATAGATTTAAATACCATCCAACTGCACATTAACTCCAGTTTCATTTTTAAATCTAATGAGCTGGAAAACAGAGTCAAAGCAATAAAAACTGCGTGCTAGCCAACTACAACAGAGTGCGCAGCATTCTTCAGAGAGAAGTGGAAGCACCCTCTGTTCATTATATGGCCACTTAAAGAATAATCGCGCTTAGCGTTATTGAGACGGAGGTCAAGTGTTTCGGTTTCCAGCACTGCACTTTCAAGCAAATTAACCCATTCAGATCACAGAAGCTGAAAGCCTTCAAGACACTTGAACTATAATTATTTTGTGTGCGGAAAGGGCTTACTGTAGAAAGTAAAAGTTGCGACTCAAAGTAAATGGTTAGCTAATGTCAGCAGAAGCCACTGTGCACTTTTGCCTCCTGTACACAGCAATGTAAATAGCGGAGCACGAGCACTCAAGTGAAATTTGTGTTGGCGTCTATTGACCTGCGAGATTTATTGTGCTAGAAAAAGCAGAGTGTGCGTTACCAGCCGCAGCGAGAGGTATGAGGTAGGTCTAGTGTCAACAGATGACTAGCTCAAAGACATTATAGCAACCCTGTTTAGGTTCCACAGACATTAGAGACTAATTGAAAAGTTTGGTGGGACATCAGAGCTGCTTTATAGAGAGCTCGTTCAAGATCTTGGTAAGTCATAACGAGTAAAAGGCTCAAGGCAAGTCCAGGGTTTCAGTTTACTTAAGGAGAAAGGCATTTTATAGACAGACGGCTGTCGTCCCCTTCAATGCTCCTAACAGAACTGTTAATGCGTGACTTATTAAAAGCTGCACTAGCAAGATCTCTCAAGCTGTGGGTGAAGTGGAGAACGTGTCTCTCATAAAAAGCCCTAAAACTGCATACAGCCTCTTTTAAGGTTTGAAATAAAGAAGGAAAGAGGAAATGGAGGCAACAGCAAGAGTCAGGAGATGTGTGAGAGAGAGCGAACAGGAGAAGGAAACAGAAAGAAACAAAGAAAGAAAGAACGATGTGTCTGCGCTGACCAAGTATCCTCTTTCAAGGTTAAGCTGACTGACTTCTATCTTCCATCAGAACAGATGAGTTTCAAATGAGAGCTGCAAGCTTTGCACTATGAAGCAACTCACTACTGCCACGGCCGCTCTCCACCAAACACCGATGCACAGAGACATTTCTGTTGAGTATACATTGCATGTAATGCAAAACCAGGGGTGGAAATGATTAACCTATTAACTGTCAGGTGGGGGGAAAAAATAAAAAAGCAGTTTGAGAACGCTACTGCTTTCGGTTGATAATATATTTTGAACTGTTTGCATGAAGGTGCTGAGGGCGACAGGTAAGGTTAGACATACCTGCTAATAATGAAGCATACAGCTAGAAGTAAACAACAGTTCAGCTACTGGACAACGACATACTGTATCAAAGGCAAACATCAAAAAGAGAGAAAACAGGTTTGTCCGTGTTCTCTGGCGGAAAGAACATAAATATGTATAAACAAACACACACGCATGTATACATACATTTTCATCTGGTGATTTCACCCACCTGTCACACCTGTACAAAAGTGACGCGACAATAAACGTGATTTGATCTGGTGCTGTGCCATTTTTAAGATAAGCGATTACAAGCCAGCCAATCAGATTCCAGATCCACAACTTTCTGTTTTGTAATTCATGTTTTGATGGGTTGCTTCCGTGATTACAGGCTTGCCAGTCAAAGCTGAATGATGTTACTAATGATGATTGACTTCCTGTACAAAACAGTAGGTTGTTTAAATAAAAGAAGGGTGTTATTTTTTGTGTATCATCCACTAGAGAACAAAAGTCCTGAGGAGCTCTCTAACCAGTAATACATTTATTATGCAGCTATACAAATAACTCTAAACAAACTAAAGTCAACAGCGCCATATATATGTGCCATTACCTCATGGAAGCGGGCAATGAGCTTCGAAGTAGCAGAAAGGGCGACACCTGTACAGGTAAAATAGTGATGCAGATGAACAATAAAAAGCCAAAGGAAGGGGGAACCCGAAGAATCGGGAGAGGTTTCAAACACATGGGTTAACATCACTGAAAGAAAGACAGTCGGCACTGTTTCACACGTCCATCTTAAATCCCATCTTTTCTTAAAGATGAATTGTGTTTCTGTGGGTGCGGACAGAGCAGTCCCTCAACTTCTCGAGAAACGTGGCTTTCCATTTCTATTTCCAGGGACAGCATGCTTCCATGGAAAGTTGCACAATAATTATCATCACAACTACCCAAGTCTAAATGCCTAAACAATTTAGTCACTGAGAGACCTTAAAAGGCTGACAGGTAAACAGAACAGACCCAGCATTACGCACCTGTAAAACTGTCTATTTATTTAGGCAAAATGACTTAAGTGTCAAATCAGCCTTTGCAACCACAGCATTTTAGCACACCAGCGCTGCTCTCACCTTTACCACGCTGATTAAAAAATGCGGTGCTGTAAGCACAAACAGTCCACACGCAGAAACCTTCAGTTTCCCAAACACACAGAGCAATGACTGCTCAAGTCACAGTCCAAATGACTCATTGCTCCCTCCTCAGAGGAGATATGGCCTGTGGTACACTGTAATGGTAAAAGTACATGCCAAAAGAATTAGCTTCTGTTACCTTAGGGGTCCCAGCACACTGGCAACTTGTGTGTGTGCAACATTTTTGCTGCACACTGGTTTTCATCCAATTCCTTTACATGGAATGCCAAGTCGGATACCAAGCCTACCCACAAAGAAAAAGACCGGAGGGGATCCCAGTTTTCAAAAACAGGTGATGGTAATGCTGACATACAATTAGCATCTTTAATTCCGGCAAAGAGTACAATAACACAGTCCTCTGCCAGTTTTGCTCCGAGTTACAGTTCAGCAGGAGCCGGGTCAGTGTGGTGATGAAACTGGAGCCTTCTGGGAAGGCTGAGCTCATGCTTTATTCAGGGGCTGTCACTCATTTCCTTCAACAGGACAAACGGATCTGGGGGCTAGAGCTGTGCTCAAAATACTTTTATGGCCATATATGCTGAAAGTAAATTTGCATCTTTGCATGTGTAGGTCTTTAAAAGGCAGGCTGTGGTGAGCCCTGTTTATTGCAGTCTTTGGCATTTGTTTACATTTATTTTGACTGACCAATTAACAAACAAACCAACAAAAACACTGCACAAAACCACTTCTTACCCAATGATATGATTCATTCTTACTATTCTTACTTATTTTGATGCTAAGTATTCAAAAGTAAAGGCTTCTGAACGCCCATCCACACACTCCGGCCATCCGAAGAATTGCGCACATCCACTGAAAACAGCTGTGGTGCTATATTGTGACTCTAATCCATTTTAATTAAAATCACTGACTTAGGAGACTAGAAGAGTTTGTTTCTCTTGATTAGATGTCCTCAGATGGTGAAACAGACACGCAGATATACTGATCTTAAGCTGTCCAAACGAATAAATCTCAGATTAGGTAGTGTTACTTCCCTAAAGTAATTTACAGTAAGTTCCAGGGCCAGCTTTAATCTGTGAACTGCTCAGAAGACCAGATCAAGGGTCAGTGTTTTAAAACATGCATCAACTTCCTTAAGCGAAGCCCCAGAAGTAAACTTGAAGACCTGAAAGAGCCACTTCCCCTGTGAAAGAGGATATTGAGTGAACAGGTAATAAGAGCCCATGTGACTCAAGTCAACAGGGGAGATTTCATCACACCCTATCAGACCAGTCTTACCGCTCAAAGAGGCCCAACAAGGCCTGTAGTATTTAACACTCTCCTCTCAGGTGACAACCCTGCACCTGACTTGCACTCACAGGGACCAATCTGTCCATCTTTCTATCCATTTACGTGCACCTTCTTTGCAATTAACTGAAAGAGGTTATTGTGTGTTTCGCAAGACAATGAACCCAGTCCTGCTGAAAGACTGGCGCAGAGACCCCGAAAACAATCTTCTATTGCGGGGGGGAATAACTGAAAAATTACCCTAGACCAAAAACTATGGAGGCCAGGCCAACAGCCATGCCAGGCTAAATGGCAGCTCCTCAGATTGGGGGGCTGGGACCTGGAGAGAAGGGCTGAATGGTGCTCTAATCAGCAAATGCCGTGCAGTCTCCAAAATGGTCAGGCCTGAAAGCTGGGCTACAGCTCTCACTGAACGCTTGGTGCAAGCGGATGATGGCTGGATCAGCACAGCAAGGGCATTGTTTCCCTGCTGTCAACTCAGCGGAGAGCCAGCTTCACAAGGCCTGTGCCAGACTCACTATGGACTGAGCGAGCTTTGAACTGAAGAGGTGCACCCAGACAAAGGCTGTCTGACTAGCACACATACTCACCTCACGGGCTGTAGCTCTGATAAATGGCTGGATGACTAGAGGCAGCCCTGGCAGGTTTCTGACGCAATCCAGAGGAAATGCACTCCTTGCCACACTACCGCCTCCTCCTCTAGAAAAAGAACACATGCTTGCATTCCTCACACATTACTTGCACTATTCCTATCTGAGGGAGACACTAAGGTGGTGTGTGTAAAATTCTCACGCTCCCTGGGGTCAACATATATGGACATTACATGTGAAGATAAGACAAAAATTTGGGCAAGGGGTTTATTGCCATGACGGTGGGCTACATAGCAAAAAACTGCTCCCCAAAACCTCTGATCTACAGAAATCCCAGCTGTGGTCTTTGATTCTACGGCACTGAAACACCACGGAGCCTGAATTCATTTTCCACACTTTAATTACAGACAACACACACGTGAGTGTTCCATCCTCAAGCTGGCCCAAAATATGAACATTAGCGTTTACTCACTTTGAAGGGGATCTATCATCTATCTATCTATCATAACCTTTCTGGTTTTCCCCTTTCCTTTAGTGTAGCTTTCTGTACATGTAAATAGTTTGCAAAGTTCAAAGTTCACGCCAGGGGAAGAAACTCTCCCCAACTGAAACCATTTATCTGCGGGCCTAAAAAAGCTTATTGGAATTCCAGCTCTTCCAGCTCTTTTCCCTTGTTACAAGAGGATGCTATCTCTTAACACAATCCTTACTGCCGCATACAAGCTCAGCATGCTCTCACACTAAGCACAGCAACTGCTGGAATCTGTGTAGGGTGGACCTGCTCGAGTTTGACAACTTAGAACAGAGTAGGTGAGTTGATTAATCAGAACACACTGGGCAAACAGGGAAGGGAAGACACAGGAATTCAGACGCGAACACAGACCCCCAGTCAGAGCAAAACATTGTGCACTGGGAAAATAGAAGCATGAATATCTATTCTATTACACCCTAAAAATAAGATTATAAATACTCAAAATAAGTATACACTAACCCCCCCCAGATTAATAAACATGAGAACGTCTAGGCAGCTATTAAGTCGTTGGAACAGCCAGAGTTCATCAGTATAGAACAGCACTGGTATCAGTATCAGAGGGGAAAAAGTATCCTTGTGCAACGCTGATAAAGAAAAATCTCTGAAGTAACGAAAGACAGGACAGGTGGATCTCTCTATTCAACATGAACTACAACGCCTGCCTGGTTTACGCACGCTCTCAACTGCACACAAGCATGACGTCCTTCATTTAAGGCATGGCTTTAAATTTGCTACAGTGTTTCCAAAAAGCCACCGAAGCAAAACAAAACAGCACCACAGCAATTTGTGTAGCCCAGCCTTCTGTTACTCAACGGAGTGTGCTGATCTAACTTAACAGGGCAGGTTGAAGGTCCAGGCAAACCATGACTCAGCAAAAAGAACAGATTTCATGACAGCAAGGGGTAGAGGAAAGGGCCTTCTGTTTGGCTTCTCCATGTGTCCCACAACAACCCTGTTTACAGACAGCGAGCCAACAAAATTGAACAGGGTGTGTCAGAATGAGTTCCAGAGGAACAGCTGAGGCGGAGATGTGAGCGGCTAGAGGAAAGATTTTTCCTCCAATGGGGTGCAGAGCTTGCATCCCTACTGCGCCCAGAAAATACTGCCGTTACCAGGAAACTAGATCCCCACTTCAGATGCAGGCAAAACTCTGCCACTACAGTCACACATGGAAATCACACCAAGCACCCAGCTGTAGATTAATACAAAACAGTGGTGTTACAAAGCAGATACTACACCTTCCCTTCTAACTTTCTTCAAATTACAGCTGATCATATGCAGACACAGCCATTCAGAGTGGTGTGATTTGAATTGGCTTTCCAGCTCTGACTTCTGGACTTCTGGCTTCAGGAATCTGGGGTCACAATGTCAACAACACAAATACAGCCATTGTTTTACTATCCAAAACTGCCAGTGAGCCTACACCTGTATTCTGAGTTTAGAACTTAGAACCGCTTGTCAAGTATGCTGGCACACAGAAGAATTTATGCACTGTGTTTAACCCATCAGTGAAGCGAAACACCCACACACACTAGTGAACACACACTTGGGGGCAGTAAGCACACTTGCCCAGAGCAGTGGGCAGCCCTATCCACAGTGCCAGAGAGCAGTTGGGGCTAACCTCCAGCCCACGACTGCTGTATTGGTAAAATTGCTCATGATCAGAAAAGGCATTTTTGTGGGGGGGCATTTTAGTATTACATTGTGCTGCATGTACATCTTTTCTGAGACACCCGGCAGTGGGTTCACAGCCATTTCATGTAACCGATGCGAGTTAGATAGTGTACAGAGGCATCAAATGCTTCGAGAGCTGGTTCCCATCACCACTAAGGTGTACAATTTTGACTAGAATGTAGCATTCCACATCAAACCACTCTGAACAACTTTGCCTACAATAAAATTCAAATAGAATCAAATTCAGTTAGTGTTTATACAGCGCTGACATAAACACCCATGAATCAATTGCTCCATCACAGAGTCCACACAGAGACAACGAGGGAAAAGCCAAACCCATGTCCTGCACTCAAAACTTTCATCATGTGTATTTAAATGTACTTTAAGTAAACTACTTATGCCACAGTGCTTTTAACAGGCTCGACAGACTTGTTTGCATTACTGGACTTTGGCCAAATAAAAGCAAAATGAATTCTGCCTTTTCCTTTTTTTTCTCTTTTCACTGCTACTGAAAATGTATCATCCTGTCTGCTCAGTTCCCTGGTATAATCCTACAAAGCATCAACCTGTCTGCAGTGTCTATGGTTTAGAACTAATACCCAACTACACATGACCACGCAGCAGCTTCAGCAAACTCCGCCCAGTTGGGTTACAGTGCAGGAGATCAAACCTGAAGGTATTTATGACTGTAAAAGAGATAACTGTTCTTGGTGCCTGGAATTTTAGGAATGAAAGGAGTTGCTGGTACCATCACATTTTATACTTCATATCAGAACACAGAAGCTTTAAAAAGCATAAGAAATTGATCTAAATGTACATGTACACTTCACGTTATTTATCTACCCAGTTAAAAATAGGTGCAAATGCTTCCAAGAACACTGTTATAGATTGAGCCTGACAATCTTAACCTGTGGGTCAGAATCCACAGATGGGAAACACTATGGCAGATAAGTGGGTTGCAAAGAAGCTGTATGACTACATTTTCACAACTGTGTTATTTCACTTTACAGAACATTTGATGGGTCACAGAGCAACCACTATCTCTACATGTGGGCACTGGCATGAAACAGTCAGCCCTGACCGAAGCCCGCCTAGTCAGATAAAGCAAATGGTCTGCTTTGGTCTCTCCAAACAATGTAGGACAACCAGAACTCCATCCAAAAACATAACGTCATACCAAGCAGCCGTCCAGGACATAACTCAAAGTAGGGATGCACCTCACAAAAGGGACCACACGCAAAATTTCACAACTACTCACACTGAACTGTGTTCAGTATAAGCATTTGCTACAGCTGCAGCCTCAGCTGTCGTCATATTAAACCAAGTCTTTAATCATCCATCTTCTTAAAACATGTACCAGGCTGGGGAATATGAAATCTTCCTCCAACTCTGAAGAAGTAATTAACCACATAACCACCATCCATCGCTAGTTAACACACACTACATTTTACACCACAGCTCAATGTGTTACACATACATAAATGACATTGCATTTTTGCAAACTTGCACAATACAGAAGGAAACAGGTGCAACTGCTTTCAGAGATATGCCAAATAAAACAGAATCTATTTCATTTAAAGTAAACTTGCAAGAAACCTGAAAGCCCACATTAAAAACCAACAACAGAATATTCTACAACTGTACTGGAGTACAAATCAGTCAGACAAACAAGTACTCAAAGGTATTTGCTCAGGAGGAAGGGCACACGTGTGCATCTTATTACGCATCATGAATATTGGGGTCGAAAGTTGTTGCTCTTCCTGTCAAGCTGTCTCTTTACAGACCCCAACAACAGAGCTTCCCTTTTTTGATCTCAGCACTTCAACTAAATAAAAAGATGAGCGGAACAGATCTCTGAAAAAGCTTCTGCTGCTGTAGAGTTTTTTTATTTAGTTAGTCTACTGGTCAGCATTTTAAACCCAAGCTGAAGCTTTACTGAGAACTACAAAGATGGCTTAAGTGCAACTTCATCAGAAGCTTTCGTCTGCTTAGAAATCACATGTGGCAGGTTTCTTGAGACCTGAGCACACCGACCAAACATCACAGAACAAGGGCCAGCAGTCTAATATTTGCTAAATGTCTAGAAAATGAACTGAGGAGCCTAACAAACCAGAGTAACTAGGAAGAATATTCTAATTTCTGTTTGTTGGGGGGGTTTTATGTTTGATTAGTGTGCTCTGACATGTAAACAAGCACTACAGGCTGTGTTAAGGTAATAAATAAACAGACAAATAAAACAAAACCCGGTGTGCAGTAATTAGGGAGTTCTGGGCTTGTGTCCGACATTCTTCACACCTGTATCTTTGTATCCAAACTTAGAAAATGCACAACTTGAGACTAGATCCACTGTACAAGCGTTGGCATTATCATTGGGCATCACAAGCTCGATTTCTAGCAATGCCACAGCTAGGAGACCAAAAGAGCAAACCAGCCTTGAACTCTTTAGATGGGCTTGACTCCAGCCTAGTCATGAGTCTGTTAGCTGTAATGGTAGTTAGTATTCTCCTCCAAGTATGTTGAAGTGCTCAGACAGTTTTAAAAAGATGTGGCTTTTGTCTCGGTAACACATGATAGCCTTTACCCTAAAACATTCTGTATTTCCAGAATACACCATTTAATAATACTGCTTTTAAACATCCCCCTCAAATCTTATCCATCAACATAACTATCTGCTACTGATACTGATCGTAAATCGTCATGCATTCATTAAAAACCTTTATTCTGCGTTAATATGAACAAATCTAAACAAATTGCTTGAAGCGGACCAACACACAGTCTGACTGTGAAATTTAAATGTGCCGATACATCTAAAATGAAATGACCATGGGTAAATGTGACCAGGGCGGCCATTAAAGTCTGAATGTGCTGAATGCTGAAATTAAATCTGGGTGTCTTTGAAAAAGCCAAGATTAATTGTGATGCCATTGTTTGTACGTGGCCTTAATCACATGGGCTACTTGCCAGTTCATTCTTGTCCAAATAGCTGCACAGGGCTTGACCACGTTGCAGCATTTATGCTTTCATACTGAGAGTATGGCTCATCCTTCCTGTTGCAACCTAAGCTCTTCATGAGTGTTTGCGCATGGGCTGGTGTGTGTGTGTGGGAGGGAGTGTTTGTCCCTGGGACCATATTTAAGTAGGCAAGTCTGAACACTATGCCCTGGTCAAGGGTTCTCCTCAGTCCCATCACTGTCATTGTTTGGCTTAATGGCAAACACAACAGATCTCATCAAAGCCTCACTGAGAGCACAGGGGTTGCATAACTCCTACTCACACGAATGTCCCCATTAACATAAGCCCATCGGATACCTGTGACTCAATAAAGAACATAATTTGGCATGCTGCTAAACAAACACCTTCTGTTGATATCTTATCCCAGAGGAAAACCATCAAAGCTACTGGCCAGACAAAAATACCCAGCAATGCATAGAGGGTGGCACATCAATGTGAAACGACTGGGAAGACTTGACTGCGATAGAGTTTGAGATATGTGCTTTAAAGAGCTAGGCAATATCTTCTGCGAAATCCATTCGAGGCACCCAGTAAATCAAATGCTTAAACTGCATGAATGCACCGTCATTGTGCAGCAGTGTGTGAATGCTACGTCACCGATCAATCTGAGTGCTGGAAGCCTGCCAGAGCAGCGTCCCTGAAGCAGGCTCAGTGGGCAGCAGAACAGTCTCAGTATGCCTCTCAGCAGCCGTCACAGCTTTCCTCCTTATCACCGTTCCCTAAACTGCTGCTCTGCACGCCCTGTGGCTTTGATATCAAGAATTAACAGACTAAATCCTCCAAAGGTATCAAGGGAGAATAGTGCTCCTTCCTATTTTCACATCTGCTGTGCGGCTGAGGCTGCCATCTGCTTTTAGGGCTGTTCTCGAAGAAATAGCCATATTATCATACCTAATCCAGTAAGATTTGTTTGTTACCGGCATGAGCCTTCTTTCTACAGCACTAATAAAATGCAGCTTAAACAATCTGGTCAAACATCTGAAACGACCTGGACAGAGTACAGATTTTTGTCTTGATAATCATTAACTGTTTCGTACCATTCCAATATTGCTGAACACGCCTGCTGCCAGATAAGAGGTACTTTATTTGTATGCCTCGAAGATACTAGGGGTGTAAGACTATACTGATACGCTTGAATATAGAAACATTATCTTTTGTGATGCTGTGCACATTCTCTTTTTTTTATTAAATTGAAATTAATACTTTATGTGCGAAGAGTTTTGGCAGACAGTGGCAGACTTCTCGCAATGTGTCTAACCTCCCGACTGCTAGATAGCAGGGCAGTAATCCATCTTTACCAATAGAACTCTTGCATTTCAAGGTAAACAAATAGTGTAAGGGTGCATTTTAGTTCTATGCATAATCTATGAATATAATGATGTATATTTTTGACTATGACAATTTATCCAAAATTAGATGCAAAAAGAATTGCAATATATTGACTTGCTTACAGTATCACAATACATTGAACTGTAACCCCTGTATCATGATATGCATCGTATCGTCAGGTTCTTGCCAACATGCAGCCCTAGAAGATACACTATATTAGGTGTATTACTTGGACTGGACTAAGTGACCAAAAAAAAGAAAAGAAAACAAGAACAAATAGTCCATGTACCATGTCCAGGTCTAAATGGCTGTCTAAACCAGTGAACAAGAGGTGAAAATATATTTCTCTCTATCAATACCAGTCACCGTATTGTATTGAGACCCCTACTATCTCAAGAATCCTCTGGATAGGGATTGAACATCACAGTTTCTGCTTGACGTAAGGTTTACGAAGACAATACTTTTAAACATATTGATTAGCCAACAGAGGAAGACCTATTCCAGTTTTTTGCTTCTACAGTGGTGTGAAAAAGTGTTTACCCCCTTCATGATTTCTTTTTTTATTTTTTTTTTGCATGTTCGCTCTTTAATGTTTCAGAATGTTTTCAGCAGATTAATGTTTTCTGTATTTAAGTACTGTAAGGGACTACGCACCTTCACTCACCTTCACACCTGTGAAAATGTGACATGACATTAAAAGTGATTTGATTTGAACACCCTTTCACACAGGGCCATGTAGGTTTGGAATATTTTCTCCCTTAATAAAAACCTTCATTTAAAAACTGCATGTCATGTTTACTTGTGTTGTCTTTGACTAATATTTAAATGTGTTTGATGATGTGAAACATTTAAGAGTGACAAACATGCAAAAAAAATAAGAAATCAGGAAGGGGCAAACACTTTTTCACACCACTGTAGCTTATTAAGACATGCTAAATTTTACCTACACAATCTGAACTGATGCATGTATAGATCTAGCCTCTGATTCTTGAGCAAGTCTTCTGTCTTGTTGTACAGCGTATGGTAAGTTTAAACAATACGTTTTATTAAAAAACACTAGCAAAGCTGATAACAGTTTACCCGCACATCACATTGTGATTGTTTAGCAGTGTGGTTTCTGTCACATAATGCTCACTATCCACACAATGACGTTTCGATCTGGGCTACTTGGGGTAAATTTGGGAAAACTAGAAATCCTTCATCCCATATGAATCAGCCGGTCAAACCGTGCACTTACTACATTAGCGGACCTCCTCTGCTAAAACTAAACCAGCTCGAACAAGGCTTTATTCAGGCTGTCAGAAAGTAGGACTACCACACTGAAAACGTTCTCTCTGTAGATCTTTGCGGACAAAATTTGCAGTTGAAAACCACAGTGAATCGCACCACGCGTTAATCTATCGCAGCACCCAATATGTATAGCACTGTGGTAATACCGTTCCGTGGGGGCCTTGTGGTGACTCCCACCTTTAGCAGGCGGGACGGGGGAGTAACACACCACTTCGGAAAGTCAGGATGACTCCTACACCCCAGATATACTACTATACACACCATCAGGCTTTCTTGGTAAAACCGGAAAGGTTGCTTGCACATACATTAGCTTGCCTAACTGACGAACCTAACGAGTTCAACACATGCTAACTGCTAACTCACAGCTATGTTTACTTCTTTAAGGTGACTGAACAGCTTTGTAAGTGGGTCATTCATCTTGTTAGAAATGAAGAGTTAAATTTAGTGGTGCGATGGTGAACTTGGTTAGCTACGGGAAGTCAGCCGTACAGTTTAACAGCTAACTTTAAGCCAAGTTTAAAGAGAGGTCACCAACTGGATACTAGTTGGTGTTCCAGTTAAAACACCTAGCCAGCCTACGTTCACAAACTTACCTGCTCGAACAGTTCCAGCCCTTACCGAGCTGTGTTAGCAAGATATTAGCTAACTATAATGTAATACATCATAGCAGCTAGCTAGGTTTCTTAGCTAACGTCACATTTATGGTGCTGATTTGAGTTCACAGTGTGTTAAACAAGACTAAACAGTGGACTGTCACCAGCAGCTGTAACCAGCGCTAGGAATCACTCAAGCTAGCCAAGTTAACTCGCTGGGTTATCCGGGTAAACTGGAACCAGCTGGCTGGATGGCTCCTTTAAGACAACGATTAAAGCAAGTAACATTAGCTTGCTAAGAGCGTCTCACCGAACCTTACTCGGTACACATCCATAAACAAGCAGCCACGACTCAACAGGGTCGCCAGAACAAAAGTCCAGCTAGCTGCGAAGCACTATCTCTGGAAATTAGCTCGCTAGCAACACAGCTCGCTAGCTCGCTCGCTAATCACATCATCGGTGTATGAAGAGAGGCGAGTTTGACCAGTCTTTAGCTAGTCAGCTTACCTCGTCGACAGATCAAAACAAGCGCTGTCCGCCGTATCCAAAAGCACAGTCAGAAGGGTTCAGTGTCGCTCGATCTTCCAACGTACGAGACCAAACATAAAATATAATGTCTCCAAAACCAGCGCTCCTCCAGCCGCCCCAGCTTCACCTGCCCCTCTCGGTCCGCTGGTGCTGCAGCCCGGCTCAACCAAACCTCGCCCTTCCTTAGCAACGGACCGCCTTAATTTGCATACTGGGCGGGGCTTTCCGCTGACGACGCAAGACGTCGGAAGAAATAATGCGCAAAATATGCGATTTGGCGTGGAGGAACGTGTCTGTGTACTCCTCCGGAAGAGGTCAGCTTTCCGTTCAGGTTTAAGGTGGTGCGGGAAAACTCCAGCGATCGATTTATGCTGTTCTTCTGCTGAGCCTGTAGTCTGCAGTCCATACCGCATCACCACCTGAATGTGTGCTCGACTTTAGCCTCCTAAATCCATCACTGTGGTGGAAATGAAACTAGGCCAGGGCTCTTTCTCTCAGGCACAGAGCAGAGCTGATCTGAGCTGAGCAGAGCGGCATGCATTGTATGCCAAAAGACGGCAAATGGAGAGAGAGGGGTGAGTGGACCCATCAGAGCTGTCAAGCCTGTTGTGCCCTCAGAGTCCTGTTGATCTGTTTATCTGTAGTCCTTCCCGCCGGCCTGTTTCCGTCACTGGCCCACATCGGCGACTGGAGGTCTGATGGTCACTGGGAGTTATGCACTTTCTTTACTCCCCTCCTGAAAACACCTGGCATGAGTGTCCAGGAACGCACGTGGATGTGAAAGCCCGTTTGATTGTTATACAGGTCACTATGCCCTTCGAGCTGACCTTTAAATACCAAAACATCAACACGGCCAGCTTCGACAAATTGTCAGAGCTGAAGGACGGGTTCTCGAGTGGAGGCGGGCGTGTGCTGCAAATACTGTCTAAACATAAGAGGAGAGCTGAACAGCGGAGGTCGGAGAAGCAGCACTGATGTATGTGGCACAAGAGAACAATATGAGTGTCACGATCTGATCTCAGTGTCAATATGTGCTCAGTTTCCAAGTCATAATAATGCATCTCTATATGATGTATAGATACTTATTGAGTGTGTGTGGGCGGGGTGGGAGGGGTGGGAGGGGGGTCTGAAGCGTTTCTCGTCTATTTTAAATCGTCTCAGCATGAAATCTGAAGCTGTTGATGTGACTTTCATGTTGGAGCTCAATTGGATTGAATCCATCTTTCATTATTTGTGGCAGCTTTCCACCCTGTGGCCATATGCTGAACTGCAGCCTCACAGTTCACTATGCTTCAATTCCTGAATCCCACGATCCTCTGAAATCCTAACTAGACTGCTGCATAGGTTCAAATTTCCTTCCCATTTGAGTGATTCAGCTCTTGTAACTCTTACAGTGCCCGAGAGGCCACAGATCTAGTGTTTACACGAGTTCTGGTAACCTAAGCAATTAATACTGCATGTATCTGAAGGAATTGCAGTTGCAGGAAACAGTAAGTGGATCCTTTGAAATGAGTTGGGATTCTGCATTCAATACTAATGGAATGTGGTTCATTATCATCTAAGTCACTATTATAGACAAACACAAGCTAACTAAATTAATAACACACAAACAAAACAGTGCAGAACTCCAGGCCATTCCAGAAGGGTTCCTTTACTTTTTTATGTGACTAATAGATACTTTATTGATCCCAGAGGGAAATTCAAGAGAAAAGGTGATTGTCAGAAGTGGGATTCGAACCCACGCCTCCAGGGGAGACTGCGACCTGAACGCAGCGCCTTAGACCGCTCGGCCATCCTGACTGTGAGTTATATTTAGCACTGTCATCATCATGGCTGAAATTGGACCTACAGTAGAGCTCCAAGGTTCTGAATATTTTGCCATATTAATAGCTGCTGTTAATTTATTCAGTAATAACTTGTATAGTGTAGAGTGGTTATTCAAGTTTACTTCTAGGTCCCCTGAGGCACTGCACATACAGAATCATGGTTCTTATAAGATGTCTTATTTACTGTTTTCAGGAACACCAAAAAGATACGAAATGATGTTAAATGATAAGTAATTTATAGCAAATATTAATTTATTAATAAGTTTCTTGATATGCTGTCTGCCCTAAATTTGAGGCATTCTTGATGTTCATTTTATTATAAGTTTATGGATTTTTAGTCTATATAAAATATATTTACAGCTCCATTTATCCATTTTTTCACAGATCAGATCTGTTAAGTTATAGTAACATCATAATGCAATCATTTTATACATTTCTCTGCAATATTTTTACAAACTTTACTGAAAACATTGTTCTCAGTGAACTATTGAATCGTGGCTCCAAACTTTTGAATGCCAGTGTATGTTTATGTACACATCAAGGGAGTTGTTGCACAAATAGTTGCACCCAGAAAGAATCAACCGACAGGTATGAAACTTGGTGGGCAGGTTTGACATTGTGAGACATGCTGATTTCACACTTGGCTGTGCATGTGACGTAAGCAAGGATGGGCTTTATCGCTGTACCTGATTGACCCAACAGCCATGACAGCGAGCAGTGATGCCCTCCATGAGTCATCCTGTTAGTGGCAGCACCTTAGGCAGACGGCTGCACAACAGAGGACCACATGCACGCAGACCGTTATGACGACTGCCCTTAACACGTCAATGTCGCCAAAGACTGCAATGGTATCGTGCCAGACTGTCATCTTCAGGTACGAGTCCCGCTTCCAGCACAACTATATGTTGTAAAAGCATCACACATCCAGAAGACCTGGTGTCCCACCACCTTCACCTCTACCACAATATCTGCAGGAACTGCGTGAGAATATTCATGCTGCATGGGATGGATTATCACAGGGCACGATTAGAAACCTCTACCACTCCATGCCGAGACATCTGGCATGTTGTGCTAGCCAACATGAAGGCTCGACCCAATACTGAGAAACAAGTCTGAGTCTGTATGTGTAGCTCAATAAATATTGCCCAAGTCAGTCTAAACTGATCATCATACGGCCGACTTCTTCCTTTCCGAATAGCATTCCAATCCGACCCTTCCTTCTGGGTGCAACTATTGTTTTGATGATGTGAGTATGTTTTTTCAGCATAAAGACTCCTTTTCTGGGCTATAGACTCTTTATTTGCCAAACGACAGCTCTCCATGGTTTTGGTTCAAGTATTTACACATTTAAAATGGGTAAATAAACAAACAACAAAAAAACACAAAGAAAAAAGAGAAACTTTGGATGTGGTGTCACATATGCCTTTTGGTGGTGTTTCACAGTACCATGCAAAATCATAAATCCTTAAGTCTTTGCACTTAATCTAACATTAAATTTAAGAATTCATTTGTCAGCCCATGTTACATTTCATTAGTCCATCAGATTCTGCTCCGCCGGATTCTCCAACACACCGCCTTTGATAAATGTTTGGCTCAGTGGAGTCCCCTTGTTATTCTCTGCTCCTTGAAGCAATTCTAAGATCAAGTATCCAAACTTCTCAGCAACAGAATAGTGGTGGATTGTGGCTGGAGAGCATAATGTGTCAAATCCCCAAAGCTACAATCCTACTGTAGCTGGTAAGCTCTGTATTCAGCTTACCTTTCAGAATTAAAGCTTTTCAATTCAAGCCTGTCGCTCTGCAAAAAGAAAAAGCAACGTTTGATTCAGGGATGGCTTTCTGTAGTATATACACCTTTATTTCGATGCATTGTATTCCAGCCCTACATCTAACCTTTCGCTGATCAGCATGGGTAAACATTTAATAATGGCGCTTAAAGAGAAACACGTACTCCATTAAGAGCTTCATGAAAACAGCTACATTGAGAGGGGCCACAGCATTTGTGGAAATGAGTGTGTACAGGTGGGGCGCTCCGTGACCATTCTCAAAGGTAGTAAAAGGCATAAATATACATAACTAGTCTCTCCCATGGTGTTCTCAACCAACACAACAGAAAAGAAAATTCAACACGTCACAAAATTCTCCTGCCAGCCACGGACAATGCCGTCATTATTCTCTTTTTAATGTAAACTTTGACCATGTCCAAACTGGTGACTGAATGTGAGTAGCCTGGACAGAGAAAGCTCTCCACTCAGGACTTTTAACTTAGAGGTGCAGCTTTTAGCTCTTCCCTGTCCAGCTACTTGATATCAGTGGTATGAGCACAGAGGCAAATTTGGAGGTGCTGAAGTGTTTTTTGGACATGGCCATTGTCTACTAGTCTGAAAGCAGCACCTTCAACTAAAACAGTGTGCAGACGTTGTTCCTCTGGGCCCTACAGCACCACAAGCTTCTGCGACCCTTTCAAACTCCTCCCCTCGCTCCCGCCTTCCGACCCGCCTTCTCAGAGTCAGGTGACCAGCTGAGGCTCCCAGGATTGGCTGGCCATCTGGGGGCGACACTGTGCGATAACAGGGGGACCTGCTGGAGGCTGGCTGTCCAGACAGAAACCACTGATTGCATGCTGCAGTGCTGGACCTCTGGGCTTCCATTTCTGTTGGCCAGGAGAAAAATCAAACAGAAGGATAAATTAGTTCCATATAAGTTATAACAGGTGCAAACTCACTGCGCTAAGACAGACTGATATAAGACAGTGCTTCCCAACGCTGGTCCTGGAACAGCCCTGCTCTGCTGTTCATCACTGTCACATCAAAAATACATTTTTTTCTCTTTTTTATTGCTGTAATTATTCAGAGATTTTATTTTTTGGAAAGAAACTTGATGGATAGGTTTGGGATTGTAAGACCTGTGAAAGATTAAAGTTTTACACTCGGCCAGGCATGTGACGTAAGCAAGGACAGGCCTTATTGCTGTACCTGGCTGACCAGCGTCCTATTGCATGTGCTTTCTCTTCTGACTCATAGGCTGTGTTGGTAGCATCCTTTGCAAGCAAAGTATGCCTCAGAGAAGAGTCTGAATGCAATCTGAGCAGTTGGAAGAGTTCCAGGGAAACGCAATGGCCTCATTGATGCCATACTAGTCATGAATGCATGCAGCATGAAAGATCAGGGAACACACAAACTATGGAGAGGGAGAACCAACGGATTGTCCGACATGCGCAGTGAGCCAAGAGCCACTATTGTGGACATTCAGTGAGTAGTGATGCCTTTCATGAGTCATACTGTTAGTGCCAGCACCATTGGCAGATGACTACACGACACAGAACTACATGCACGTAGACCATTACAACGACTGCCCTTAACACCATGTTGATGTCGCCAAAGACTGCAATGGTGTCATGTCAGACTGTCATGGATTGACTCAGAATGGCAGCAGGTTATCTTAAGTGACGAGTCCCACTTTTGTCTTGGTCGAGACGACCAACATATCTAAATGTGGAGGCGTCATCACACGTCTAGAAGGCCTGGTGTCACTCCTCCACCACCCCTACGGCAAAAACTGCAGGAACTGTGTGAGAATATTCAAGCTGCATGGGATAGATTATCATAGGACACCATTAGGAACCTCTACAATTCCATGCCACGGTCTAGTATGTTGGATAAGCCCAACGCCATACTGAGAGACACTACTATTGTATGAGTAGCTCAGTACATACTACCCATATAAGTCTAAACGTTTCATATTTACTGTTTACATTTATTGTTCCTATTAACATTAATCTTCCTTCCCGATAGCACTGCAATCCGACACTAACTTCTGGGTGCAACTATATTTTTTGATGATGAGTGTAATTCAGACATGCTAAAATGATGATTAATAATAATTTGTTTACTGAAGGTTTTTTAAACCGAATGATTCGATCTGTTCTGTAAACATTGTTCCAGTTTAAAACACAACATTTATTTCCCAGCCTACACAGTCCATATTGGAAAATAAGATGCAAAATGAGCCTCTTTAAAAGTCTTTGATTTGTGATATCAAAAAATAAATTAATAAATCAGCTCATTTACATGTACCATTCAGTCTGCAGTAGGTTAGTGCTTTCATGCTCAGGTATAGAGTGATTCAATCTGCCCTGCTTCTTAAATTAGCCACAATACAGGAACACAGTTACATTTTAATGAATAAAGACAGGTAATGGTTATATTTCTGATTTTGAAAATCACACAAATGTCATAAATGCACATGTAAAGATATGGATGTGGGCCCTTTAAAAGGAACACCTCTAAAGCCTTTGAATGTTAATAAGAGCAAAGGGAACAGTAAAATATTCAGGGCAGATGGACTCCAAAACCAGGTTAAAGGACCACTGACATAAGGCATATACATTACACATATAATAAGCTGTGCGTATGGCGTACACTGCTGGAAACACCGCTGCCTGCGTGCTATAAAATGATATCATACATTTGCAGGAAACATAGCAGGATTACAGGCCCTTACATCAGATCGATATGTTACTGCAATAAACCCCAGTCCAAACGGAATGATGTAACTGGCTTTGGCAGCATAGAGAGTGAAAGGCTGCGAGTGTGTTCAGTGAGTTTAAACCCAGCAAGCTCTATAAATGTTCCAATATCCTGCGCATACAAGAGTTTGTGATTGTGTGTGGCTGTGTGCAGCAGCAGGTTTTGTTTAAGGATGAGTAATGAACTCTCCACACAGTGACTCAGAGTCATGAAGCGTTCTAATCAGATGGCTGATTGGGCTGGCCATTGTGGAAAACCATGGCAGCCAAGCCAAGAACATAAACTCTCTTCAGTACTGACAGTGACCTACGTTGCCTCTTGAAGCCATGCCTCTAAGACTCCTTTCGTGCTGGCAGCTGCTCAGTCCTATTTGTTGACTATAAATTTTACTTGCTGAGGCAAAATATGTGTTTCTTTTTTTTACTATAAATTAAAGAGCGGGTTATGGATTGTTTATCTCGGTTTAAATGTTGTTCCCAATGAGCAGCGACTCAGTGTAAAGGTTGGTGTTCCACATATAAATCTGCTCTCTAAGAAAATGTCCCCTGGTGCCCATCCCAAAGAGGATTACAGAAATAGCTGAGCAGTTTCCTAATGGGACCAGACCTGTTTGTGCAGGGCATGCTGACATTGGGAATGACTCTAAATGGATGGTGAGTAAGTCACTATGTGAAAAGCAAGCTCAGGCTGATGATTAATAAAGACTTGAACTGAAAAGGTCCAGTGAAGCCTAACATTAATAAGTGGAACCAGATGCAGGTTTAAAGATGTCCGTGTGTGCACAGTACAGGCCACTGATAGTGGAGATGGCTGAGGAGATAAAAGAAATGATAAATCATTTTAAACATTCATATTTGTATCTGGTCTATAAGTTAAAACTTCATAGATTTCTCTGTTTGCCGTCTAAAAACAAAATGTACTAGAACAGAAACAGCACAACAACAACAAATCCTTGGGATTCTCTGTGCAATACCAGCATGTGACTTACCCCTATTAAAGCTACCGTCTAAGTGCCGGCCCTATCGTCAGGAGATCATGAGATTGATCCCCAGTGATGCCATAGCCATCCGTAGCCGGGAGTTCAATACCTTTCTTAACAAGTACTTGTCAACTTTGCCTCATTGTCCCTCACAGGAATCCCCATTGCTGTCTTACAGACTGTTCTGTTACTTTGTTAGCTCAAGTGAAGCATTCTAGACGAGCACCCGGGCTGGCAAGGGACTGTCAACTTTGGCAGCAGAATTAGGTCCATAAATCACTGCGACCTGACACATTTCACTTTTCAAACCTGAAAAAAATTTTGTGGCCAAAGTTGTTTATAACCCATAGCAATAATATACTGTAAATGATGTAATAATCAAAACACTTGTTAACCTTGCAGTGCCAGCAGACACAGTAAACAATAAAAACGTGTATGATGCTAAACTTGAGTGATATGGATATGATAGAATGTGGCTTAAGAAACACAGAACTATCAGAGAATTGGGAGGCTGTGGCTAATGATTAGTTGACACTGATCAGTCCAACATTTCCATCCTGCACTGTCACTGATACAGAACTACAGCTTTATGTGATGGCAGAGGTGAATGGACAAACGAAGAAGTGGACAAACTAACAATGTTGGTATATAGACAAATGAATGGGCCACAGGCGGTCTGGCTTCCTAGCTTTTGGTTAAGCTGGGTTATCTTCCCTTGCTACGTTTCTCTGAAACTGTTTTGTGTGGGCGGGGCAAGAGATATCAGCCTTGTAATTGGTTAGGAAATGCTTATGGTAGGCGTTACCCAATATTAGGACTGCGAGGAAAGGATAAATATGGTGAAATATTTTTGGTGAAATACATTTTTTGTTCACGGGAACATTATTTAAAGGGTATACTTGATCCATATTTACTGTTTGTCTGCAAGAACAAGATTAACTGAATTAGAAAGAAAATACAGATTTGGGTTCCCTAGGTCTTTAGCATTTGCTGTACTAGGTTTACACTTTTGGGTTGAAAACATCATCAATCTATTCTGCTGGCTTACTAACTAGCTAAACAGCTAGTAACAGCAATAAAGACGCCACACCACAAAAGCAAAGTGTACAGCCAGTGGTCAAACACTCTAGTGGGGCAGTAGGCTCAACTGACAACCATGGGCGTCCATGATCAACATGAGAAACTACAACTTCTTTTATTCTTATAATAATCAACTGCTTATTTTGGTCATTTATAAATGGCCCAATGTGTATTTGAGGATGTACACAAAAATGTTTATCCAGTTTCATTAGTTAGGGCAAAAGCACAACTACCTAATGTAGTCATCTTCAGTTCTCACAAAAACCACAGACATACTGCTGCTTGCTGTATGGAATGCTTGAAGTATTCTCTTGACATATTAATTCCTACACCATCTCCTCACAATACTCCCCACAGCAGTCACTAACATCATTCTTTCTTTCTTTTTTTTATTATTATTATTATTGAGTTAAATATTAAGACAATCCAAACAAACTCCAATTTAGTTTATCACCTGCAAACATTTATCACTGGTGAAAGAACAATTCTGATCTAGCCCAAATGTACAATACATGTCTGACCATGGCAAACCTGACAACAAGTGTACCAACCACCTCACAGCATAACCATGTCTTAACATGGCAAAAAAAAAACATTCTACATAACAAAGTATGCATGACTAGCTGATTAGTTCACCAAGGCTAGCCAAGGGTGAGAGTGTACTGAATAAAAAATCCATCCCTCATTGTCCCCTCCTAACTGTGCATAGTGAGTGACCACTGGTGATATGTTTGTGTAATGCATTTCCAAGTGGTGAGTGAGGTAGACCAGAACATGTAATAAACTACTGAAACAAGGAATACTGAAGGAGTGTAATTAATCTTGCTCTCGCTAAGTGGGTAGGATGGGCCTCTCTCCTCAGCCATCACTTACAATGTTAGTAAGTGAGGTTGTCAGTTAACTGGCGTAACTGAACTGACAACTAGCATTTTCCTCTGAGGACAGTGCAGTGTCGGAAGACGTTGCATTAGCAATATTTTAAATAGCTGTTGCTTAACATGTCTAAGAGGATGCACATGCTGCCTTCACCCTCCCAGCTATGTAGCACTGTGCGACTGGGGGAGACCCAGCTGGTGGATGTATCTGGCTACGATGAAACTGTATGAGAATTTGGTAAAATTAGTAAATAAGTAAAACTACAGTCGGAGGCCACAAAAACAAGTTCCCATATCACGATGACTCATCAGTGGCAATTCCAAGAAACCACTTAAAGATTAGTTATCTTCCACACATCAGAGAGCTCTATGAAATCAGGCTCAGTACTCACTCTCACACACATGGTCTGTGTTTAGTCCCAACCTCTGCACCATAAATCAGGCTTGGGTCAGCTCCAGGTCCAGCTGTGCTGGAAAGAGAGCATGCTCCCCTATGATGGATGAGGAAGAGATACAGGGGGATTGCTGTGACTTGATGTATTGAAACTCGAAACACCAAGCTCCACAGCAGTGTGTCGTTCGTACCTCAAGCCTTTTTCAGACTTTCACTTATTCCTGCCCTATGCTCCAGTACAAAGACCCGTTGGAAAATAGCAACAGGTTGATGGTTTAAACTTTAAACTGAACATCCGAAAGCAGTTGTAGGCAGTACGCGTGAGAATGGCACCAGATGCCAAAATATTATTTTTCTCTATTGTTGTTCAGCTTGCTTAGCAACATAGGCTGCTTTTGCGTATTTCTTTTTGCTAATGCACAGCTGAGGTCATTTCAGTTCTTCATCGTGTTACTATGCCTGATGTTTTTATGACAGACAACTGGTTGTGATAGCAACGTAAACTGCAGTAATGTTTGTTTAAACTTTGTTCCAATTTGCTAGTTCAAGCAGTGGGTTCTAAGTCAAAAGCTGATGGACCTAAAGGCAAAGCAGAGCTGTTGGTCGCAAATAGCTAATTTAGTAAGGAAATGTAAAAAGAAACTATCTCTATGTGTCCTTTAAATTATGAATACATATATAGGAACCACTGAGGTCATAGTCACCTCTAGGTTAGTTTCACAGTGTGACTCTCTCTGCCAGGAACAGCTCTCATAATCGATGATCTCATTTGTTTTGATTTTGTGAAACAGCCTGCTCCAGCACTTCCCTGTGATGGGGTAACTGCCTCATTACACCATTACCTTTTTTGTTGTTGTTGGTGGTTTTTTTTGTGGCATATAATTACCACCCTTACTGCTCATGCCAGTCCCTGATGCTTACCTGTCTAGACTCTTTAGGGTTGCAAGGCTCTAGTCTGACCTTGGACCCTGAGGAAAAGGCTGTGATGGCCAAACACAGGTCCTGCTGGCGAATCTGCGGCTCCATCAAAGTCCATTTCTGAGTGAAAGAAAGATCCAGAGTGGATGAAAAGTGTGGCACTTTAGACAGCTCAGTCTAAAATCTCCCAATCAAATTCTCCAAACTGTACAGAACCTTCAGCTTTGCAATAATGAGTTATTCAGTAAGTTAAAGGTGATCAGACCTGCAAGTTATGGTATAGCTCTATGAGCTGGTGCAGATGATGGGAGTGTGCTGTTTATGATGATCACAGAATACACTAATTGAACAACTTCTTAAAGAGCAAAACAAACACATATGCTGCATATGTACATACGCATACCTGTGAGGCAGGGATACTTGACCCGCCCTTGCACTCAGCCAAACCCAGGCTGTCTGTGCTATGGCTCTCCAGGCAGAGCCCACCCTGTTTCAACAGACTGTATGTAGCCTTCTGCTCTGGAATCCTGCCAAGGACAAACACAAGGCAGGAAACTGTTAACCCTTAATTGCATACCTCAGATAACTGTGACCTCGTTTTCCCTCCTCTACTTTACCCATTCTTTTCCAGCTTAGTTGCAAATACAAAATAAGGTTTACATACAAAGTTACATTTATTTTGTGTTTAATAGAAGTGCTGTGTTGCAAACGGCCGAAGGTATGGATGGTAAAATAACCAGTCCTATACCTCACGCTTTCCTTAGAAAACCAATGCCATTCGTTTTACCCATAGAGATTTCTGTGTTTCCACACAGTTCATAATCCTGGGCTAAACATAGACTCATTGTCACTTCAACATGAATGGCTGGAGTAAAATTTAGAATAGTCAGATATCTGTAAATGAACGTTTTTTGTGACATCACCAGAGCAGTGAACGAAGGCTGTTTTTGATGTTTGACATTGACATTTTCACATTAAATTCAATTTGCCACAATTCAGACAGACCCTTTAGGAGAACTGATGACAGCCTGTGGTCTAAAGAATGTAAAAGTACCAGACGCTCCTTCCTCATCGTGGCTGGTATGGCAGTTCCAGACATGGAAAGGCTGACTCACCTGAGCTCAGGGTACACATTCTCCAGATACCAGCGGAAAGAGTTACAGTTCAGTTTCCTCCTCAGTGCCAAGCGGTCTGCGATACTAAAGAAAGCAGATAAGATGTAGGAAAGGATAAGAAGCAGGAAACAAAATTAGATGATTTCATTTCATGATAGCAGAGGATATGTCAGAGCTGATTTATTATATCATCATCTAGAAACCTAGCTTAGATCTTTTTACAAAAACAAGAGCAGTATAGAAAAGACCACTGACCTTCCGAAGGCCTTGCCCTGAGCCGAGGGTCTTGCAGCATAGTAATACTGCTTATACTCATCCATCCACACCTCTGCCGCTCGCCGTGTATTTCTACACACACAGAAGTATATTATTTTATTGCAATTGCAGAGATTCAGAGCAGTGATGTATTGTGCCTTTGACACTTACTTGATGTAGGTGAGAGCATTGCCTTCTGGGAAGTCATATGGGTGGCGTTTCCGGAAGACATGGCCTACACGGCTACAGGGTAGAATCTCCAAACTACCTCCACACATCCACACTCGGAATGACAACTCTATATAGGTGCCAGGGAAAAATGATAACACATGAGGTTCAGTAAATGAGCAACTTAGTGTTATACCAGTTACAAAGACAAAAAGGTGTGGAGAGAACAGCTATACAGATCACACTCGTTGTGATGGAGAGTGATGGAGAGGTCAGAGAGATAAAACTGCTATATAAGGGAGCACCTGAGAGAAATGTAAAGAATAAGAAAATAAAAAAATGACCATTTACAAAACAACAATTGTTTAAAAGCTTGTAATAATTAAAATTAAAAAAAGATGTACTCTTTATACCAATCTAACTTTACATTTACAGTGGCATGAATACGTTAAGGCAACCCTAAATGTGTAAATAAGGCGTTTTGATTAAACTTTTGTTGCAAAAATTTAAGTTAACACATCATCTACACACCTCTCTGTAAAATGTGGCTTGTACAGAATCATTACATATTATATTATATGCCATATATGTTATGTATTTTTCAATACATTGAATTATATGCTAAAATAAAAATTGTGAAATAAAATGCCATATGTTTTATGTTTGATTTATGTTTGCTCCCTGTAAAGGATGTGGTAACTTGTTTCAGCAAAACACATAAAAAGTTAGTATATGCAGTAAATTACACACTTTATATAATGCGAGTGTATAATTCTTCACCTCAGTTTAATCACCACAGTGTTATACATTTATAATATCTTCACTTTTGCTGTTTTACTGCTACCGTTAGACATTCTTTATGATCGCATAACCCCCAACCCAAACACCCACTCCCACTCCCCTCCCCCCACCACCCCCACTCGTGTGTAGAGTGTAGAGTATAAATCATAAATAATACATATCTTGGGGTGGTCAGTGCAACATACAATCCTATATACCTCTGGTCCAAAAAAGAAAAGAGCTGGGTGATTTAAATTACAAGTTTTTTTTATTATTATTTTGGAGATATAAGGATTTGATAAGACAGCAGCGATATGTAGCTACCTGCTAGAGATGCTACCCAGCCAATACATACTGCTTGTATCCTTAAAACTGTTATTATTCAGCCTTATAGACAAATTTCCACATCTTAGAGATCACCCTGACTAGTAAGTACAAAGGCATTACATTATGAGTAAACTACTGTACATCCAACAACGCAGAGGAGTACTTCACAACAAGCAGGACTGAATACACAAGGAAGGTATTGTTCTACTTCTTAAAAAGAAGGACTTGCAGTACGAGAAGATTACAATATTTTTTAGATATCTGAAGAGGAGCTAAGTAATAGATTATCTATCCTCCACAACTGGGCCAGTCTGTATGAAGCATACAGCACACAACTTCCCCAAGGATCCTAAATTATTATGGAGGTGAACAGCAATAAAGGCCTTGAAGCGGTATCTTCGGTAAAGCACAATATTTTGCTGGGGAAGCTAAACCCAGTGCAGTGATCAGGCAATATGTCAGTTTTAGCCAGCAGAGGGCTCTTACCACACACACACACACACACACACTCACACACACACACACACACACACACACACTTTTGCGCATGTGTACGCACACAGACAGAATCTGATCTTTATTATCTTTATCCCACCCTGGCAGCACTGTGCTTCAAAAGACTGCAAATAATGGCAGCATATTTTCTTGCTTCTGAAGTTGCTATAAATGATTAATTTTACACTATACTAATGCAGAGGAACTGAAATGTCTTATGTGTTGAGCAAGCTTGTTTATCAAGTCTGACAGAATAGGCACACCACTACCAGCTTTACCCCTCTCCAAAGACTTTTTAAAAGATACACTGAAAATTATACTCGTACAAACACAGATAAACAGCTGTCGAACATAAGCACTGCAGTCAGAACTCGACAGTTTAATGTACCCAATCAACGCTCAAAAGCAACTCTGTCACTCATCCTCTGTTTGAGACACCACCACTTCCTCCGTGCTAATAGGATCCATTCCTTATTCTTTAACTGCATTCTACAGGGCTGATCAGAGTAGCAGAGGGCTCATCTAGTAAACTCACCAAAGTTTTCACCACCCCAGATATCCATATGTGTGTCATACTGCCCCAGGTGGTTAAACCAACTCTTATCCATTACAAAGATCCCACCAGCAATCACTGGAGTCCTAAAGGAGCATAACACATTGATTGGTCAGGTCATAGAGAGAGAGAGTGAGAGAGAGAGAGAGAGAGAAAGAGAGTAAGCATGACCTAAGTGATTCTTTACATGACTTCACCTGATTGGCTGTGTAGGATCGTTCCTGGCCATTTTCTGCTCAATAGGAATCTGTTCCCATTTAAAATGTAAGCTCCAGTCAAAGCCTGCAGGGACAGAGTAAAAAAGTAAGAGGGAGTCAGTTCCGTTTTTTTTTATCACTCTGGATCTGATGCTTTAACACACCAGTTCTATAAAACCAAATTACATACAAACAGCAGAGACATTACTTGTATCTAAGACAAACACGTGTGTGTATGTGTGCTGATTTCAGCCATACCAGATAAATAGCTATATGCAAATGTTTGTGCACCCCTGCTCATTACTCCTGATTTTCTGAGTAATAAATAAATTAACACATCTTCTACAGCAAACATACTTCTGCACACTGTCTGTTTATTGGCTACATTTAGCATTGGGAAAAATAAATAAACCATAAAATGATGCATTAGCAAAAGTTACACCTTATTTTATATGCATATTTATTTTTTAAATGTGTATTTGTATCTGATCTGCAGAAATGCCACATTTAAACCTGTTCCCTGTACAGGATGTGTTTAAATATTTCTGATTTAATGCGGGTAGTTCAAACGTTTGCATACACATATATATACTGGTAACAGATCTCTTAATCCCATGCTTGCTGTAGGGATTATCTGTATTAAGATTACAGATCTTGCCCTCACCTCCCCTGAGGTCAGCAGAGGCTGCCAGGTAAGCAAAGTTATCCAGGCTGATGACATCAATGATGGGGCTGACAACACGGGTGTGGTCCTGGGGGGGAACAGAGAGACGATTTAATTGAAACAAGAAATGCAATCAATAAATAAATAAATAAATAACACTCCCTGAAAATATACACAATAAAATAAATAAAGAAAAAAGAAATGAAGAAATAACAGTATTAAATGGACATTACTGAAGCACATCTGAGGTCTTTCTTTAAAAGTGGCTTCTCAGTAATCCATGCAGGCCTGTTGCTATAAAATAAATTGGCTGCTATAAAGAAATGCTTGACTTCAGACCTTTCATTGGTTTTATGCATAGACAGCATAGCTGGCACTCTTCCTCCACCGCTTCAGGTCACTGGCTAAATGCTACTCACTTTAAGATGAATGCATCCTTAATGCTGAGATTGTGCATGCTTACTTAAGTGAAGATGGGTTCACGCTCTATGACACATTTTATCAGAGTGACTGAACATTTTATCCCCAGGAAGAGTCGGCACAGTATGGTGAAGGCCAAAGGTTTATTTACTGAACGCTCTTCATGAAAAAGTAAAGAGCAGGAGGGTTTAACCATGAGGGCAATGAATGCGTAAGTTAAGCTGAACTACAGAGTAAACCTGGCAGAACAGACAGAGAGAAAACTGTGTGTATGTGTCAGACACAGATAGATATACAGACAGACAGGCCACTTTAGTAGAAACACCTATCATTTAGTTACATTTGTAGGTTTGCCATTTCTGACTGTAGCATATTTGGTACCAAAATTTTAAACACCTTTTACATCAGGGGTCCTCTCTACCTGAGGGCACTAGCCAGGTGTTATTAACCCAAGGAGGGAAGGTTAAAAAGAGCAAGGAAAAAAAATTTCAACATTTTAATAGTCATTCATGGACAGTAACTATTTGTTAGTATGTATTAGTTACCACAAGCCACTGCTACTATAGCTGCTACTCATACTACTACTACTACTACTACTACTACTAATAATAATAATAATAATAATAATAAAAACTAGAAAAGTGCATTTCCTGAAGGAAACTCGGGATGCTTGCTCAGTGAGGAACGAGGGATGAGTAAACGAGTGCGGGTCGGTATGACTGTGGATTAGCGTTTGGGGGCCTGCCCTTAGTGAGTATGTGAAGTTTGGTGGCTTTCGGGCGAACGGAAACGAGTGCGGGTCGAAAATGACTGGGACTCTATGAGAGTAGCGAGGGATGAATAAATGACAGATAGACGAGTGCGGGTCAGTATTGCTGTGGGTTAGTGCTTGGGGACCTGCCCTTAGTGAGTATGTGAAGTCTGGTGGCTCTCGAGCGAAGGAAAGCATTACTGCTTGGTTTGGGTCAAAAATGACTGGGACTCTATGGGAAGAGCGAGGGATGAATAAACGAGTCTAAAAATGACTGCGACTCTATGGGAGGAAGGAGGGATGAATAAACGGCACATGGAGGAGTACAGGTGCTTGCTATTGTGCTATGGTGTTGTAGGCCACCTGCAATGATATTCCAGGCAGTTGCTATGGTATCCCAGGCAGTTGCTAGGTGGTTGCTAAGGTGTTGCTAGGCGGTTGCTAAGGTGTTGCTAGGCGGTTGCTATGGTATCCCAGGTGGTTGCTATGGTGTTGGTAGGTGGTTGCTAAGGTGTTGCTAGGCGGTTGCCATGACACCACGTTTTTACACCATTCAGTAATGGACAGGCACCACCATGTGGGCTAAGCATGTGTTTACCTGCATACCTATAAGCTGTAACAACCAGAGTATGTGCTCCTAAGTCTCCAGTAAGTGTATATGTACAAACAACAAAAACATTCATACCAATGCAATATACACTAACACACCACAACCATGTTGGAAACACTGTTATTCTGATGGATGCCGTACAGAACTGACAAACTGTCCTACACATAATAAACTGGTAACTCATGGTGTATGAAAGTGTACTGCCCTAAAAGACAACTGGACCGAGTTGCTGGGTGAATGTATTAGAGGTTAAAACAGGAAGCGGGCCTGGATGTGTATCAAACAAGCTCGATAAGTGAGCATTCAGGTTACAATAGCACAGTCCAAATATGCTTTCAATTAAAGTTGTGGTTCTTTTATAAAAGCATCTGAACTTCTGCTGAACTCTGCGTTTAACGTGTCACTGTGTGGGGTGTAGTCCACATGCTCACAGCCCCAAGACTTCATTGGGAAAGCGCTTGCCGCAGCATTGAGCAATAATCACTTACCGTGGCTTAATCAGACTGGCCACACTCATCACAAGGGGTGTGTGCCTCTCTGTTCTGAAGGGTGTTGATTACGTGCTCATGTACGGGAGAGTGGGGCTCAGCCTAACCCATTTTGTTTTTTCTGAGTAAATAAATGTGAAGGTATTTCAGCAAGATTCAAAATTTGATCCTAACTAACTACAGGTCCCACGCTACACATGGACAAAGGACACTTTAGCATATCTATCCAGCACTTACCATTTACAGTCAACTCTGCCAAAAGCACGGCGTGACTGTAAATGTTATAACACATTCCATGTTAAGCGTTAAGCATTTAACTGGACTTGTGGCAACACAGTATGCCAAATATTGAATAAAAGTCAGCATGTTTACAGGTTCTGATAGATGTTTTTGAACATACCACTATTAGTTTTATTTGCTCTGTTCCATCTGATCTTACTGTGACATATGACATATCATCATCATGGCAGTTTCTTAAAGTATCCCAAATGTTGCCTACTTCTGACATGTTTAATTTACATTACAACTGTAGTTCTGTGCATAAAAAACTTCCAAAAAGTGAACTGTATTAAATATACATGGGTGAAATATGTACTTTCACTTTATTCATTGTTTAAACTTTAGCCTGGCTGTACTTTAGTCTAACTCTCATTGTGCTGCATCACAATGATATATTACAGTCTCCAATAGTGTGAATATAATAACAAAGCAGTGAACTCTGTGACTTATATGCTGAGCTCAGTAAAGCATATTGGAAAGACTCCTTTAATATTACACAAACAAAAAGCACTTTCTACTCAGACTTCTTTAACTACTTAAAAAGGTCTCCCATTTCTTCTCTCTCTCTCTTTCTCTCTCTCTCTCTCATTCTACAGAATGGCTGCAAAATAACTGTGGCATTGTCTCTCTTATAGTACCCACACCAAGCACCTCTGTCACCCTGCAAATAGAGCTGTTAATGTGTGTGTCTAGAGCTTGTTGGTACAATTCCTTTCCATCTGACTGGATGTCATCAGCTCTGCTGGCTCATTCTGAGTCTGTGTGTGAGAGAGTGTGTGTGGGTGTGTGTGTGAGTGAGTGAGTGAGTGAGGCAGAGGGCATGTTGTTTAGTACGGATCATTAGTTTGCTTGTGCTCCAGAGCCACGTGTCTAATTGCTGCTCCAGCACTGCCTGCAGATGATCTGCAGCTTCACGCTGATCGGATTAATCAGGTCAAACTCGCAAAGCTGCAGCATCTGCTGATATACACCTGCTAATAGAGACCTACACCTGCTAACAACTCAACCTCTTCTCATTATTATAAATCATTTATGTCTAAGCTGTTTGCAGATCAGTGTATAAGATTACTGTAATACAGTATATTTTTATATTAAGTGTTATATTATTAAACAGAATTATAATATGTTATATTTATACAGCATTTAGCATTTCCTAAACTGAATTTAATTACTATACAAAGACGAGCAGAACTAGAATGATGGTCCAGGAACATTTCACACTAGTTAAGGGCACAGGCTTGAATGCAGATTATGCTACAATATGCTACACACTATAGCATGCAACTTTAATGCAACTTCAAAGGTTTTAAAGAATTAAATAATTGTAGTTATTGTGTGTATACATAAAAGTAGATAATAAGTAGATGATATATATTTTTGTCTGGTGAGCTTATGTATTGTACAGTGCAGTGAATGTCTAATTTAATGTGTGGAAAATGGGTTAATAATGTTAATAGTTAGCTAAAATAAGGTATTGCATTTGGGCATGCCAAAGGACATAGTGTGAATATATACTATGAGAAACGGGCATGTGGGTCTACCAGCAGTGGCAAAAATCCTACTCTACTGGAAATTCTCCTGAGAATTCTGTCATCCACCAAATCTGACCCAACTGCACAGTTCTTTGATACAAGGGTGGCTGAACAATGCGTACATCCAGTCCATGCCAAATCGAATCCATGATTCCATTTAGCTGTTATTAGATACATTTCAGTCTCAGGTGACTTATTTTTTGTCTGGTGGGCTTATATATGTCTACAGAATCTTATAAAAAATCAAG
>JAMWET010007015.1:52500-142500 GCA_024036415.1 Prochilodus magdalenae
TGTACAATGATAATAACAAAGAGAATTGTATATCGTCCCTGTCCAAAGAAAAACACGTATCTCCAAAAGGGCAACTTTACAGGAGAGGCCAAAAACCTCATTTAACTTTAATGCAAGTCAATGGAACCAGACGTCTTTCCGAACTGTTTTGGGCCACTTCGGTTGGTCCATTCATCATGAGATTCTCACTCAGTGTAAACAGCAGCTTCTGTGTTCAAATGATGCATAAAAGTAAAAATGGACGAAAGTGGAGATACAAGTTTTTCATTGGACAGCAACGATATATAAAATCATATTATTCAAAACATACCAACAACATAAAGATAATACAACATCAGCATGTGGGTCAATGTGTTATTGTTACCATTTCCAAAACTCTCCTCAAGAAAGTCCAGTATTTACAGTCACCATCCAACCATTCTTCAGCTAATCAATAGCTCATTAAATCTGGTACTGCTGATGGAAATCAACAAATCTGTGCAAAGGCTGGAGTGTAGCAAGAAGACAGGAACCACAGCTGTACACTACAGTAACTCTATGCTCAGTCTTCCAGGCTGGATGTACCTAAGTAGCTAAATAAAATCTCTCTGTACAATTATTTTATATTAACCCAACAAGTTAATCACTATGGCTAATCACTATGACAGAGGCCACCAGGTGAGTTGGTGGCTTAAAAGAAGCCCTCAGCTTGATCATTAATATAACTAATAAGAACCAGACACAATAATTAACTGTATAAGCAGTTTTACCTAGATTGCTGAGAAACAGCTGCAAACAGGTTTAGCACTTCACTTTACCGTGTGAAAATCAATAAAAACTGAACACTGAAAGAATAGCGAATAGTGATCTTTCACTGGATGTGATAAACAGTTGTGTTATTGTTAGTACAGTGTTAGAACATTGATTGCAACATGGGTTCAAAAAGCTGTAGGCCGACAGCAGAGTAAATTTCCCAGAATTCCCCAGACAGAAACAGTGTCAGAGGTCATTTAAAAACAGCCACAGACACAAATTGCTGTGGTAAGAACTTTCAAGATGAGAGTTAAAATAGTTTACTCGTAAAATACAGTTACTCAAAATTATATATATAAAAAATATATAAAAAATAAATATATATAAACAATATTCCTGATGTTTTACCAACATAATATTGTGGTAGATATTACCAACCCTAATAGGACCTGCCAGTATAAACATACAACAGCTTTTGTAAATTATGGAAATGTTCATGTTGCCTTCATTTATTGTCAACACTTTATAGTCATATAGTTGAGACAGAAATTGTTTAGAGTTCATGGAATCACAGTTTCCCCAGACTTTATGACTGAACTAATCTAATATGGTATGGTATATATTTTATACTGAGTAATACAAGCTGTGACACACACACACACAATTAGAGGACTCTAAACTGAAGCAGGCCTTTGAGAGTTTAAGATTAATAGCAGGTGTCTACTGGCTCTACAGATCAAGCAATCCAGCCTTCTGCAAAACCACTAACACCTACGAGTCTGACAATCCAACCACAATACACTGTGTGTGCGGTAATGTCTTTAATGTGTTTGTTGTAGAAATCTTTGTTGCTGTTCTGTGTACATGTGAATGTGTGTGTGCGTTTATGTGCGCCTGAGCGAGAGAAAGTCAGTGACAGTGTTAAGGAGGTGGGGGGGAGGCAGAGTTAAATGTATAATATCACTGCTGAATGGAAGGGGAGAAAGGACAGATGGCGAGGGGGAGGAGTAAACTCTGGATTACCGTGAGGGCAAAAGTCAAGCGCACACTATCACACACTGGTATGGCAGACTCTATACGGAGCCTGACAGACGCATTCCGCGCCATGTGCTAGTGTTTGTGTCTGTCTGTGTGAATCTATACAGCTAATTCACATCTTCCATCTGCTCGTATATGATTATGTTTTGACATCCAGGGAGAGACAGAGACACAGAGAGGCTTCAGATAGGCTGGTGTGTTTTGTTGCATGTAAGGTGACTTGCAGGGGTGAGTTTTTAAAACGGGGCTGCTGCAAGAATAACTTGCTCACTAGCTTCTCAGTGCTTTCAGGAAAACGTTTAAAGATGTGAAATTCCCAGCATTTTTAAATTCATTTCATCACTGTGTCTTGCTCCAAAATACTCCTCAGAGTGCATTGTTTGCAAAACTGTGTTTCCCATTAGCTACACTGCATCTGGTGCGGAATTGTGTACACTGAGGTCTGTCCACTGACAAAAGTCTGTTGACAAAACTGTTTCACATGCAATAAACGTCTCTGAAATACAGGCTATATGAGACTACAGACAGCCTGGCAAATACACACAAATTTCAAATATGCTTTTAAATCGTCGGAAACTTCGGAAAAACGGAATTTCGTGAACCATAAATTGCATGTGAACAGCAAACAAAGTCATAATAATAAGTGGGAAACTTTGGATTCTAGGTGATGCATGCACTTATCAGATGTGACGTATAATGTGACTTTTCACTTTTTACCATCAGGGTAAAATGGTAAAACCTGGTGGTGAACGTGAAAGGTGGGCTTCTACGTGACCTGCATGCATTTTACTACAGCACAGAAACAGCAGGTTAAGTGTCCTCCATGCTTTCTTGTTTCATGTGCCGGGCATATCTTTCAACAAGCACCTGAACAGTGAGGTAAATTAATTATTTACTGGCTAACCATCTGCTATGTACAACCGTAAAGTCAGAAACAGAAAGAATTACACACATTTCCTCAAATGTAAGACCTGTTTGCTTGTACTGGCTACAAAAGCTAAAGCGGTGAGGCTAATGAGTAATGTAGCTGAACAAAAATGGATAAAATTGCAGATGAAAGAGTAAGACTTTAAGAAGCGTACTACCTCTACTGGTTAGTGTCATACAGTGTCAGAAACCAAATTAACAGATCTATTTGAGATCACTTACTGGAACACAAATCAATTTCCTTCTCAGGTTGATCTTGCTATTGTGGGCACACAGTAGCTATATATATACAAAGTATGTATCTACAAACGATGAGGTACATGGTCAAAAAATAGTTGCACCCAGAAGGACGTGTCAGACTGTAATGCTGTTCGGTGGGAGGGTAAAGGTTAGCAGGAAGAATAATGATGGTAAATTTACACTGATATGGGCAATATATATTGAGCCACACATACAGAAGTAGTGTCTCTCAGTATGGACGCCACTATGTTTGCTACACAGCATGCAGACATCTCAACATAGAGTTGTAGAGGTTCCTAAAGGTGTCCTGCAATAATCCATCCAATATTAAGGTCAGTCATCAGTCTGCTTGCATGTAGTCATGCGTCCTGCAGCCATTCACCAATGGTGCTGGTTCTTTCTCATGCACGGCTGGGGTTGAAACTTCATTCAGATGTCAAACCTACCCACCATGTTTCATTCCTGTTGGTTGATTCCTTCAGGGTTCAGCTATTTGTGTAACTATTTTTTGACGATGAGCATATTTTACCCCTTTTTCGATGCAAACTGATTAGTCCTAATCGCCAATGTAGCAAAATTTGAACAAGAAAATGGGGGAGTCATCAATGTTGATGTGCCTACATGGCCTTAACAAAAACATTTTACCTCTACAGTCTTTCTGTGTTTGAGTCAGAGAAACTATCAGAGAGAATGACCATTTGAAAGGCAGCCCCACTAAACATGGTGGAGCTATCCAGCAAGCTCAGTTTCAGTGGCATTGCAGGATGGGAGAGTTGGGCTGAAGGCTGTCAGTCAGACATTATCACCAGACTATTAAGACCACACCCACGCAGTTCTCAGATAGGACTGTAAGTAATCATTTCATACATATCATATTATTTCTCCATCTTCTTTTCATTACTCTTTGCTAAATGTTTAAGATCACATTTCATTTTGTGAACATTTTTAACACTTTACATTGTGTCTATATATGGCAATTTAAGGGAAGTGTGCAATGATTTAGACCCTTTGTTTGGTCAATGCCTATTAGTCCATTATTAGTTAGCAATATTAACTTTGTAGTTCCAGCGCAAGATATAGATATAAACTCCAGATACCAGACACTTCTTCAATGATCAAATCCTTTTTTTGCCGATCCATCTCCTACAAAAAGTCACATGACATAAAAAAAAATTGTTTTTTGTTTTTTTGCATACATGTGAAATATATGTGTCTTTTCTATTAGGGATTCTATTGAAGGGCCATGGGTTTTTAGAAATCAGCAAGGAGTCACATGCGATCATGCTGCCTGATTAAGACTAGCCTTAACAGGATTTAGAAGGGGGTGAAAAATCCTTCCTTCCCACAGATGTCCTGAGAATGCCTGTGCAAATTCACTACAGCTCACATCTCCGCACTAACACGCTCTCTGGCTCCTTACGCACAGATAACGGCTATTAGACAGCATGCAGCCTGGCAGGAGGATCCCTACTACCACATGCATCCTGGCAGGAAGGAGCCTGCTATCGCATGCAGCCTGGCAGGACTGCTGACTTGAGTAATGAACGCTACCAGACCAGCAAACAGATTAGCAGCTTTCTGGCTAATTTATATGAAATAATGAGTATGGATAAACAGACTCCCACTCATTCATTCACACACACACACACCAGTGCATATGCACAAGCTGTGTTTGCAATCAAACCCTGAAGTCCTGACATGAGCCAGTCTCCTCTGTCACCCCACCATGTGCGTGTGGGTGTGTGACAGTAATCAACGGTAATGTAATGGGCCCTAGTTCTAAAACGGGTGCCCCCATATATCTACCCATCCATACATCATGTAACCCTCTTATTCTCACTTTTACCCCCATATAAAAATAATTCCAAATAATATACAAATTAAACACACTGATGCTCTGAAAGCATGACCCGTATATGATTTGAAAGATATAAATACAAAGTGCAGGTTGTGAAGCACTGAAAATGGTTACCATGGATGAGATGCATCACGAGTAAGAGATAAATCTCAGGGCAGTCTGTCAAGTGTGCAAAGCTAACTGGAAAAATATAGCTTAAGTATAGTTCAAAGGTATACTGCTCAAAAGTCAGAGACCACCTTTCACTCTTTATTCAGTCAAAAGGGTCATTAAGTCCACATTTAGAATTTTCCAGGTGATATTTCTAAGGAGATTTTATATCGTATATAATCCACTTGCACAAGAAAGAGGAAAAGTCCGAAATCAGGTTAAAAAACTTTTTTCCAAGATATTGAGAATATAGGATTCATAACAACCATCAGAACTGCTCCCATCAGATGAACAGTATTTAAAGCTTTATCTTTGAGAGAAAGGAGAAAATTAAGTTCTGCCCTGAAAATACCCACAGGACTTTCCACCATCCTTCCACTGTGAGGAAACAGCTCAGTTCTGTGAGTCTGAAAGCATGTGTTGCATCAGAAAACATAGCCAGCTTCTAAGACTGAACTTTGCAAATGTGGAAAAATATCCCCGCAGATTTCTCTGAAAAACTGAGGCTTGTGTGTGATTGTCTGTGAAATATACCTAATGTCACCTTTCCGCTGACAACAAAACAGGTGCAACTCGTATTTAGAAGTCAATCTCCCACTGGCTTTGATCTGACTTCACACTGAAGTGTAGCGTACAGTAAAACTGTTTTGTTAAAAAAGCATCTACATACAGGCCACAGATTTTATGTTTAGGGCTAGCCTATTAATTGAGAGCCCCAGTGCACCTGCCTCCAAGCCCCTCCACCCCCCGTAGTTACACCGCTTGTTGTAAACAGTAGTGAACGCAATGGAGGACACCATCCAGTGACTGAGCTCACAGTATATGTAGAATTTTGTAAAAAAGGAAAGTATTGATTGCCAACACTGAAGGAAACCAATTATACTGCAGCTTTATTTAGGCAGGAGAGCTTATTTTCTTCTCCATGACTACCAGAGAGTTGAATTATTGACATAGTCTGTAATGACACCGTCAGAGCTGCTCAGGCATTCATAAATCAATCTTCATTATGTGAAAGTATAATATGAGAACAGGGAGAAGGCAGAAGTATTCATTTATTACTTCCATTTGTGTGTGTGTTTGTGTTTGTACACTTGTGGGGAGGCGAGGAGTGCAAGGGGGTACTTACGATCTGAGCTGAAGTCATCCACAAGAATAATCTCCTGTATCAAATGAGATGGACTTCTGACGAGCACACTGAGGCGATAGAGATGGAGATAGAGAGAACAATAGTGTTACTGGGCACGCCTTGACTGTATAATGTTCCTAGAGGTGCAGCTGAAAAGAAATACCACTGTGATGTTTCCTTTCTTCCAATATAATATTAAGTGAGCTCAGACTTCAAAGTCATGTAATTCCTCATTATGTGGTGAGTGCTGCAGACTGCAGTGAGCCCAGTGTTAGAGAGGTTTGTACAGGCATTGTGAATATTTATGACCGTTACCTTTTAATGGTGCGCAGGAGGGTGGAGCGAGCTTCATTGTGGAAGGTGATGATGATGCTGGTGGAAGGCAGGTCAGGGTCAAAAGTTATTGAGGCACACCTGAAAGACAGAAAGCGCTCAGTACCCTACCTGTGCTGGGACTGTATAATACCTGTACATACAGTGGGCATGCTTTATCTGGGCAGTTATAAAAAGAAATGTCTGCATAAAATGAAATCACCATATCAGGGATGAGCAATACAGGGTACATAATGACTTTGCCGCTGCAATTAAACTTTCCTCTATTCTGCCTGCTTGATAATGAATTTACAGAAAAAACTTTATTACCACAAAACACTTTTACAAGCCAAATATAGCTTATACTCATTATAGAAAAAACTTACAGTAAGAAAGTAAGATACTACATTATTAAAGTCTCAAATCAGCTGTACCTTTTATCTGTGGATTTTTGATGCAAAACAACAAATACCTAAATAGTGATTTCAGTAGTGAATCATATAGTGAATCAAATTCGAGTTAACCACATTAAACTCAACGCTTCCTTCCAGGGTCTTTGCCCCTTTCACTTGTGTAATTTTTGTCTGTTTTAATTCAAATAAATCTATAGCCAGAGGAGTTACAACATGGGCATGTTCACACAGGCCACAGTAAAATGCATCAGCATGTGAAATTGGAACTTCCTGTGTGCAGCCGTGTTTCACTCTCACTGTATAACAGAAGCACAATGTTGTCTTTTGTTATTAAATACATGTGAACTTTTCTGAGCAAACATGGAAGCACATTCAAGCTAAGGCTGAAATTGCTAGGAGCTTATCAGTGACTGGTTTCCTCAGAGTAACAATAAAAATGTAAACATGCAACACATTCACATCCTTGTGTTTTCGTGAACAAAGATTTGTGAACAAAATTGAGTGGCAGATTTATTACTTTCAGCTTTCAGAAGCGTTCTTGTTCCATTGTTGCTACAGGGACCATATTTTCAGGCATGTAGCAGACTTTTCTTTACAGAAGACACAGCACCATCCCTAAACCATCTCCTCTTATTTCCTCCATGTGTTAATTAAAACTCGTCAGATTAAATATTAAAGGGATGGTGGTGAATAATGAGGAGACAGAGCTGAACGTGTGGCTGTTTATTATGAGGAACAGTGCAGTGTGTGGCAAACACAGTGACTAAAGTGAGGAACAGTGATGCTCTGATAAACTGCAGTGTGTGCATGGGGTGGTGCAGAGACAGATAGGAGAAAAGCATTGGCACAGCTTTACGGAGGAAACAGGTCACGCATTTTAATGCAACATCAAATTATAACAATATAAACAGTAGTGTCTCATTATATGTCTCTTCTGGAAATATATACCATAAAAGTACCTAGCCCTACTAGGCCTTAAAGAGTAACCCAGTACTCCGTTTCCTTGGCTATTTATATACAGGTGTAGTAGTTTCATACATGTGATGTGAAAACGATTAGATTAGGTGTTTAAACAGCAGTTATAAAAAGTATATATGTGTACATTATCATTGACTGCAGCCGAAACAAGCAGCTGCCACTTCACTTTGTTTTTGCCTGAAACTGACAGTTTTGATTTACTTTGATTTACATGGACTGTCCATCTAAACATCCCTCTACAGGTGGCATTTCCCGAGGACCAAACACCAATGTCTTATCAGTACAGACATAATTCTGCACACGTTAAGCTTTTGCCACTGGTATGGTAATCATTAGTTTTTTAACAAACGCAACTAAATCTCAAAATGTAGTACGGTTTTTGACATAGGCTTTACTGTTGAACTGAATCATTTTATAACAAATGCTTCTCTAGATTTTATTTTCAGTGTTCACCAAAATGCTTAATTTTTATGTTGAATTTACAATTGTTGGGAAAGCTTTTGACAGGGTTCTTACTCAGTTAAATGTCAAATTCCTTGATGTTCATCCCAAGAACTGTGAGCTTAAGCTTTTAGAAAAGGTTTTTAAGGTTGCTTAAACACAGCACACAGTTATTCTATTATTATACTGGCATGTTTACCTTCCTTAGCAAGTACTAGAGGCTGCATATCTTTAGTGAAGTGACTGTCAGTTGTTAACAAGCAGAAAGGGGATAAAGTAACCATAACAACCAGTCATATAAAACTGGAAACACATGGACATAATATATGTTGATAAATGGCCACTACAAATGGAAAGTAGCTACAAACAGAATTTCCTGATATTCCATGAGTTGACCTTAAACGATCCCCTACTTCCCCTGACTAGAACTGCTTTTTAAATTTCACAACACTCCATACAGAATACTCACAATACTCCACACACAGAAATTCCATAGCACATTGGAACTCTGTTATGAACACCCTTAAAGGGGACAGGTTTCTAAACACTGCTCCATGTTCGCATGACTGAATATGGTAGGTTTAAAATGACAAGCCTTGTGATTAGATGTTTTGCCATTGCCTGCTAGTGAATGTTTAACACACTGAATATATTTAATTGGCCATATCAGTGTGCTTTATGACATGTTTGTAAACCCATTATGAGATTATTATGAAGCTTCCTAAATTTTAAGCCATTGGCCCCTGAAGGGAAACTTGGGCTCCACCTAAAAAATAACTACTAGTCTAAGGGTGTGAGCAAAAATGAATTTTGGCTATATATGAAGGTGCTAGTTACTTCTGTGAGTGTGTGCTTGTGTGTGTGTGTCTGCGTGTGTGTAGGTGTGCTACCCATGTTGCTTTGAGTGCATGGTGGAATGCTTGCCAAAAGTGTGTGAATGTCTGCGCCTGTACAATACCTGTAGTGTCGAGTGTCCCTAATGGCCCTTTCACTGCCCAGTCTGTCACTTTCCTGCAGGTTGAAAGCATGCTCTCTGTATGGATCCTCTCCAGCTTTCAGCTGCTTACTGGCTAAATAAGCTTTCTCATCAAAAGTGCCCAACAACTGCCCCTGCTGCTCTCCCCTCGGAGGGTGTGTCACCTGAAACAGACAGAACCAGACAGAAAAAGAGAAAGAATTAAAGAATAAGACACACAAACAGATTTAAAGGATAAGGAAAAAGTCATATCTCTGGTTTGCTATGGCATAGCACTTCAAAGGTGATAAAACCCCTCACCCACTTCAAGCTAAAAAATGTACCCTTTGTTTTAGAAACCGCATCAGTTTCCCCAGTTTCCCCTCATAAGCATGTCTGTACCATTAGAGCTCAGCAAGAGCAAGCTACAGTAGAGGCTAATTAATGGTACCAGATGTATCTGCGACCTAACACTGTGTGAGTAATCTCTATGTAATACACATTCACTAGTGTCACAAAACAAGCTAAACTTCAAACCTAATGTATTCTTTATCCTTCAGTATTCCTGTAGGCAATAGATTGTACTAGCTTAAAACATACGGGGTGAGGGAGGACATCACATGGTTTTAAAAGGAAGTAGAAATAACAGTATTGGTCATTGAGTGCATTTATAACAGGATTATCACATACCATTAGTCATGCATCTGGTAATCTGTGCCGCAGTAATTTCATATTCAAATTTATGCCATTATATAACATGACAATAATGATTATGCTGCAAATTGTACATGAAGACACAAATGAGCAAGAGTTCTTGATGCATTCTGAAATGTTTATCATTAGCATATGATGAAGACAGTGCAAATACTCCGCTGCCTCACCAATTGCAGCCTCGCAGCTGTAAACATCAGTGCACTTTGTTTCATGCTGTTTCCATAAACATGCTGTGTAAGGATTAAGAACACGCACACTTGGCTCTAGACAAAAGTTGTGGTGGGTCCAGCCCTGACCACCACTTGGCTGTATGGTCAAAAGAGCAGACAGAAAAACTAGCACAGACCAAAATACTGGATGTGCTGGAATGGGAGGAGGAGAGCGGAAAGAGGAAAGGATGTGAAAGCAGGATGAGAAAAAAAGGTGACGATGAGGAAGAAGGTGAAAATGGGGGAGACTAGCATTCTTCAGCTCGGTGTTATTAACGAGCTGTCGGGAAAAGCTTAACCCACATGCAGGTTGCAGACGCCATGACCTCACTTTCCATTTCTGAGGAAAACAGAAAGACGCTGACAAAGATGTTTTTTTTTTTACTTGTAATCCAATAAATTGTAAATGAAATGCATTGGCATTCACAAAGGCCGCAGGTGTCACTAAATCAGATGTGAAAGTGACATAAACATGAGAGTCCTGTATGCACTCTGTTCTGGTGTCCAGTCCTACTTCTAGGATATTGAGTATTTTGAGTATTGAGTAATCATACCTCTATGTCAAGACAAAAATGGAATTACTTTAAACCAAAACTATTAATGTTTTAACCTGAATATAACACATTTAAATACCACACTTAATTTATTACATACAAAACAAGTTTGTTTATTATAAAATAAAGTCTTTTAATACAGTCTAACTAAATTACAAATAAAATGCTAAACTACGACACAATAAATGACATTCTTAACATTTATTTGATTTACAAGCATTATTTGATTTGGGGTTGGTTGGCACAAATGCACAACATAAAAAAATCCTGGAAGATTGGAAAAGACTGGAAGTGTCTATTTTGTAGCTAAGATTTTCATTTCTGTCTCTGGATTGTTTTAGTTGGTTGGTCATTCTAAGGTATGCCATGCCTGTGAAAACTTTGCCAACCAGCCCCACACTCCCTTCCAGGGGGAACATTCTCAACCAAATTTCAAAACCTATGAAGTCAAGTTGCATGAACATCAGCAATCCAATAATCATCCTTGTTTCAGAATCTAGCCTGCTATTTGGCTGTCTAAGTTACACGCTGTAAGCAAGTTATTAATATTAATGTCAGTGCTTCTTCAATTCTGTAATTATAGTTAGTAAATACACTTACTATAACACATCAAACTCATTTCTGATTTAAGCCACACCCACACAAGTCTGTATACAAATACTAGTCTGTAGAACATCTATATGTGCGAATACAATCGGAAGGGCTCCCTAAGGCAGTCTTTTGCCTTTTAACTTTATATCTGAGTTATTTTTTAATACACATTAAAAGTCACTTACATGAACATTTTTTAGTTTGGTGAAACATGTTGGGAATGTACTTTACACATACATGATGTATCAAGGCTATAGCATGAGTAATATCACCTATGTTAGGAAAATAAAATGAGAAAGTCAAGACATGGTGCTTTATGCGTTTATCATTTTGGCACTAAACTATATACCAATGCATGTAAAAGAAGGCAAAAGTATCAACCCGGAATTGTAAGTCATGGTATTAGGATCAAAATATGTGAAACGAGAACAAGTGCAACATTCTGCTGTTTTCTGCAGGGCAAAATCTGCTGCCACAGCAGATTTCCATTCTTTTTTAATCCATGCAAATGTATAATTCTATCTGAATTCCAAACTAGAGGTAATGAGATGCATCTCCCCCTAGCCTTGTTAAGAAGCATCTGCAGAGCCAGATAATAGATGCACAGTCAGATTGCGAGTGCTCATGCACTGATAATTTCCACTCACATTAATTCAGGTAAAAGCTGAAGAGCACCTGGTGTCGTGGATGCCTGAGGAGAGCAGGTGGAATTTACAGTCTGAAAGCTCAAAATGGGAGAACACCAGCTCCATCGGAGAGAACGCAGTGTTCTGTACAGCCTAGGCTATTCACGGACAGTCAAGAAGAGGCGTAAATCAACTTTTCAAATATTTGCCTTGAAAGGCTACATTCGCAGGTATCTACACGTTTGTAGAGGCGTGAAGCGCAACTCGATCATTTGGAATGAAACAGCATTCCCTTCAGCACTGAACACATCTCAGCTGCAACTGATATGCACAGGACCTAAGGCCAGATTATATCCAAGTTTAGGAAGACTGTAGTCAGAAGACTGGTCCCTAATCAGCACTCAGATGTGCTTTGTGAATACCGGTCTTAAGTACCTAGCAGAACAACATGTTCAAAACACTAAGTAAATCAAGTAGGGATCTTCTGTTCTAAAATTCCTAATTTCTGATCTCATCCACACATTATAAGCCTTGAACTAAGAGTTCAACCAAAACCCCAATAAAACACAGTTAAAAAGTAAAAATATACATTCAAATCAAGCTTTCATCAAATAAGAAATCATGTTTCAACTACAGAAAATTCACATCAGAATATTATAGTGCTTCATTTTCTAATAACACCTGCTGATTTTTACACTTATAATCGGAAAATAGTTTCACCCAGAAAAAATCAACTAAAGTGAGACTTGGTGGTTAGGCTTGACATTGTAACACATGCGAGTTTCAGGCCTGTTCTAAACCATGTGTGAGGGCACCGTGGTCAGCCCCAAGAAGAACAGTTTGCTGCATGCGATGGATTATCGCAGGCCACCATTAGGAAACTCTACTAGCCGAGACGTCTGGCATGTTGCAGTTGCAAAAATGTCGACCCGACACCATACTGAAGACGCTACTTCTGTATGTGTAGCTCAATAAATATTGCCCATATCAGTGTAAATGTACCATTGCTTATTGTTCCTGGTAACCTTCATCCTCCTTCCCAATAGCATCACAATCCTACACGTCCCTCTGGGTGCAACTATTCTTTTGATGATGAGTGTATTTATTCTTTTTCCTTTTCCTTTTCTCCTAAACAGACCGTTTCTGCTGTCTATGAGCCTGACTCTGTGTTCATTCCAGAACAGACACTTTTACCCTTCCAACCAAATTCTAAATATTCAAAGGTCCTGCCCATAATTGCTCATGTTAATGAAGATGTTAAGGAAGATGATTTCTGCACATGATTTCTGATTCATGTTATTTTGACTTTAATTATATTAGATGTAAATGGTCTTTGTTCTGATTGGTTGCCCTGTATTGTGCCTTATTAAAAATGTAGTCCAGACAAAAACGATCCTAATAACTTCAGTGTGACTGGGTGGGGCTAAGGTTCAGTAGGCTGAAGAGGTTGATACACATGGGCAGGTTTTAATGTGATCACAAAAACAGCTCATTTCAATTTTTTTTGCAGACTCCTTTCCTTTTAAGGACTTTACAGAGTTCAAAGTAAACAATGCAGTTTTCAAACCAACTTTACCCATTACGTCAAGCGTTTATTTCAACAAAGCCAGGAAAATGATCATCCTTTTAAACAGCTATCTGCCAGTCCTGCATACTGAACCGATATTGGGCAGGCACATAAAACGTAACAGCTAAGTCTCTAAATTCCCACAAGCATGTATAAGGAATCCCCCAAAACCGAAGCCAAAATTATTACACAACTCCGAGTCAGAAATGAGCATCTAATCAGTTTAGTTTACATCAAAATAGAGGACTGGCTTCTTCTTTGCTGGAACAACACTTGCGCATGTTTTGCTTTCAGCAGTGAACCAGGGATGCACTGGATAAGAAAGTAACAAATAAAGGAAGGGAGAAGAAAACAAATACACACCCCAACACAAAAAAAATCCCACTCTGCTGCCAAATCATACAACACACTGCTGTTAACCGAGCAGCCTTTCACAGTTGTTGTACCTGCAGGCAGAAGACAGCAAAGGGTCATACCACCTCATTTCAAGTGTGATGGAGGCAGAGCCAAAACTAAAAAGGCAGATCAAACATCAAAGCAGCAGGCTAAAGCGAAGGGGGGAGGTTGTGTTACAAGTGCAGTTTGGCTCTTGTGAACACGTCTCTTATTAAAAGAGAAGCCACGCTGCTCTGGATCACTGCTCACCATCAAGTCACATGATGAGGGAGAGTGATATACTGCACCACACGTACACTAAAAGACCAAGCCCACCACCAGCGGTCTGCCATACAGACACAATAGTTTAGGATTATTTTTACCGCTGTTGATCACAACAAACAGAAGCGTAGTCTACATAAGGCATTGTAGAAGAAACAGAAAGACGGAGTGCCTAGACGGTGTGAGGCAGCATCGTCAGAAAAACTTTTAAAGGAGCAGTCTGTAAGATGCCACAACCTGTCAAATTCAAAAACTCTGTAGGGGGCTCTAGCAAACGCACAGTCCCTCCTCATCACCCTTTAGTTCTAAACAGCATTCAAGCATCAATCCTCTTCCCGTCTGCAGCGATGGAAAGCGACACCAATGTTAATTCTTGTTTTGCTTCTGTTTATATCACTTGTTTTGTTTGGCACTGGATACTTGACATTAGTGGGGTACAGCAATCGTTATAATGGCTGCTTGCCAAGAGCTTCTGCTTCATTGCATTGCTGTTTCCTTCTGGCTACCTCTCTTTAAATGTCCTCAAGTTTAAGAAGTAGCACTGCTGTCAGGGCAGTGCAAAATTTTCATCCTCTCGTGTTGGACTGATTTGACTCGACGCTACACTAACTCACTATCACCTCGAGGTACAAAGAGGTATCTCAAGACAGGACAGTCCGGGGCTAGCTGGTCAGAATGCAAATTTCTGCAGATATTTCTACAGCATAACACATGGTCAACACATAATTTTCATACATTTAGCAATTTTTGAAATACATATCTTACACATTGCTCCTTTAAGTGCACACATCCTTTATTTTTCTTGTATTTTTATTTTGCCCTTGAGGTCCACAAATAATATTTGTACCTTCTCATGTACCAAAACCAGTTCTAATTCATGACATTTTTCTCTTTTTGTCTTTTAAAACCTAATAGATGTTTTTATCACTGCACCTTTAATATTAATATATGCAAATGTGTTGCGCTGTCTGATAATTAACCCCCAGCAGTTCTGGCCAAAAACTCAATTTTTCAACTCATTGAACTTACAACTTGAATGTAAATATGAGGATAATAAAATAAGTTTTCTATTATACAGGCCCTAACAACAGTGTGTATGATTCCATACTGAGACCACATGCTGTCCAGGGTAAACTCGCATTAAGCACATGCTGGAGTATTTGGGTTTTCTGTGTCGTGTGGAGCTGTAGACATTAGTCACAGTGACATGTTAGCTGTGCTGTGGACACTGCGGCTCTGTTGCTATGGAGCTGTAGGATGTGGCACACTGAGACAGGATTCATTACAACTCTCCCTCGCTCTCGTTTTGTCGTTCTCTCTTTCTCTGTCTCCCTCTCTCTCTCTGTACATGCTTTTCATATCATGTCTCTCTCTGTATATTGTCTCCTGCCTATTCTCTCCATACTCATTTCTCTCTCTCTCTCTCTCTCTCTCTCTCTCGCTCTCTCTCTCATTCTCTCTCTCTCACTTTCTCTCTTGCTCTCTCTCTCCTCTTGCTCTCTCTCATTCTCTCTCTCTCTCACTTTCTCTCTTGCTCTCTCTCTCCTCTTGCTCTCTCTCTCTCCTCTCTCTCTCTCTCTCTCTCTCTCTCTCTGTCTCTCTCTCCGTCTTTCTCTCTCTCTCTCTCTCTCTCTCTCTCCTCTCTCTCTCTCTCTCTCTCTCTCTCACTCTCTCTCTCTCTCTCTCTCTCTCTCTCTCTCTCTCAGGGACATTCTCCATTTGAACGAATGATTTTTACTGATGGAGACCACTCAACGTGCTGATAACGAGTCCCTTGCAGTAAGACGCCATCCAAGTTCTGTTTATGATGTCTGTGTGTTTAAGTGCCCAAAAATGAACCATATTACAAGATCTCTGTATTTAGAATACAACTTTAGGAATAACATGATATTTAAATTTCCCCTGTTCTGATTGGCTGCTCTGTATTGTATGCATTCAAACAGTTACAGCAGACTAAAACAATGGTTGTAACCCCAGCATGAAGGGCAGGGCTAAACCACTGTAGGTTAAACAGACAGTTACACAGTATGTACATGTTATTTTCTGTGACATCACAAAAACACCACATTCAAAACAGGTTTCCATATAGGGACTGGAGAGTGAGGCGTGCATTATAAAACTTTAAAGGGGAAGTTAATTTATAGACTAATGTCATTACCATAGTGTTATCAGGAATTTTGCCTCACATGACAACGCATCACATGTGTAACCTGAATGGATACAAATGAATGTATTAACAAGACATTTATGGCAAAAGCTTTTCATCAAACAGGCCTGTTGTATTCATAACTATCTTATGTAAATTATTTTCTGTGAGGGAACTTTTACAAGCATGAAACTACTCAGATATCTGGCCCCCTGTTACCGACTTTTCTCAGCACCTCACCAACTAGGGATGGGCAATACCAATGATTTTCCATCCATGCCAATTAGCAGTTACCAAAGCTAATAACTTTACATTTTGTAAGACTCAACAATTACAAATGACAAATTTAAACTAAAATAAATGTGTATTCTTGTGTATGTAAATGTAAAGGTGTATTAACATTATATTTGTAATATTTTGAACAGTTAAAGAGGAAGAGGGTGATAGTGGTTCCTTTAGCTACTACACCATCACAGACAGCAGCATTCTGTTAGGGGGACAGATTACACGTCAGTCCTACAAAATAATTAAACCAATGACATCGATATTTTTGGCACAGAATCAATTCTCAAAGTAGTAATCCCCAAGATTGGACGTATCAATAATCAGCTATCAAACGCCCATCAACCCCACTCTGAATGACTGCTTACATACCAATCAATTAATGATGCAGAATTTAAAATTCTCTTTGAAGAAGGTCATACCCGGTTCATCACACTCTTCTTTTTAAAAGTGAGTTGTTTTGATCAGCACCGGGACGAGAGCTTCTGCCTCTACTAGCCCGAGCTGTAGGACTATGAAGTCGAGCAGGCAGAAGTTTCTGTCAGCTGTGGAGTTCATTTGTCACTTTGTTGGGGGAGAAACTTAATCTGGGACGACCAACAAAGGTCAGTACACAGACACTGTAAACTATTTCTTTTCGAAAGGTCTTTTTTTCTCCTCAGTCTGATGAATTTGGCATCCAGCTGTGAAGCGGCAACCAAACGCCAGTCATGTCCTCGAGCGCAGCTGACACAGTTCTGCCAGGCTAACCAAATCGCCATACAACACCAGGCAATACAGCCTCGTTTCTGGCCACACTTCACTCTACCACTCGGTCCCGAACCCTGTTACACGTTTAGAGGTTAGATTTAGATTTAATAAAACTGCCATGGTGTAACTTAAAAGTGAGCTGTGCTGTTACAGCACGATGTGTCGCCTAAACGACCAGCTTTCCTCACAAGTAAGTTAGTTAGCTATGTGATGTTGAAGATAAACTGGCGCGAAATGACACTTTATACCGGATGTTGTTCGTCCTCAAACTCCACATCACACAGCCCGTGTGGGTTTCCTCCCTTCAGTATGCCTGGCTCTGTCGGTGAGGGGGGTGGGGTGCGCACCTGCACGTCAAAGCCTCTTAAGGTGGGCATCACCCAGCCGTTAGGCTGTATACGCGCCACAGCACTGAGCCGCAGCTCCAACATGCCGTCGACAGCATATCACTGTCCAGACGCTCCAGTGTGTGTGTGCTATACAGCAAAATCACCTCAGCGCAAAGCGTGGTGCGATGAAACGACGCATCCCGAGCCGTTCATCATCAGCGTTCAGATTATCAGCATGCAAAGCACACATACACACGCGCGCTCGCATACACACTATGCAGCTCACACAGCGTTAAAGCACCGCAGAAAAAAAAACGTCCCCTTACGATCAGCGGGATGGTCCTGTCCTCCCGGTGCAGCTCCAGCCTCCCGCCCCCAGCTTTCCCTCCGTGGCTTTTGCCGCCCGTGGCCCGCGGCTGAGACGCCGAAGAAGAGGCGGTCGTGCGGGGTTTGTTGTCCTGCCACAGGTAATAGAAGGTGCCCAGAATCCAGGCGACGGTTAGGATGGCAATGGCGTTGGCCCTGATCCTGCGCATGCTGGGTCCATAAGGAGGGCTCCCGGGCCCTGGATGATGCTGGCAGTGCTCGTGTCAGCTCCTCCTGCTCGCCGAGCGGGCTGTTATTCTCGGGGCTGCCTGCCGCTGATGCCTCGCGCCGCACTTTAGCTCGCACGCGCTGTGGCTGCAGGCTGCCTGGACCGAGCGCGCATCCCCACGACAGTAGTGCGCGGTCCTAGAGCCCACAGATTCGGCGCTGCTCTTTGGTGCGCAGCGCTCGTGTCCCCGTGTCTGCCACGCAGGGGGCAGACTTGCTTAAACCCTCCCCACGGAATATCTCCAAAACCGCCCACAAAAGACTGGACCTAACAGTAAACATAACACTACACATGCTGGACTATAGTAGAAAGCTGCTAAAAGGAGGGAGCAGATGGGTGGTGGTCCTGTCTAATTCAGCGTGTGAATGTGTGGAGGTGGAAAGACTTGTTCCACCTAAACAGTTTTTGTTTGTGATTTATAGTACAAATGTGAAACAGCTTCATATGATCTTTCATTATAGAACATTCTTCTTGTGTGGGTATCTCCTCCTCCGTTTGTCTGCAAGGGGAGCAAGGGAGGAGTAAATGAAAAGGTATTTCCTATCCACACATATGTGTATATACCTTCACATATATTCACACTTCACATTTTAAGCAGTGAGTCAAAGATCCATTCAGAACACTCCCAATATTCCCAAAACAACAAAATGTCATGACTGGCGGTCCCAGTGCTTCAAATATCCACATGCAGATCCCTTCATTAGGTGCTGAACAGTTGTTAAAGCTACACCATGTAAGATCTAGGAAACCCCTCTGCCGGAAATGTGTAATTGCATGTGACATGCAGAGGAACGTTTTTGAATGGCCTGTGTTTGGGATTGCCCCTCCGCTCTAATCCAGTTTTTCTTAGATGTACCTCCATCTCCATCTTTACCACACATGTGCGTTTTAAGTGGGACCTGAGGTCAGCATTACTGTGAATTGTGGAACACCACAATTATTTGGCTGACTATTTTCATTTTACCATGAAGGCTGGCAGGGTACTATTCTCATGTTTGAATGTAGGCTGGCAGGGTGCTGTTCTCATTTTACCATGTAGGCTGGCAGGGTACTGTTCTCATTTTACCATTTAGGCTGGCAGGGTACTATTCTCATGTTTGAATGTAGGCTGGCAGGGTGCTGTTCTCATTTTACCATGTAGGCTGGCAGGGTACTGTTCTCATGTTTGCATGTAGGTTGGCAGGGTACTGTTCTCATTTTACCATGTAGGCTGGCAGGGTACTATTCTCATGTTTGCATGTAGGCTGGCAGGGTACTATTCTCATGTTTGAATGTAGGCTGGCAGGGTGCTGTTCTCATTTTACCATTTAGGCTGGCAGGGTACTATTCTCATGTTTGAATGTAGGCTGGCAGGGTGCTGTTCTCATTTTACCATTTAGGCTGGCAGGGTGCTGTTCTCATGTTTGCATGTAGGTTGGCAGGGTGCTGTTCTCATGTTCTCATGTAGGCTGGCAGGGTACTGTTCTCATTTTTGCATGTAGGCTGGCAGGGTACTGTTCTCATTTTTGCATGTAGGCTGGCAGGGTACTGTTCTCATTTTTGCATGTAGGCTGGCAGGGTACTGTTCTCATGTTTGCATGTAGGTTGGCAGGGTACTATTCTCATGTTTGCATGTAGGTTGGCAGGGTGCTGTTCTCATTTTACCATGTAGGCTGGCAGGGTACTATTCTCATGTTTGAATGTAGGCTGGCAGGGTGCTGTTCTCATTTTACCATTTAGGCTGGCAGGGTACTATTCTCATGTTTGCATGTAGGCTGGCAGGGTGCTGTTCTCATTTTACCATGTAGGCTGGCAGGGTACTGTTCTCATGTTTGCATGTAGGTTGGCAGGGTACTGTTCTCATTTTACCATGTAGGCTGGCAGGGTACTATTCTCATGTTTGAATGTAGGCTGGCAGGGTGCTGTTCTCATTTTACCATTTAGGCTGGCAGGGTGCTGTTCTCATGTTTGCATGTAGGTTGGCAGGGTGCTGTTCTCATGTTCTCATGTAGGCTGGCAGGGTACTGTTCTCATTTTTGCATGTAGGTTGGCAGGGTACTGTTCTCATTTTTGCATGTAGGCTGGCAGGGTACTGTTCTCATTTTTGCATGTAGGTTGGCAGGGTACTATTCTCATGTTTGCATGTAGGCTGGCAGGGTACTGTTCTCATTTTTGCATGTAGGCTGGCAGGGTACTGTTCTCATTTTACCATTTAGGCTGGCAGGGTACTATTCTCATGTTTGCATGTAGGTTGGCAGGGTACTATTCTCATGTTTGCATGTAGGTTGGCAGGGTACTATTCTCATGTTTGCATGTAGGTTGGCAGGGTACTATTCTCATGTTTGCATGTAGGCTGGCAGGGTACTGTTCTCATTTTTGCATGTAGGCTGGCAGGGTACTGTTCTCATTTTTGCATGTAGGTTGGCAGGGTACTGTTCTCATTTTTCATGAAGGCTGGCAGGGTACTGTTCTCATTTTTGCATGTAGGTTGGCAGGGTACTGTTCTCATTTTTCATGAAGGCTGGCAGGGTACTATTCTCATTTTTGCATGTAGGCTGGCAGGGTATTATTCTCATATTAGCATGTAGGCTGGCAGGGTACTATTCTCATGTTTGCATGTAGGCTGGCAGGGTACTATTCTCATGTTTGCATGTAGACTGGCAGGGTACTATTCTCATGTTTGCATGTAGACTGGCAGGGTACTGTTCTCATTTTTGCATGTAGGTTGGCAGGGTACTGTTCTCATTTTTGCATGTAGGTTGGCAGGGTACTATTCTCATTTTGCATGTAGGCTGGCAGGGTACTGTCTGTGTACACTTACTGATTACTGTCTTGACTATATATTCAAGCTACAGGGCATGCAAAGAAATTGAAGGGGTCGGGGCGGTGGTGGGTATGTGGGGAAAGGGTGAGAGGTGAGAAAAAAGAGGTGATCATTTCTTCCCTTATTTTTATCAGACTGATTTAGTGATGTTTGTAAAGTTTATAAACATTTTAGTACAATAAATAGTCAACATTTCTGTCAGGTGAGAAATTTAGAGGCATGTGTCATCATCTGCTGGCATACAATGTACGAATCAGACGGGTTCATTTGCACAACCAAATGAAACCAAATCGACATTTAGACATGAAACATGATCCCCCTCTCTTTGAAGAATGTACTGACTGTATGGAAATTGAGGTGTTATCAAACAGTGATATTGTTTCGTTGTGTTTGTTATTGTTCAGCAGATAACAGTAAGTACTGCAGTATACTTGTGTATAATGTCAGTAAATTCTGAAAGACACTTTTAGGGTCTTTTTTTTTGGAGAGGGGACAAACTTTCTATTCACTCACTTGCTGGCGGTTAGGACTTCCAGGCCACCATATCAAATATGGCCCAGACAAGCCAAGTCATGGGAATGCAAGTCGATTTTGTGTGGGTAAGGGAAATGTGTTCCGATTTCAGGTCAGTCATTTTCTTCTAATCACTGCATCGTGATAAAGTGAGATTTAGTGGCTCCTTCCTTCACACAGAGCACAGGCAATCAGTCATACTGGCTGTCCTCAAATCCACAGCAAAATTGTAGCAAATCCAACGTAAAATCCATGATGGGTGGGCTTCGTTGAGCCTACTTGCTCTCTGGCATCAGAAAAGTGCTGACATATGCAGAAGGAAAATATCTGTAAGTAGTGATGTATGTTTTGCTATTTAGCCAGCTTCTACAAACTGACCATACATTTTAGTTTTCAAGATTACAGAAAGTGTGATGTAGCAGCAGAATGCTTTTCTCCTTCTTTTAGGGAGTGCCACTTTTTTTTTTCCTTCAGATGAGATCATTTAGACTCCACCTACAAAGAAAAGACTCGGTAATACCCCACAGCTGTTTCAGCCACACCAGCAGAATTGAAGTTGGCCAAGTTTTCACAATGAAATCTAAACACTGACTGTATGATGTAAAGGAAAGGATGAAGGCCTCCTTTGATTAATAAAACCTGACACTGAATATACGTTTCATAAAAGGAAGAGAACTGAGTTTGGAGTTATATGGACTGCAGTGCTGTATTCTAAAGAAAAACGAAGTGCCTCAGGCTGAGCAAACGGATCGCTTTTGTCACCTTCTTGTCGTGGAGTAGCACTGGCCTGCTCTGTTTACCTGGTAAATCCAATTATAGCTTCCATGTAAGCTTGAAGATCACATCATCACAAGAAGACTCTGACCTTCAGCCAGGTATTAGCAGTCTACGCTGGATGAAGATGAAGCTGCAGCTGGCATTTTTACTGAAACTCACACATGGTCCAATCTAGGCACCAGCGGACGTTCACATTATGAAGTGGTTTGGTACAAGACTTAAAGTAGTATAATGAATATACTGTATTTAGTCACAGTCCTCGCTCCTGCGTGTTAGAAGTAGTCCAAATGTCTGTTTTTGTCTTTAATAATCTTTTAAGACTAATTGAATCAGATTATGCTTATTGTCACATCACCAGAATATCTGTTTATCTAAATACACTGTTTTATCTAGCAGTATCATAAAGTTATAAGCAGAACTATGATATATACAGATGTACACATTTCCATATCGTCGCTGTCCAGTGAAAACCATATATCTCCAATTTGGTCGATTTTTATTTTTTGCCATCATTTGATCACATGGCCGGCTGTTTACATTGACTGGACATTTCACGATGAATGGATCACCAGATATATCCAAAACATGCTTGGAGAAACGTCTGGTTCCATTGATTTACATTACTGTAAAGTTGCCATTTAGGAGATACATGTTTTTCTTTGGACAGTGACGATCTATACAATCTAAAGAGTCAGCGGTAAATAAAAGAGATGCTGGCTGTATACAGGGAACAGAAAACGATACATATACACTCATCATCAAATGCGTAGTTGCATCCAGAAGGAAGTGTCGGATTGCAATGCTATATGGAAAGAATATAAAGTTACCAGAAACAATAAATGAGAAATATAAATTTAGACTGATATGGGCGATATTTATTGAGCTACACATACAGAAGTAGTGTCTCTCTGTATCCAGTCAGGCTGCCACGTTTGCTAATGCAACATGCCAGATGTTGCAGCATGGAGTTGTACAGATTTCTACTGGTGCCCATGCAGCTTCAACATTCACCCACAGTTCCTGCAGATTTTGCAGTAGGCGTGGAGGTGGAGTGACACCAGGTCTTCTGGACGTGTGACAGCACTCCGTTTATTTTGGTGCGGACCATGGTGCCTCCAAACAGATTCGTTGGTCGTCTCCACCCAAAGGATTGTCACTGAAGATTAGGGCATGCTCGCTGTTGGATCACTCTTTGCCTGTTGGATAGTCTGTCGGTTTTCCTGCATCGTGGTTCATGTAAGTCCCCCAGATTCTTCATATTGCTGGTGTGTGCCTTGTTCTATCCACTGCCATCAACAGCATGCTATGGTAACAGCCGCACTACCGGTATGGTGCACGATACGTCATTAATATGTCGACCACTCTCCGACTCTCCAAACTGCTTGAATTGCTTTCTAACCCCTCTCCCAAGTATACTATACTAGCAACGGATGCTGCAAACATAAGAGCCTGAGTCAGAACGGAAATCACAGTCAGAAGGCACGCCCTTGCTTACGTCACATGCCTGGCCGAGCATGAAACTTGAATCATTCACATGTCTCATGTCTCAATCCCATCCTCCCAAGTTTCACTCCTGTCAGCTGATTCCTTCTAGGGGCAGCTGTTTTTTGACAATGAGCGTATATTCCCAGTGATACGATTTTCGCAGAGAACATGTTAAATATAAAGTGTTTCCAGCATATTCGGTTAAAATAATAAGCATCATAATGAAAACTTATCATACTGTATAAAATAGCAAAATGTTCCCACATTTAAATACATCACCCATTCGCATGTGGCATTTTGGGCTCAAAATGAGAATTCACATTTAGTAATGACATTTGCATTTGCCATTTAAAATAACAGTACTGACATTTCATTTGCACAGAGACCTGGATGCTTCATGAGCAGCTGTATTTAATGAAAATATAAACCGGAGGGAATTTGCCATCTGACATCTTTCCATAGCCATGTGTTTTGTAACACAAGCTAATTCACAAATTTCAATATTTATTGCAAAGTGCATTATCCCTGGCATTCCTGAGTCTTTCCTTATACCTGCTTAAAGGCAAAGGCTTCCTCGAGGAGGTTCAGTAACATGTTGTTCTAAGTCATGTAATTACAATCCAGTTACAGCAGTAGCGTGCTGTCATCGGTTCACAGGATACAGGAACTTCCAGGTGCCAAGAGGGAGGCACTGGGGAAATGTATGTCTTTGATGTGCCGTCAGGAACATCCCCTAGAGAATACGGAATGGCCATGACAGCTATCAATGTAGAGTACATCTGGAACTGTAGCCATGCTCTGGGCCACACTGCATTTAATACTGACATTACACTACACCAACCTTCTAATCCCTTACACAGCCACTCCTGGAATTTCAGACCCTCCTTCCAAAGTGGTAACAAAGAAGCAAAGAAACAGTGATTTTCTCTTTCTTACTTACTTTCTCCCTCTTCCTCTTTCGCCCATGCACAAGCAAATTCCAAGCTTCCACGGAATTCCACTATGATAACAGTGGAAACGCCCAAGCTTTAAACAGAGGTCAGTGAACATTCCCACTGCTGAGAGTTAGAGACCAGAGAAAATGTCCCAAGCCCTAAAGCCTGCTCAGACATAAAGATAATCAGATCTTTGACCTCAAATGTAGCCATAATGCTCCTCGTAAGTCTGTTTGGGGATAAGAGACACAACTTTAATTTAAACCGACTTTCTACAGAAATCCGTAGAATCCACCTTCCCTGGGTAGAGGCTCTTTTGGGGAATGCTTCACGAGACCTATCATGAAGATTTGTGCTGGAGCAAAAGTTTCCTTTGGTGAGAAGAGAAAGCTGAAGTGAAGGATGGCCAGAGCAGTAGCGAAAGGTCACTATGTCTCTCTGCAGTGCATTCTGGGGCTTTCGGTTCATCAGTGTCAGAGGAGGGAGCTGACAGAATTTACAGCATCCATAAATAATACTGATAAAGAAACCCAGTGTGCTAAAATGTCATGCAGACAGCCACCTATGAAGAACAGAACTGAAGGCGTGGGTAAAGATGATGCGGATGTGGAATCTTCCGTCACCAGCATAGAGGAACTAAAGGCCAAGGTCATGATACAGCCTTGCCTGTGGCCTTTGGACAGCTTGGGCATAGTGTGAAAATCCAATGTGAAATCTATTGGTCAGTTGCCAAGCAGAATATCACCCACATCAATCATAGCATTTATTCATATTCATTTTTAACACCACATTTCAAATGAGCAAGATTATGGAACACAGAAGCATTCTTCCAGCATCTCCAGACAACCTAGAAACCTACATAGCTGAAGCCAGAAGACAAAACAGAAAATGCTTGAAAGGAATAAACATTGGAGGGAAAAAGAGGTTACCACACCTTGCATATAAATAATGAGTGCCATTTTGTGTAGCTGAGGATATGTTTAAAGCCTTAAATCTTTTAGTAGTGATCGAGGACACTCCCAGCAGAATAGTCCATCATCTTCTCCCTCCGTCTGCCAACCAAACTGTGGGCAACAGACATCCTTTCCACCGCTGCCCTACAAAAAGACATTCCTAGACATCGAGGTCTCCAAGCACAATATACAACAAGGAAGGCAAATGTCATCTGTCTCACTTTCCAGAAAGCTGAAGTAATGTTAGCCAATGTCACAGCTCACTAAGACAACTCTGACCTAAACATATTCTTTGAGAAGCGGTTTTAATCGAGCCAGGTTAATTGAGCCCAGGCTTATTTCCTTTTGCTTTCTGGATCCTCCACGTTATGAGTCATGGTGTACTGTAACACAGTAAAGCACAGTGACTAACTCTAGTTGGAGAAAGCTGTAATTCTGTAGCTCAGGCTGGCTCACATTAGCGCTGAGGTCCATTAGGGAGAGGCGTAGCACTCCTACAGGCTCTCAGCTGTAAAAAAAAAAAAAACGGGACTTGAGTGCAGGAGAAAAATCTTAGTGCTGAAATATGGGGACAAAAGCCAGTAGAATGGCAACAGGCACCAGAAAAAGAGCAGAAAGTGTGGGAAAAGTACTGGGATGCACATATCTGTGAAAAATTTGAATTTATAAGACCACACTGCACATGACAAGTTGCATGTTTATTAGCGTTACTAATCCTCCAATTCATATGTAAAATACAATCTGTACATCAACCTTAAAAACGACACATGCTTTCCATGTCACATTGCTTGCAAACATAAGCAGCCGTCTTCAGTGATTTTCGCAGTTGTAGCAACAGTCTAGGTCATGGATGAGCATAATCAGCAAAAACAGAGCCGACTGATCCTTCAAGAGACAAGTATTTGATGACAGTTTGTCTTGACAGATAACAGCACACGTTTTAATGATGAGCCAAAGTGGTGCCCCCTACGGGCTGCTTTCAATCTGTGAGAGATTATTAAACACCTACACAGAAGGATGCACTCTAATTGTTAGTTATTTTGCTTTCTTAGAGCAAATCCTGCACTTAGAATAAATTAAAGCCATAAGTTAAACAGAAGCCAAAAAGTGCCATGCTACTGTGACCAGTTGCTGTTATTATTAAGCTTCCACCAAAGAGAATCGAAAACAAACAACGGCACCTAAAAAAGTTGCTTCGCATTAAAAAGTTACAAGCCAGGAATCCACTCTGTGAACAAGCTCAGTATGGCCTTGCTACATTTCTCAGACCTAAGAATGAAGAAACAATAAAGAATTCACCACCTACTTATTTGTGCAGCCAGCCCAAAGTTAAGGGCCTTTTTAGGAGTGGAGGCCCTTACAAGAAGAGCAGAAAAAGGTTTTGAGCTGGTGTCTGGTTTCCCCTAGCTCTGCAGCCAGAACATCCTAAAGCTAATACAGTGAAGCAGAGAGCCCACTCAGAAGCTGGGCTCAGCATAACAGTCTGTGCATACTTAAGCTGGAACACAACAGTGGACAGGCTTAACGCACAAAATACAGGCATTTAATTGTACAGACTAAGCATATGACAGGGTTGGACAATGTTGCACCTCAAAATGAAAAGACAAAAAAAGGCAGAGGAAAGCAAGAATCTACAGTATGTGTTGTGCATTGACATAATTGTCTTTAAAGTCAAAACACGACAGCAACCTCACTTGCACTGTTATACACTCCAGGCTCCATCCGTAAGATGTAATCACTGCAACAAGGTTCAATAACATTTGGCCCAAGCCAGATATGGCCAATTTGATTATACTGTAACATTCAGACTGGCACCTCTTTCAATAGTGCACAAAGGTCATTCCGCCACACAGAACGCTTTCAACGCGGCATACAAAAGTGTCTTCATAGTTAGTGGAGGTGTGTACAGAGTTCATTCAGTTGGTGCGGGGGTTGCACTATTCTGTGGGACACACACTGCGATCTTTACAGCAGAAGTAATGGACCACCACACCGTTTGGATACCTGGCAAAGGCACTGTACAAACAAAAAAGACAAGCATTATTATTAACAAGTCCTTCCAATATCAGAAACACAAATAATCCAGTCTCATTTTTTGAAAATGCTTCTCAAAAAAGGCAGCAAAACATACTAACATACCTGTTTCCAATTTTTTTCTTGCACACCCGGCAGGTCTTCTCTTCAGTAATAACACATTTGACTTGCTGATGAAAGATCCGCTCCTCCTGGACCTACAAACACAGACACATTGGTGTGCAGTCACATAGTTAGAATGAATAAGTGAAGGGTAATATGGCCACAATTGATCTGTAAATCTTTTTTGTAAATCTAATTACTAAGTACTGGTACAGCAGATGAGAAAACAAAAAACAAGACCCCAAATTTACATAACAGTATTAAAAATATGCATACATACAGTCCTGTCCCTCTCACCTACCACAGTAACTCACCCGCAAGAACTCAGCCTGAAGCAGGCTCTTAAGGACCTGGTCAAACCGTTTCCTCTGAGCTTTCTCCTCCAAAACACTCTCTAGAAACACACGTATCTCCCAGATCTGAGTGTTCGCTGGAAGCAGGTTTATGGCCTAGTGCAAGAAGAATATAGACACGTCAGTGTACATCTACATGAGCAACTGCACTGAACTTCAGTGTGCTGAGCTGTGATAACTAACAGTAGTTGAGACAGATATACTGGATTCTTAAACACAGTACTAGATTTTCTATGACATTAAGAGTCAATAGGTTCTAAATTCCCTTAATATAAATCCAGCAAAAGTAATCTGTAACATGATGCACCGCCGCCCAAAAAATAATGCCTGACTACTCTGAAAGGGATTTTCCGATATCCAAGAACAACTAGTTCAAATTTCATTTTCACATTTGTAAATAATACTAATAAAATTAGGCAGTGAACAGCTTGCCTTCAGCAGCATTTTAAAAATAATAGAATTTCAGCATGGAAATTTAACTGCAATAAAAGTGGACTGCAAACAGTACGTCTGCAGAATAAAGGGTTAAATAAGCTGCATAAAGCTGTGTAGCTCTATATTCCACACGTTGAATACGGCTGGGTGTAGTACTTTTGAACTCACTCCACTCTCCTGACATGCTCAGTTGTGGTCTCTCTCTGCATGCAGTCTGGCAATGCAGGCCTTGGGCCAGCAGCCAGGGGAAATGAAAGCAACATCACATAAAAACAAATGAGCACGAGAGGGGGAGAGAAAGGAGGAAGGAGAGTCTTTCGAAGCACACCCATGCTTTATATTCTAAACTACAGATACTTGGCGCCTCCAACACCTAAAGGTTTATTGAAGTCATGCCCTGCAGGGCAACAATCATGTATGCTGACGAGGGAGGGATGAAAGTCAGTGGAAAGTGGTCTGCCAGGAAATCAGCCCTTTAGCACATTACTTTGCAAGACTGTGTCTGCAAATGCCCCAACACAGGGTGATCACTATCTTTGCTAAAACCATGACAGGCGGAGGGCATTCATCCTACTGTTTGTACCAGAGCATCAGTGACAGCTGTGCTATGAAACTGGCATTTAACACCAGAAAGCATAAATGGGCTGCAAAGGAAGTTTGCATTTCAGTGAACTGCAGTAAAAACACAGTCTCAAACAACTTTATAAAAATAACACCTGGCTATAACATCTGTTGTCTGACTGGCTATAGCATAACTCTTACCTTGGTAGTGTTGAGCTTGCTATGGTGCAGCTCAAGAACCTGCAGGGCAGCCTGGAGATTAGCCTGTGGCTCAGAGAGTTCCATCTTAATAGGACCAAGGCAATGCGCGTCTGGAGGAGACAGGTACATGCGCAGCAGAGAAAGGTACACCTGCACAGAAGTCAGAGCAGCAGCATCTTTATTCGATTAATCTAAAACAGGGAAATGAAATGCCTGCTTACGAATAAGACTTGACAGAGCGGTTTCCCCAGATAAAAACCGCAGATTCAAACTAGATTTAGAAAGAAAAAAAACAAGCATTGCAGTATAGCCATACTGGATAATATTGGCGATACACTAAGAGCTGGGAGAGTTATTTTTTCGCTGAAGAGTTATCTTTAAACTTGTTGGTTAAATATAATGTGATTATAGTAACAACATTCCTATTTTATAAACTTGCAACTGTAGGGGGGAAGAAAAAAAAAAAAGAGTTGCAATGTGTCATCCATGTGTGCATTTATGGAGCCACACTTACATCTTTACTTCCATCTGCTGATTTGTCATAATGTTTGTGACAGTACCTAAAAGGTAAAGTTATGAACAGTTAGAAGCATGCAAAACAGGACAGAATACTTTAAAAATGCACCCCAAAGAATTACATTTTGGCCAGCATATGAGAAAACACTAACAGTACCAATATGACTGCAACCAAAGATCTAAGAAAACATAATATACACTCACTCCTCTGCCATACACGTATTCTTCAGTATGTGCACATAGATGAAGAGAGCCTGTTCGTGTTTGCCCATCCGGCCCAAGAGCAGAGCACGTTCCTCTAGGAGACCTGAGACAGGGGGACAAAATAGAAACATTTGGAAGACACGTTTTATCATTAAACAAAAAGTGCTTATAAAACTTTATCACTTTAGTTTAGTGCAGATATGAATCTCTTGGCTTAATAGTACAAACAGTCATTAAAGACTCACCATCAAATGGGAAGTCACTGATTAGCCTCTCTGGTTCATAGTAAGTTGAAATATCCAAGAAACAAAGGAGCTTGTTCCGGAATTCTCCAAGCTCACCATCCTCTTGCCCTGCAGCTACAGCTGGAACACCTATACACAATATTAAAGGTGGGTAACTTTGAAATATTGTTATATTCTCGAGTTCATATTGTTTCTATGTCAACAGCGCATGTGGCTATCCCCCTCCCACCTTCAGGCAACGAGTTGAGATACTCCTTCATCAGGGTCTGCACTTTTTCCAGGTAGAGCTGGATCAGTACGTTGTGGAACTCAGGACCTGTTTCATCCCACACATGGATAATGTGCTCCAGATATGGCACTGCCAGCTCCTTAAAGCCCTCCTTCAGGAAGTCTAGCACCTTGTCTCTTGGCAGCATTTCTACCTCTGGCAGGTCTTCTGTGAAAATCTTGTTTCCAAAACAATCATACTGTCACTTTAAACCTAATCCTGGCTTAATACAGGGAAGACAGCTGCTGGTATAAAGTGAGTGAATGTGCAGGCTCAAATTTGCTTGCATGTTTATGTTATCAATTTAATGCAAAAACTGCAGCAAAATATCTATGTTCCATTGTATTAGAGGTATCTTTCACCATGGATGATTTATGATCAAATATACATGATGGGATGCTTATCTCTTTTCTCACCTTCAGTCCGTCCTCTGGGCAAATCTTCAGCACCCATGGGGAGAACTCAAAAATGATGACCAGATTCTCTGTCCCTATTTATCACAAGAACATAGTGTAAGCAGGATATAAGCATGGATGAGAATTGCATGCAAACATCAAAAACAAAAAAAACCTCGAGACGTGTGCAATAAACTGTTTACTTCACTTGGAAGTTTCTGAAATGCATCCAACAGACCAAAAAACTCTGTGAAATCAGCTTTGAGTAAAGTCAGGAAGGAGTGGGTTATACAAAACTCTCAGGGAACTTTCAGCAGTTTCTGAATGCAGAAACTCAAATAAACTACAACTGTTTGCAAAAGTCTGAACACCCACAATCAAATAAAACACCTTTGAATATTATAACAAAAACAACCGTATAATACTGCACCAAAGCCTGCAGAGCAAACCTTTGTTTATTTAATCTGTAGTCAAATTGACACTAAGGAAGTAATTCGTTTTTCAGTATCAGAAAAGAGTGGGAAACATATTAAACAGAAAATTACACAAACGCAGAGTTACGTCCATCATTCCAGCAAACGACATTCCCTAAGATGTTACTGACATTATGTAACACCAACATTCATACAAACAGCAACCCAAGAACACCAATATTTTATCTGTATCTAAAATAGCAGAAGAAGGTACTTCTTGTATAACAAAAGAAAAGTGAAAAAACTGGGGGAAAGTTTTGAAAAGTAAAGGAAAAATGATAATAATAATAAAATAAATTTAAAACCTTACAAACAGATGTGAAACATTAACCACAAAAACTGTCACAATTAAACAAACAGTATCTGAAGCTTGTAAAAATCAACTTCAGACCTTAAAACAAGGAACCTACACTGACCCAAACAAATGAAATAACTAAACCAGCCATGTGAGATATGAAGTAGTTTTATGCACATTTGAAATTGGGACTGTGAGAAGCAGAGTGCAACCAACTTCTAAGACTTTGGAAGTGTAAAAGAAATGCATCTGTATATTTCTTTGAAATTCTGAAGTCTCCTGAAAAGAATGGAAGTTGTAACAAAAAAGTCTGTAAAAGAGTGGACACACCAAGCACTGAACAAAAAAATCATGATACGATCTGAGAGGCCTTCCTGAGTTAAAAAAAAAAAAAGGAGAACATGTTAAATATTTATCTGGCACCACCCCATCCTGAAAAATGAATATCTTGTACCCAACAGCTGTTTTACACGACATGAAATAAATAAAAAGAATGATCTTAGACTTTTGCACAGCACGCCATGTTTTGCCTACCCTACTATTAAACCCAAAAACATCTTCTAACCATCTAATGTGAGAATGTTTTCTGTTTCCCAAGCATGTGTTCACATGCTAAACAGAAACTGAAGGAGTCCGTGTGCATGTTTGTAAATGGTTGCATGCTTACCTAGCCTCTGGAGATACTGGACAGTCCTCTCATGACCCTTCAGAGGGGAGTTGGCTTTAGTGGACTGATCCAGAAGGACCTGCAGGGCTACAGATCACCACTTCTATTAAAATCATGCTAGAAAGACCTTGTCTTTTCAGAAATATCACTTACACAACAATAAAGACAGTTTTATGACAGATGTGTTCATATAGAACATTGCCTTGGCGGCAAAGCAACTGTAACAGGCAGAACACTAGCTGGTTTGAATGAGAGAAAGGAAAGAGAGGCAGTGTGAGCCAGCCATTAGCAGCTGCCTTGTCTGTAGGGCATTACGTCACTAGAACAGCTTGCTACAGCAGCCTGATTAAAACCACACATGAACATGAGCATATCTGATCGCACCCCAAATTTCATTAACATCCAAATGACTTAAGGACGCTTCTGCCTTTATGAAAGCTGAACAAATGTTAACTCTCTGTGGAGCAGTTAGGCTCAAGCAACATACTAGCAATACACAATGAAAGTGTTCCAGGGTGTTATTTTAAGATACCACCATATCAGCAACTAATAAATCTCATTACTAAATATACAATTTCACACCGTGTTTTTAGAAAACAGCTCAGAATATTATATTTACTCACACTAGCATATTTTTATGATATCATTTTGTTTCTAGAATGTGGCTGGCATCAGCAGGTGTCATACAGTGAAACAAACCATATTCCAAATAATGGACTATGCATAGAAAGACATATAGCCTGTGGTACTTCACAAAAATCAGAACATCCTTTTTGACAGCAACTCAACATAAGCTATTAAATTAAATATTATAAAAATGTTGGTTCACAGAAGACAAAATCCTTTGAGCTTGTATGCTGCAAGCTTAGGCTGAGCGACCACCCTGGTGGATCTTTCATGTTGAGCTTTAGGTTTATTTGTTTTATCCACTGAAACACTGGGTTGGCTAATTTCAAGTGATTTTGTTTAGTTTCGCAGTGCCACTTAACATTTCCACTTCTGACTCATGCCACAGGCTCTAAACAGATGAGACACATTAGTCTTGAAACATGGAGGAAAAACAGGGTATTTCTCTGTTTCTCTGCTTCACTCTTGGGTCTTTCTGACCTGATACACAGCAGCATTGTCCCTGTTCAGATAAGCTGCCTTGAGCAAACGAGTTAAACTGGATAACCTGCTAATGAATCTTTGGTGGTTCATGTTCATGCATTCTGCAGAGTTTTTCTGGTCCACTAAAATACTCTGCTGTGTCAGTTTCCTGCCAGTGGACAACACAGAGTTTGACTGCAGCTGTATTTATTAGAAATGCACCAACATTCTGAGAATCATACTTCATGTACGTATCTCATGCTGATACATAACAAATTGAAGGGCTTCATTCCAAAACGCTGTATATTCATTTGTAGCATGCAGCGTCTAATCAGTTTTGGAATAACTTCACACAGGGACTGTATCTACATAACATTTATTTATATAAGGTAACAAAATGTGGTTAAATTAGCCAAACACGCTCTTTTTAGCACAGCAGTCCAGCAAGAACATCCTGCACTTGCAGAATTCAATAATACTGATATTTTATCTAGAATAATGATATACCTCTCATAACATTCCTCTAGTAATTATAAAAAACTGAAAGTACATTGCAAGACACTGACCTACAAAACATCTCTATCCTGGCAGAGATTTATTGCAAGAATTATGTTTATAATATCGACTGCATAACTGCATTCAAACTCCCCACACCTCCGCCAGTACGGATTTTCCCATGATGAGCTATTGAGGGGATACTGTAGCCAAGCAAACAAAATATAACTGTCAAACAGAGAGTTTAGCATTAACTAGTATGCTTCAACTGCACTGCTGTTTAATGACAGCAAACAAACTTACCTTTTTGATGCAAGCCTTTCTTCTCATACAGGATGATTAGCTCGCTGTACTTGTGGGCTTTCTTCAGCACATACTCACTCTCCTCTACATGGCAGTGGTTGTTCTCCAGACGCAGGAGGGGAGACACTAAGGCGACATTGGTCTAGAAACATTATAACAAAGAAACTGACAATTAGCATCACACTGGACATTCATACTACTGAAAGACTGTGACAGACAGAAGTGGCAGTACATGGAGGTAGCATTTGAGCAGCGTGGTGTCTATGATCTGAAGGAGCTTCTTGCGACTTTTGATTGTAGGTGTGCCCTCCATTAGTGGGGAGGTGGTGGAGGGGTCCGAGTCGTTCAGCTGCTTTACCAAATGGCTGCGTTTCTGTGTAATTCAACCAAGAAATCGAAGTTAGTAAAAACGTCCATATCCCGCATTTTTTCCTCACTTGTTGTTTGATGATAATTTACATGACAATTTCCAGCCCTTTTATCCCTTCGAATTAAATAAGATGCTTTTGTTACTGTGACTTTAAGATTAATACACATAAAAAACAAACTTTATTCAGTTTTAAAAAGCAGTCCAGGCTATGGATGGGCAATATGGCCACAAAAACAAACAAACAAATAAATATTTTTACATACTGCACTCCACACCATTCGATTAACATAGGCATAATTATAATAATTAAACATTGTAATTATGCTCAGAAGGACATACTGTGATTATGACATATTTATTTACAATAACTTTATCCTCATACTGCCCACCCCAGTGTATTACCCTATTAGCATGAATGGGGAAGCTTAATTACTGTTGCCTGTTTTTGCAGCCTAATTTCCATTTATGGATCAGGGAAAAAAAAGAACTCTTTAATGCAGAGTTATTTAAGGATAAAACCAAAGTAGAAACAGAAACTGAACAGAAACAATCTTTTTACACATACATCCACTTGGTAAAAGCTGACTTATGTGTACCTGTGTTAGGTAATCAATGAGAGCTAGGTGGGCCTTCTCAAGCTCAGCTCCAGAAAGAGTGGGCAGAGGGTTAGGGTAGTGCAGCTGTTTACGATAGTCGGAGGGCAGAAGGTCTGGATACAGCCCTATCACATGAGTCGGATCTGTAACAGAAGCCATGACAACCTGCTTTATCAGAATAAGCAGTACGTTTTTAATGAATGAGGGGAAACTAATCTGTGACCAAACGTCAAAACATCTTTGTGAGGTAATTGCAATAATCTACGAAAAACAAGGGCATAACCTAGATATTAAATTCTTTTTGGAATGTTCAGAGCTCAGGGTGCCAAATGTCTTACAAAACCACAACTTCGACTGCTGCCCTGCACTCACATGCTTGTTCAGTGCTTCCAATGCATAAAATGCAGTCAAATTGGGATGCTGTTATTCGCTAGATATTGTAACTAACCAGACACCCGCCTCCTTACCTGTGCCAAGCTTGGCAAACACCTGCATGGAGTCATCAAAGCGCTTCTGACAGAAGAGATTAAAGGCATATAGGTTCTGGATGTGGTGTATCTGCTGCCTCTTATCACCATCTGAGTCATCCTTCATCTTCTGGAAGGTGAAAGAGGATTGAAGGTGTGAAAAAGAGTGGGCACTGTAACCCTGTCATCTGAAAACTCAAAACTCTTCAGAACACAGCACAGTGCCTCAGGTTTATGAAGTATAAATAGTTACAGAAGTACAGCCCCAGTCAAATCAGCCAAAAGTGTAGACACACCTACTCAAAAGTTTATTTTAGCCTACTTTCTGTCACACCTTAAAGGAATGCATGCCATGGGAAATGCAAACGATGCAGATTACAGTGTTAAATAAAGTAATTTCCAAAAAGAGATTAATATATGCAGAATAACTTTTTTAAATATGCATATCTGAAGGGCATATTATGCACAGATGTTTGTGGTAATAGATTATGATTGTGATGGATTAACTCACTGCTAGCTGAAGAGCCAGCTCAAACTGTTTGTCCTGTAGAAGCTGCCGGATCTGGCTTGCTATGGAGACTGGCACAAGTCGCCAGACAAAATGGTTGCTGGCAACGTACACTATATTGGGCCTGAGACAACAACAACAACAACAACATGGACAGGGAGTGAAAATGACAGATCATATAATTAATATACAAAGGCTGGTCATTTTGGTGATGAATTCAGAAAGATGTCAATGTCTCACCCTGCCGAGGTGATGAAGCGTGGTCTCTGCAGCTCCACACTCTGCACAAGCAGTCTGGGTTCAAATGTGCGGATCTCCACATAGCGAGGCAGAACTGCAATGATATAAGGAGGCTGGTGCTCTGATGGTGAGAAGAAAACAGAGACAATGGTTGGGACTGGAAAACAAACATAGAACAGGTGGCAAACCCCCTCAAATTTCCATTGGCGGGCCTCGTCAGTTAATAAACATTCTTTATGTAAAAACTAGCTTGGATTAGTCCACACAGTCATGTAGGCAGGACGAACCGACTGACCTACATGAAGATGGGCTGTTAAATAAAGCTATCAGTATTTGACACTTGCAAGCTATCAGTATTTGACACTTGCAAACTAATAAAAAGTGGAGTGAAGAAATAAGTGAAGAAAAACGTGTTGACTATACAATTCAATAAGACATTCTGAGAATATACAGGGTTTCATAAACATGTCTATGGGTAATATGCAGTCAGTCAACGAATCAACAGTCCCCCAGGCCTATGGGGCAGGAAATCCAGCTGAAGCCAGAGTCCAGGAACGGGTAGGTCTCTGTACACAATAAGAGGCTAACTCAGTGCCAGAGCCCTTAAAGAACTTATTCATCCCAAACTGTGCAGACAGGGGACAAAGGCAGAGGGCATATATTCTCTAGCGTGCCAAAACCAATAATCTACATTTCAATGAGGAAATTACTCTCTATTCAGCTTCAGCTAAAAGGATTCATTTCCCTTTTTCAGAGTAAATGTGGTTAAAAAGGTAAAGCAGGGACAGAAATACACAGCGTTAGCGCACTTTTGTCTGCAAAACTCCACTTTTAAGAGGAAAAAAAAAGCTTTTCCATATTCCCATAGATTATATATTTCTATATGTACAAACAATGAATGCCTAATGCAGTCAAAACTGAAGCACACTGAGAGCAGCATGCAGGACAATACAAACCAATTTGTACGTCTCTCAACTGCATTCTGACCTGGAACAAAGAGATAGCCTGCCTCTGGTGGTAGACGAGTGAACTGCAATGTGTGCATCTATTCATGTTTGCCTACACCATTTTACAGTAGGTTATCCTCAAAGAATTTAACAACAGCAGTTTTTTGACTGCAGAATTAGATTTGGCAGGTGCATAAGTCTTAACAGTGACAACGATTCCTTTAAAGAATCCCAACAAAGCTGCAGTGCCCGACACTTACTCACACAATTACTCATTAATAACATGCCACTGCCATGTTAACATCACTGCGGTGCTAAGAATGGTACACCGTCCAAATAATATCTGGTCAGCAGTCATCCTACAGTGGTTCTGTTTGATTGATGGATATGGTATACAGAGACTAATAAAATGTGCAGCAACAAACTGGCTACAGTCTGCATACCATAGCAAAGTGCATCTACAAGGAAAGGGTACCTGAAAAAATGCAGGCGCCAGGTAGTTATGCCAAATAAACTGTCAACTGAGCATTTTTGTAAACATGGCATTTTTGTAAACAAGTATTTTTGTAAACATGGCTTTACTTAAAATCTGTTATTTCAAAACTGTAACACTTGGATTTGAAGGTCCATAATAAGACTGAAAATGTTTGTGAATTTCAACATGAGGAAAATTAAAAATTCCCAGCATTATACCCATTGCAACAGGGATGTCAGTCCAGTTGAGGGCACATTTCTGGGTGCAGACTCCTTCCTCATTCAGGACAACCGTGAGATCATCCTGACCAACTGCCACTTTCCCATCGGCCAGAGGAGCTACCAGCGGCTCCAGCTGCTTCCCTGTTGGGAACAGCTCTTTGATTGAGCCACGTCCATCCATCTAGCAAGGCAGAGAAAAAACATCTTCATCTAGTCTGCTTCACATTTTTAGTTTTAGCAAAAACTCGTGTGTATTATTTTGACTTACCCGAATTAGATAGTAGTCACGCTTGAAACCCACACATATGGAATTTTCACACCAAGCCATAGACTTTGGAATATCTGGAGCTGCAAAATCCCCCTATGAGGCACATTACATTTGTTCTTGAGCTAAACAAAAAAAGGGTGCTTCTGTTCACTGTTCAAATTATTAACCACTGCCTTGGCACTGACAAGTGGACACACACCTGCAGTTCATGGAACTCCCTGTCTTTCCAGTAATACAACTGCAGTTTCTTCTTGACTGCAACGCACATCCGCAATTTCGCTTCACCTGAGCTGGATTGCTAAGGAGGACAAGTAAACAAGATTCAAGAGAAATCCAATACATTTTTACAGGTTTTTTTTTTAGAAGAACTTTGTGACCAATTGTAATTATTATGTGACTGAAGCATTAGGTATCAGTGACTTCTTACACACCTGCAGGTCACAGGCAAAAAGTGTGGCTCCCCTGGCCTTTGATACTACAGTTATCTGCTGGAATGTGAGCAGGTCATGAACATGGATGTTGTTCTCTGAAACAAAAAAGGGATGCAACATTGATCATTATCTGTGAAAAATAACTGCTAATTTTATAATTAAAGAAATAACCCAGTATAAATAAATAAGTAACAGTAACACATCCCCCTGGAAACCAGACAAACATGGTCAGAAATATAAGACATAAAGAGCCTCACCCAACAGACTGACCAAAATCTTGTACTGGGACACAACAAACAGCTGATGAGAGAAAAGAGAAAAGAGAATGAGCACAAGCAGCACTTTTTGCATTACACCACACTGACAGTGATAAAAGACTTTACAACATCCGGCATGATGCAAATTAATGTTTGCTTCAGACATTGTGTGTGACACAGTGTCGGAGAGAAATATTAAGCTTTGTTTTTGTCAGGCTGGTTAAAACAAGGTTGTCTAAAATAAATACAATTAAGCTTATATAAATGAAAAAGAAATATGCATACTTGCTGGATTTTCTTTGAGAAGTTCTTGTTGGATTTTTCTAGCGTTACCTCAAACCTGTTTGTACCTGTGAGAAAGGAATAATGAATAACAGACAACCCTCATGCATGCTCACTAAAGTCAGTATGATCAGCAGAGCAAACAGCAACGAGTTTCAGTTCATACCTGCATCCTTCTTGATTCTGTAGAGGAGCAGGTGACCTGGTTTTGTTCCCACAAGGAGCCAATCCTCTATATAAACAATAACATCCAATATTATCAGATCTACACACAGGACCACAAGTCTGAATGGATTCGTACATGCGCCAAAACAGGATACTTAAAGGAAACGATAATATCAGGTAGAAAAATGAATCCTTGCAGCACAACATGACTTCAATCCGGATTTAAAAATCTGTCCCTCGCTGTAAATGCCAGCGTAGTTCATCTCCAATTATAAATGGATAAACTGAATTACAACTCTATTTATGCTCGAATTATATAAAGTCAACAAGCAGGAAATCAGCCAGCCTGTGTGACAGTGTATCACTGCGTGGTCACGCAAACACAAGTCATGTTAGTGTTTATAACGGGAGCTGAGCATTTATCGTTTTAGTACATTACTAGAATAAAAGACTCTTACCCCAGGCCGCGAGGCAGTCAATCTGGAGGGGCAGTTTCTCCAAAATAGGGACGGGCTCATAAGCGTCATGCATGGTGACAGCAAGGCGATCTGTGCGAATCTACCTAAAACAAGGCTTTAAAAAGTGGAACTGTACCTTTCGGTCACATCTGTACCAGGAAGCTTAGACCGAAAACAAATGCCTAGCTAGCTAGCTAAGCTGCAACAGAGCTGACCAACAGCGAGCTAGCCACTTTCGCCAACCCTATATATTACAAAACTACAATGATTTTAATCCAGACCCTTCCAGCCCATCGTCCTGTGTTTGCACGTCGACTGGAAACAACAAGAGGAGACGATAAACAGATACAGAAAGCGCTAACGGTGTAACTTAGCTAGCTAGCGTAGCTAGCTGAGTCGGACTGTCATACTTTGGTGCCGCTGTCAACAAGCCGCAGCTTTCCACCCTCACTCGAATAAAGAGCATTTCAGCCCATGTTCTGACGCGAAGCTGTCCAGCATAACCCAAGCTATGCTTGTTTTCACAAACCAATAAAGACCAACCAGAAGAAGTAAAACAGACAAGTTCGAGGTCCTAACTCGCTAATAGCTATGACTAACTCGTCCCGTGAAGGAATCGTTCTTTTGAACTGATTCTTCTCAGTGACTCGTGACTCGTTTGAACCGATTCAAACGTGCAGCTAATTCAAACCTTTGTACTCTAGTCTTTTGGATGTTGACGTATTTCATGATGGGCATTCTCATAATATACAATAATGCAAATGTATAAAATGTATATGCTAAACACACATACTTGCTACCATGCTAACAATGACAGATAAAAACACAATAACAATGGCTGACAGTCATTCAAAATGCAAGGATCATCAGGGCCAAGTTGGCATTACATACGTAAAGAAACTGTTTTAAATATGGCTGCTCAGAAATATAAGAAATAAAGATCATATGGGCTTTTTATTATAATTTAAAAACAAAATTATTCTCTTTAATCCCAGAAAACGAATGAAAAACATATTTATCTAAAGCATGTAGCCTGCTTTCTCCTTTTGTTGTTTGTTTCGTATATATCACTAATTGGCTGAACTATCACTAATACGGCTGTACGTGAAAGGAAACAATAACGCTGGCTCGGCTAGCTAAAATCAGTTGAATCGGGCTTTCGTCGGCTTTGAACAGACAGTCCCTAGGAATCGGTTCGGCGCACTGAATCAAACTTCCCATGGCTGCTCGCTCACCCGCTCAGCTGTCTTCAAGTGCCGTGACAGGCACGTGATCCATGTTAAAGCTCACGAGAGCCGAATTACACATTACAGTCAGGCCTTCACTCACACGGGGCCAACACATGCACAACACCCTGCAGTTCAACCTGATATAAATGTAAAGGCGGCCAGTATACTGTATAAATGACGATACAAAGACACGATGATAAAAGAAACTTTTTATTTCTGTCAGCTGTATCTCAAAATCCGAGACAAACACAACCAGCCACGCCTCCACCCGTCTCACTGAAATACTGTAAAGTCAGGTTTAAACATGTCTGGATAAAGACAAGGTTACTGTTCCTTTAGCCGTGTACTGCAGCGGACTGCACAGTTTCAATTAAATAATGAACATGAGCTCACAGTGCAGCTTTAGTTTGAGGATATTCACATCCAAACCAGGTCAGTGATGTAGGAGTTACCACCATTAACATACATAGTGGATTTATTGGGGCTTAAAAGTAACTGGACAATCAGTTGTTTAGGTCGTCCATGGACAGGTATGTGTTATCCTCTCATTATTTCACTGACAAATAAGCAGATAAAGAGTTGATGAGGGTTGATGTCAATCAGGTGCGTTTGTTACTATCAACCCCAATATAAAGGCCAGAGTCATCGCTGCCAGTATGCATGCCACCCTTTGGCAAAAACATCTGATCTGGCCACATCAACTGACACAATAGAAAGAGCACACTGGATTTCAGAAACAACAAAAGGCTTACAAGACTTTCCCAGTCAATAAAACACCATAAGGTCCGGAGTAAAGTCTCACGGATAGATAAGACAGAGATTAACCGGTACCTCAACAACAGAAAAAAAAGATAAAGATTCCCAAAAAAAAGGTTCCAAAGCACACCACTTCATCTGCCAAGCATGGTGGCGGCAGTGTCATGGTGTGGGCATGTATGACTGCAGGGAAAAGGATATGGCTATATTATCTGCTCAAATTCTCAAAGCACAAAATCATTAGCAAGCACTGGCAGCAGACACCGATTCTTCCTCTTTCCAGGTCTTTTAACCGGTGCTCTAGTCCTACTACATACACGCGGCTGCTTCAGCGTAAAAGGCTCTCTAGAGTCAGTGTTTAGTTTGTCCATTCTGGTCTACTGCAGAGATATAGCAGTGCAATATGACAGCCTCTGTTGGAAGTGGACCTGCTAATGCGTAAATATAAAGAGCTCTTTCTAAGATACAAATCTGTACGTACTAGTGATTATACACCAATGGAAATATGGCTTTGTATACTATATTCCATTTATGCCAATAAATCTAACACACTTCTCTTTTAGGGGAAAGATGTGGAATGTCAGGCACTGGCCAAGTCAATCATATGACTCAATTCAATTAAGTACACATTTAATTTACTGATGACAAAACTGAAGCTGAAACCTAAGAATAGGTAGGAGCTGCAGGCAGATCTGACAGAGCAACACCAGGAACAGAAACCAAGCATCTGGTGATGACTATGGTTTCAAGGATACAGTAAAAAAGATTCATGATGGCTTATATTACATCTGAATGTTTGCACATTGAGCTTATATTTATTATTTAAATTCAACTTTAATATTCAGGGCTAGACAGATAAAAACAATAATAACTCTGTCAATGTCCAAATAATTATGCACCTGACTATAGGTAAGGCAATAAAATACAAAAAATATATATACAAAACAATGCCAGGATGTTTCCCCCTTAAAACATATATTAAAAACTAAATTAATAAACAGATTTATTTTTTATTTCAAATCATTTTACACACAAAAAACAAATGCAAGCCGTGTGCAATTTCCAAAAGAATTAAACCCGTTAAAACTGTGACCAGTGTTGTAGGGTAAGCAGTTTGCATTTTTGGCATGTATAATAAAACTCAAACGTACAAACCCCTCCTGCACGTTTGAGGAACAGACCACTCATTGGTTAGCTAAATCTGCCACACCCCTACAGTCCCAGTGTTGCCCAGCAGTACAAAAAATAAAGAAAGAAAAAAAACGGAGTAAGAGACCTATACAGAGCACAGAAAAAGGAAACCTTCACACAAAGCTTAAGACTCATTTCCACACTTTGCCTCAGGCCAGGAAGTGTCTCAGCTAAATCAAATAAAATACCTGCTTCCGATAATGGCTTTTAATTGAGTGACAAATACAAGTCTTCAGCTGCACTGGTGAAATAACATTCTTGCTTCTTTGGCCTTACTACACGTCTACTCCATTTTGGACCTCTCCATCTTGGTTTTGAGAAGTTCCTGTTATGGGTAAGAGAAACAGATACAAGCAAGAGTAAGATCTTTGGGGTAATGTCACTGTGAACCATCTGACTGTGAGCATATAATGGATAAAAATATGACCAGGATCATGAGACACAGGAAGCAGAAAGAGTCACTTTACCTCCTCGTCATCCAACACTGCAGGCAAGGCTCTGCAAAGAAAAAGGAGAAGTTCCACTGAATGAGGCACACAATAAATGGGTTCACTTCTTCTAGTGAACAAAACAGAATAGCCAGAAAGCCCCTGAAGAACCCACTAAAAAATTAACATACACAGGAGAACAGGGGCAATCAAAAATCTAATGGATCTATTTAACTCCCACTAAAGTAACAAAAATACTATCAGGAGATTATATACTCACCAAGTCAGAACTGGTCGTAGTAACCATAGAAACTAAATGTTTTAAAGCCTTTAGAAGCTCACAGAAAGCTATTATACAGTATTAGGGCTGCAACAAACTATTTTAATAGTAAGATGATCTATTATTATTGAACAGAATCACTATGAATTGTTCAATTGCCAAATAACTCTTATGTAGCTTTAAATTGAGCTTCAGGTTGTTTTATGTCGTTGCTAACCAACAACATACCTTGCAATCATAGATTTTTACTGTGGACATGGAGGAAATTACGTCACTAACTAATTGACCACTAAATTAGTTGGCAACTGATTTGGTTGCTGATTTTTGGCGACCAAGTTGATTGAACCGTTACATTACATTACATGAAATGCTTTCGAAGACACTGCCTGATTAATCTATACTTTACCATCACCAACATTGCATATCAAATTCCATTACATATCAAACAGACATACTTAACTATTCAATCACTGTTTACCTGCCTTACCCTACACTTGACTGTAGTCACTGGTGTTCATGGATCCATTGTTGGCAATAATCAATACCACCAACAGTAACATAGTAACGCTATCACTCATAGCGCTACTTCTAGATACATTTTCATATGACACCAGAGCATTTTTGGTGAAGGTATACTCACACGTCAATTACAGTTGTAGGGATGTTATCTTCCACCCATTTCAGGTCATCATCTTGTGAAATCTGTGGGGATACATAACAGCAGTGAAGTACACATGCATTTGTACACAACATGTAAATAAATGATGTTTCATCCTCACCTCTTTGCTGAGTAGTTTCTGACTGTTGTGTGTCTCTGACTTTGCCCCTCTCATTTTCATTCCTTCTAAAAATAGGAAGCAAGAGGACATTACATTGAGCAATACAACGGATTACTACGTTTAAAACTGCAGACAGTGAATAATATTTGCTATTTCCAGGGCTACAGGAATCTCTATTGATATACTGTTATTACCAAAGGCTTCATTAAGCATAGGCTCCTTCACATCATCGTCTTCATCGTCCTCCTCATCAAGGAGTGGAGAATGAGAAAATCTGAATAAAAAAATTTATTTATTTATTTTACTCTCTCACTTACATTTGCACAAGCAAGGGGTTAACACATTAATAGCAGGACAGGTTCTAAAGTATTTGTAAAAGTAGAAGTGGAATTGCTTAAAACTGTTATTGTAGTTCCCACCATATACGATTACAAAGCATTAAAATTCATTCTGCTAACCTTTGACTGTTGACAGAGGGTCGTAACAGAACCATGATGACCAGCAGGATGGTGGAGAACAGGAGTCTCCAGAAAGCATCATCCACCCACATTTCTCTCCAAGCCTGATAAACCAGAAACAGAAATTACTCAGTAACTATTACAGAAAGACACAGTGTAATTTCACCACAATATCATCAGGAGCATGTCCTACTCACTGATTGACAGTCCACAAGCTTGAACTGTCTAGTTGTCCATATGATGAATATGATGGATGCTGTATATTTGTAAGCATATCAAGCAGAACATGTAAAGCATTAGTAAAATCTTAAAAAAAAACACCTTTTATTTGTTTAATTTCTAGTCAAAATAAAACATAATTTTTTTGTCTTAAGTGTGCTCAGACTTCGCCTATTACACCTACCCTTATTAAGTTCTTCCATACTGAGGTCTAGCCTGTGATGTGGACAGCCCACCCTTTTTTTTAAAATTATGATATAACTGTAACTTTCCAATATGATATGCAAGCAGATTCAATAAATGGAAAATTAAAGTTCATTTTAAAAGTAAATTTAACAATTTAACTTTTATTTAAAGGGACCCTATTATACTAGCTTGACTAGAACAAAATCATATGCATCAGTTTTCTCACAATGTTTTTTAACACTGCACATGTATTCCCCCTCTGTCTCTAACACTTTGTTTGAGCTCCTGCTTTTATTTACTCCTCCCTATGAACCCAGTGTGTTCTGACTGATCAGCTTGCCTGGCAGCAGAGCGGAATTCTGCTACATGTTTGGTCCCCACACTGCGGTGTCCTTTACAAATACTCTTAGTGCTACTGCAGGTCATGCTAATACAAGCATTCTTTTACAAAGGCATTGGTTCTGATACACCTTCACAAGCTAGACTGAAGTACATATCAAAGTGGTAGGTTTGTGCTTTTTTAGCTCTCTGTGTGTTGTGTGACGGCGTGCTACGCTAATTGAAGATTGCCAATAAGGATTGTGTTATGAGATGACATCAACTCATTCACCTTGGAATTCCAAGGGTTTTTTTTGGCAGCTGAGAAAACTGGTTTCTGTGGGAGAGAGTTTCTCTCTTTGTTGTGTACTTTAGGCTTTGTAACTTTGCAGAGTGTTTGCATGTACAATAAGCCACATAACACACTAAAGGATAAGGAAAAACCAGAGAAATATAGTAGGTCCCTTTTAAACAACATTTGCACACAGCCGTATTAACAAACCTCTTCCATTCATGTAATGCTCATTCACACACACACCTCATACTTACCCAGCACGGAGAATATGAGTGTGTTGGTGAAGTGCTGGTATAATGAAAGCTTCACCACATTTCTGCGTAGTTTCAGGAGCCGAGTTGTCTGAGCTAAACTTATGAAAACGTGCAAGGGTAGTGTTAAGGACTCACAAGTGGTGGACAAAATGACAGTATAGCCATTCTTTAAAACAAAAACAAGGATAGACCAACTTCATTTATAGTACAGGTCACACTAAAACTCTTGCTTGTGATGAAAATTACTGTCAAGTTATTGGCATACAAGCACAATGAATTAGATTATACAGCACATACAAAAGTATGGCTTGTTGAGTAATCGTTTTAGCCAAGAGATCCCTGACTTCTTGCTGCACTTAAGCCATTGGATTCCATTAGGAGTACCACTTCATTTCACTTAACAGGCATAAAATCACAGTATTATTAATATGTTTATTTATATTGATTCCAAATGTTGCATTGCAAATGCTTACTGCCCCGATAAATGACTTTATAGCTTATGCTGAAGGCATAAGAACCTTATTGATCTATCTACAGACTCATTGGCATGTCCAACATTTTGGCCATCAATGCAAGTGAGCATACATATTTATCCATGCATGCACAAGGGTAGCACAATAAATTCTATTTTTATCGTCACTGTGATATGACAGAACAGACACACTGTCCTCACACACATTGTTAGAAACTGAACAAGTGCTTCTTTGTGCTGGGACTAATGTCTGCTCTTCCACATTGTAAAAGAGTTATTAAGTGAATTAGCCATGTGACAACTGGCCAATTACAAAACACCTGGCCGCACTGTTCAAAAACAGCTCAAACTTGTAAAAACACACCAAGCACTGTTTGCACACCCAGTTCTGATGCAAGTAACTGTTAGTATTTAGTTTCCTATTATTTTGCAGAATAGTAAAGGTGCTTCTATAATTTGGGTTTTTGTTTAAAGGACAGATTAGTTACAAAGAGAATGCTGTATTCATGTCATATTCAGACAGAGGCACATTATTTTGATAATACTTTATCGCTTCTCATATCATTATTGTGATATCTGCCAGCTTTTATGCCCAACATCACATTTATGTCAATATAATGCAGCCCTAGCACGCACATATGCAGCCAAACAGAGAGCTGTTTTTTAAACAAGTATTATTACATTATGTGATACTTGGACATGGTAAAGTTTATGGATTGGCCAAAAGGGGCCTTAGTCTTAGCAAAAGGATATCCACCACATGACACAGGAATCAATAAGAGACAGACTGAGATTTGCAACGACAGCCACTGTGCCATAGAAACCCTGCACAAAGAGAATAATAGTCAGAAACACATGTTCACTCACAACAAGCCCTAAAACAAAAAATAATTTTCTTTAAAATAATTCCAAATGTAAAATGTGAACGTCACTTACCCCTGTTACCCTGAGGACGCCCTCTATTGAAGAGAAGATCAGATAAAGCAGACCTACAGCCACCAGCCTGGGCACTGTTGTCCCCAGTCTAGGTCTGAGATAGAAAGTACGAGTGAGAGGGACACATTTCATTTTCAGTGTTGAGTATCGTTCGAATTGTATCCAGTTTAACTGTTTCCAGTTTTTAAATAACTTTTTATGCTTCATCTATTTGGTTTATAAATTGTGTCTTTTTATTCCCACAGCTGTGGTTTAGAATTATTAATAGAGTTGTTGGTGTAGCTCAGCGGATAACACCACTACCCGCCAAGTAGCTACCACCACACGTGGGAGACTGGGGTTCGAATTCCAGGCTGAGTGACTACGCTGTGCTACACCAATAAGAGTCCGTGGGCAAGACTCCTAACACTACACTGGCCTACCTGTAATATTATAAACCTTGTAAGTCGCTCTGGATAAGAGCGTCAGCTAAATACTGTAAATGTAAATACTGTAAATGTTGATTGATTTTCTGAGACTGCTTTCTGTCTCTTTTCCCCTCACTGGCATAGTGTGCTGTCATCTTTTGCCAATAGCCTACCAAAAAATCCAACATACACAAACATAGGTCCTGGCCAGCTCTTTCCTTAAACGTATATTTCAGTAATCGAGGTCATGCAATTTTGAAGCATATATAAATTAATTTTTGTTTTTAAGACCTGATAAGAAGAATTGCAATTTTAATCATTTACCGGTAAATTTTGGAACCGGTTGCAAACAATTAACATTACACAATTCTTTTCAGAAACGCTTCAAGTCACTGTTCCAGCTATAATATGTTATATTACAGCAACACAAAGTCAGCGCAGGGGAGAAATGTCAATAAGCTAACTGCTGTGCGTGTTCACAGTGATATGTACTTATTTCTAATTTGCTACCTGGGGGAAAAATGGAGTTTGAATTGAGGGCAGCACTTACTTCACAATGCCATAGCCCAGACTGACAATGAGCACCAGGATTCGAGCTAGAGATCTCTTCAGTGCAGAGAGCAGTTCAGCAAAGATGACAGCGTTTTGGTCTAGAAATGACAAGACCCAAAAGTGAATTCCTCTGTACCTCAAACATACTCAAGTTTTCCTTAGTATGCGATGATTTAAGCATGTGGTTTGCACCATGTTCACTGGTGGTGTAAAAGCTTTTATTACATATTAGTGAGTTACTTATTTTTTTAAAGTTTCTAATCCAAACAAACAAAAAACAAAACAAAACAAAAAACCTCAAACATGCCCTGGCTGATCAAGTACATTTGTGGCAAAAGGCAAGTTATTTCACCAAAATATTCTAATGTGAATAAAAGTCTACACAGCCACTACAGTTAAAGACCAACCCCCAAAAAGAAGCAGATAATGACAGTTAAACCACTAACTGTAGTCTCCGCTATATCGGATGCTCTGGTACTCAGAGTAGAAGACAGCCTTCTCCAGCATGCCCAGGATGATGACAGCACCGATCCAGAACTGGATCCTGAGCAGGTCTCTCCAGTAACAGACCAGCCAGAAAAGCCACAGAGCTCCAAACAGCACATACACGATGCACATGACCATGAAGAACTGCAACAAACAGACAGATTTCAGCACTGCTTTTTTTGCCTCACTTGAACTTAAAGTGAAAGTTGACACATTGTTCACCTTACCCCAAATGCATAGACGATATTCAATTCTGACTGAAGCGGATAGTAATGTAGCTAACAGACAACAAAAACCTCTAGCCTACCAATCATCACTGTGCAAACAACATGATCAAATCGTCAACTGCCACAGATCATAAAATTAATGTAAGCCGTGTAGTTGCTCGGTAGCTGTGTTTTTATATATGCTTTTTTGCTTAACATCTTTGTAGAGTATCTTGAAAGTCAAAAAGAAATCACAAATAATATTTAGTCTTCAAAATTCAGTCTTCAGAGTTTTAGCTATTTGACATACTGTAAAATATAAAATGGGTAAATGTGTATCAGTCACAGAAATCACTCATCACTAAGGTCTACTTGTGAAACTCAATAAAGTTTGAGGCACATGTGTAATGACTTGAATGGCATGAATGTCTTTTGTGGTCATGAGCTTCTATTATGGTTTAGCTAGTGTGGTGTTTTTCTATAAAGGGACGGGTTTGAGTGACAAAACAAGTACATGATTGTGTTCTTGCTCATTTGGAATGAAAACCTGCAGCCACCCTAAGCACATTTACATAGACCTAACACATAATCTGATCATAATCAAATTTCTGCAGTCTTCTGATTGTTCGAGTGGTCACGTTAAGAGCATACTCTAATTTCTTAGATCAGAGTCAAAACAACAAATCTGATTAAAGAGAGCAGGGTGCTAGTTTAGTAATTGGATTTCTCAGTGCATGTGTCCTCTTACTCATTTAAAACATTTCACTCATTGGAATTATAAGTGCTGTTATGAAGACAATTGTCACAATTTTCGATCTTCTAGCAAAATACAAATTGCAATATATATTTTATGCACTTTTAGGCACAATGTTAATTTCTTACACATTACTAAGCACATACAATACATAGCTTTCACTGTCCAGGTCACAGAGAGAGACACAAAGTTTGTGATAAGTTTGGCTGCATTTGTTTATGTTTTGCACATAACTGGAATTGTAATATGGAAGAGATGGTTTTGCCCGTTAACAGTTTTAAAGCATTTCACAGACAGCACTCACCATCATTAGAGGCCAATCAGCAGGTGAGGAATAATCACGAGGACCCTTAATTTTTACAGTCACTGCAAACAGAGACGCAGTAAGTTATCGGGATTTGTAAAGGTTTTACTGTACTGCACATTTCATTACAAGAGGTTCCTGTAAAAGGGTCATTTACTTGTAATTGAAAAATGCTCAGGTGAATCACTGGATTTAGCAGTGTCCTTTGTCTGTCGGCTCCCTCTACTGGCATCAGGATGTGCTGTTCTTGTTTCGAACTTGACAATAAACATGTAGGGGCTGTTTGACCATGACTTGGCAACTGCACCGGGGCTCAGAGTTTCCTGAAAGCAAAATATACACTTCATAAAATGTAAAGTCTGTTTATTAGATAAAGCTTGTGCGATCCCTTAGGTCCTTATAGCTATATTTAGAAAAATACAAAATAGCATTCAAGTTCACATACTGCTAAAAATATTTAGCCACTACAGTTTATAAAAAAAAAAAAAAGAATATAAAAGCATCTGTAAAGTGTGATTTAAAAGGCTCTTACCGGTTTATACACCCACGCATGTTCTGTTTGGTTTGTGGCATTGTCCGTCTGCGAGCAAAAATAAATTCATGGTAACTGGTTAGTAAACAGCTTTTCTTTCTCAACGCAAATATAATAACAATTATGAAATTCTTTACACAATAACCAAACAGAGGAGTACTTACTTGACTTTTAAGAGGCAGAACTGGCTGAAAGCCTTTATAGTAAACCTTAAGAGGATATTAAAAAAAAAAAGTATATGTAAATAAGGAATCTGATATTACTCATTTCTCCTGTTAAACCAGTTGGTCAACTTAGTAGGGAACATTTGTTACTTGAAAGTTCACTTGAAAATGTTGTTAATCATCACAAACTGCATCACATCCATAAGCATACAAACCCACCATATAGCAATCATATGTAGTTCTACCATTAAAGTAGAACCTCAACGAAATATCTGCATTATTTATCAGTCAAAAATAGGTGACAATAGCTGAAACTACTCGTCTTTTATAGAGCTGCAGAATACAAAGCCTTTAACAAGACAGTTAATTATTGGTGTTCAATTTCTGTACCTTTTAAAACATACTCTTGGAATACACTACACTATTGTTGTATTTGGAATAACTATTGACCTTTGATGCAAGTAGAGATGAGCAGTTTTCAAAGTAGATGTAACCCTGACTGTAGTAACCAGTCCAGTCCTCCTTCAGCCTCTGATCCATACCAAACATGTTCATCGCATTACTGTCCTATAGGAGGAAGAACAAACTTGGTAAGGTGGTATTTTATAAGACAGTCTGAGAAACTCATTGCCCCAACTCATACTTCACGTGACCATACATGTGATACAGTTCACATGAATCTCGTTTTTAATCTACTGAATTATAAAAAACAATTCTGAATTCTTAACATGATAAAACAAAAACAAAAAACTTGAACACTTGCTTAGTACTTGTACTATTGTGAGAGCTGCCATCAATGGAGGCATGTCCTCAAGCATTTGAATACTCAAATATTCATTTGTTATGTTCATATCTGTATATCTGTCATTTTTATTACACAAAAACTGGAGCATAGGAAAGGTCCACAAATGATGCAGCTGTAATGCACATTAGAATCTGGCCATGTGTTTACTGTTCCTTTTAATCAGCGTAGCACTGAATCAGCATCCTATAGGGAGGTTTGGCAACAATGTAGGAAGAAAATACTAGACATATACAGCAATAACTGACGTTAACTGTACTATGCAACACCTACCCTCCTGGTCACTAAGACCACAGACATGTTTTACTTTCAGGGTTCTAGAAACATGCTTAAATGCTCAGTATTAAAATCAACATTTTGTTAAATGCTCCTTAACTGTAAACATACTTTTATTACATGGAGCCCAGTGCTAGTGTTGAAACTGCCATATTTGACTTAGCCACACCCAGACTGCATTAAAAGTGACTCTGTCACACCACTTCCAGATTGATGATTTAAAAATATGAAGTTAAGGCTTTTAGTGCGTGGAGTGACTTTTATTATACTTACTGGGGTATTGAATACTTCGTTATAGCAGATGGAGGACCGAAGATACCAGCTAACATTAAAGGTTTTTTTTTGCTTTTCGCAAGCAGCCAGATCTCCATGAACTGTACAAAAATTAAAAGGCAAGATTAAAAATAACTTACAATTAGTGTAGTTTTGTAACATATTAAACATAAGAAATGTATTAATGTGTCTTTAATCAGACACTAAACAGGATTACAAAAATAATTAACCTTTTAAGGCCCTAGTCAAGGTGATTTGGTAGAGGTAATTCAAGGGGTAATGTTTTGCTTCTCACAGTGATTAATTGTGGCCATATTGAATTCTAAATACACAAGGATAAAGCTATTTGGTTTACAATATAGGAGTTATGCATAATCAAGTCAAATGAAAACCAGAACTCACATTCCATGAAGACTGTGCTGTTGGTATACAAGGTCTTACGAAAAACGTTCTCACCATGCTGAAAGCAGATACATGCAAGTTCACTTTTTAGACATTTTTTAAAAAGTTTTATTCATAAAGATAGATATGCAAACCCAATTCCGAAAAATGACAGGAATAAAACAGGAAAAGCAGCGATCTGTTAGTTCTGTTTGACCTATATAAACACCATATTTCATGTTTTACCTTACACACTTAATTGCTTTTTGGTAAATATTCACTCATTACAACTTCACTGCATGCAGCATGTTCAAAAAAAAGTTTGGACAGGAGCCTATTTACCAGTGGTTCGGTATGTAGCATCGCCTTTCTTTTTCCATAAATGTTTTAAAAGCAATTTTTATGCAACTGTACAAAACTCTTTTACTTTTGGAATACATGGAGGTCAAGTTAGCATCCGCATTACGGATTATGCAGCCATGCTGATATAACATGTGCATAATGTTTCTTGGTGTTGTTATGCTGAAATGAGAATAAGAATGCTGATCTTTATGTTTCCCTGCTAACACATCCCCGGCTAACACTTCCCCCATAAAAAACAAATCCTGGTTTGTGTACTTCACACTGATTACAATGTGGATGGTCTTTTTCTTCGTTGTCCCAGGAAATATAACATCCATTATTTCCATAAATAGTATGAAAGGCTGATTTGCCAGACTACAATACATGTTTCCACTATGTTTCAGTCCATTTCTGAAGAGCTAGAGAGCAATGAAGTTGCCAGTGATTCTGAACAATGTTGACATATGGCTAAATAGTTTATAGTGCATAGTACTTAACTTGCATTTGTGGATGTAGCAACGCACAGTGTTCATCGACAACGTTTTTCAAGCCAATGTGGTAACACCCATCACAGAAATATCTGCTATCTAGGGGTTTCAAAAGTCATGTGCATTGATTTGAGGTTTTTAGCCTTACCCTTTACAAACATAGACTTAAAATAAATCTTTCGGGAATGGTGTGCACTGTAGGCTTAAATATCTAAAATCCTTGCAGTCACTTGTTTGGTTACGTTCCTTCCACTGGTGGATTTTTTGCTAAGCATTTTGCATTACCTTTTACAGTGTGCCTAGTTTTTTAATTGCTCCATTCCAACTGTTTTTAAAAATGGGTTGCAAGCAGGAAAAATGTACTTACAAAAAACATTCAATGACAAAAGAAGGCAAATACAGTACATATCTCGTCTTAGTACTGCTTTTGTCAAAATATAGGACAAAGCAGAATAGCAGGTTTAAAAATTACTTCATTTTATTAATCACTATAAATCAATTTATACAACTCTATTGTTCCATTTTTTGGAACAGGGTTTCGGTAACAAAATAAAAACTACAATACAATGCAGCAGTTAAATTCAGAAAATGCTTCTGCTCTATAACTCTGTTAATAAAAGATGCTGTGAAAAAATAAATGTTACATTATGTTAGTTATGAATGTTAAACACTAAATGAATATTAGTCATTTAAAATTACTGAGAAAGACACACAAATTGAAGAAATAAGTTTTAAAATAAACTAAAACTAAAGGAACTAAAATTAACATCCAGAACGCCTCGCTTTGGAAAAGAGGTGGTCAGAAAACTTATCATGAAATCTGTATAGATTTGTAAAACATTCTGTATACAGTCAGGGCATGCGTTAACAAACGTGAAAATGCAATACATGTCACACCATATGTTGTGGTGTCTAGCTTATAGCACTTTAGTCTACACTGTAAGTTTAAACCTTAAGTGTCTTTCTGATTCCGTATGTTGTCTCTGTGCTCTGAGTCTAAACAAACTACAGTGCTGGATGATCTAACACTGACAGACAGTTTTTCAACAGGAAGATTTAATGTCATGGTGTTATCTGTAAACAGTACTGAAACATGTCAGGGTTCACTGTAATAATGCATGTTTCACCATTTACATGATGCAGCTGGACAGACACTGAGCGGGAGCTGTACTATAGCTGCCCCGGTTAGAAGCTGATAACAAAGGCATGTGGTCTGTGGATAAGCGCAGAGTAAATACGGAACTGCGGATCCACACTGTTGTGGTAGCAGCTAGCTGGCTAGCCGACAGACGCTAAGATGTTAAACTAGCCTACCAGCTAACCGTTATCTGTGTGTATCTTGACACTTACCAAAATAACATCTTTATTCCACAAGGAAACCTCTGCCCCAAACGAACGGCATAACGAGGAGAAGAGTAAAGACGAGAGAAACAGTGAAGCATATGTCATTTTCGCCCAGGCAAACACCAACTAACGGTAAGTACCGCCTCCAACAGCACACGGCGAGGGGGCGGGGCCACCACCGGTGAGGAAGCTGCTCTCAGCCAATCAGGGAACGAAAGAAGAAAAAAAACGGCGGGATATGGAAAGACGTGTCTGCCACGTCATCGAGAAGGGGGAAGATTTCCCACAGTGCACTAGACTTCAAGTTTTACCTGATTGTACGCGGTCATGCCAGATCATTAAAACCGCCTCCTTCACTCCATTTCATCAGCTCCACTTCCTATAAAGGAACACTTTGTAGTTCTACAGTTACAGCCCATCATTCCCCAGAGCACTGTGACACTGACGTGGTGATGGTGATCTGTTATTGTGTGGTGTGCTGGTATGTGTGGATTAGACACAACAGTGCTGCTGGAGTGTTTAAACACTGTTGGTCCACCTTGTAGATGTAATGTTAGAGACGAGAGCTCATCTGCTTGCAAGATTTCAAAGAATACGTCATCCTCATATAATATTTAAAAATGAGAACGCACTAAAGACACTTAATTTTAACTGTTGCTTATATTATTAACGTTTTCTTAAGCTTTAAAAACATGGAGATTGTACAGAGGTGAACAGCATTACGTTATTTTAATGATTATCATAATGAAGTTTGTTTTTGATATAAACTAACTAGCAGAACTACATTAAGTATTAATAATATATAATTGTTGGCCAAAGTACCAGGTTCCTGATTTGTAGACAATAATTAAAAGTTGAATTGATTTGAAAAAATATTAAATATTTTTCCCCTAACCATTCAACCCAAATTCAAGTTTTTTTTTTGCCTTTATAAATTAGATGGTAGTAAAAGTGCCGTAACTCCACCCCTACTTTTAATGCCTACTTTATCTTGTGTCTTTAAACGATTTAAAACTGCAGTATTGTGTAAAACCAGGCTTGCAAGTGGCAGGAGTGGTTAGTAGACAGCAGCAGTCCCCTCTGTTGGCCAAAACAAGCACGATATCTGCCCCATTTCCATGCTTTGTTAGCCCTCTTTTGACAGGCCTGATGGGTGTCTTTCTAGGAAGACCTCTGACATGGATTAGGCTACTTTAAGGTTTTAGCTGTATATGTAAGTATTAGGCTACTTATAGTAGGGTCTGGTGATTCCTGGCCACTGACCTGCACTCTCCTCTAAACATGCACTGCTGTATAGTTCCACTAGAGGAGGCAGTTGGGAAGACCTCAGAATTCACTCTGAAATGTGATTCCCAGGGATTATGGGTTAATATGTTTTTTTTTTTTTTAAGTGTAGTCTGATGATCAGAATAGTTTTTGTTTTTTAAGAATTTTTCCTTAGGCTGAAAGATATTCATGTTTTCACAGCAAGGTGGTCCAGGCTACAGTGATTTGTTGTATTTGGGACTCTATGGTTTTAACCCAGAATCAGTGTAATACGTAAGGTATGTGCTGAATCTTTAAAACTCCACAGCAAAAGCCTGTGTAAGCAGACTTTCCCAACTGGAAATGGTACATAGTGAAACAACCACACTTCTCATGGGTGGGGCAAGAGATGACATGATATTCAAAATACACAGAGTCTTGTCTTACCTCATTGTTTGGACAGATCTTGCACATCATCCATGGGAATGTCTGGTTTAGAGGGTGAACAACACTTGCTGGTTATTTGCACAGTCTCAGCTGAAGTGGCATAAAACAACACACAATGCACAAGTAAAATATGAGCTCTGTATGTGTGTCAGTCGTTTTGAAACAAAGCAAGGGGCAGTAATTATAAAGACTGGATTAGCAGCAGTATTGTGAAGGTTTACAGGAAATCATGGCGAGCATTAAACGGGATCAGGGAAATGTGTTAGCCCACTCCTACAGAACACTGGGAGAGTGTTTCGTGTGATTTTTTTATGGGTGCGGTGATGAAACACAGGAAAGCAACAGGGAGTGGATACCCTTTTCAGCTTTCAGCTCGAGCAAAGTAGCTGTTATTTTTTCCAGCATAGCTGATATGAACACAGAGAGCCACTATGCTGGACCAAAACGTGACCATGAAGCCTCCGGTGACCATGGTGAGCGGTTGCAGGGCTTAGTGTTGTTTTTGGTTGCGATGTATTCTAAATCCTACTGCATCCGAATAACTTGAAAACCACTGGCTGCGGTGTGCTCATCCATCATCTCTTCTGTCTTGTGTCTCAGGCTTGTTGAAGAGCAGGCCCGCGTGCTCAGCCTCTGAGCAGTTCCTGGACTGCTTGCAGGACGGTGTAGTGGCAGAACTGGACATGTGAGAATGGGAAAGCTCAGCTGTCAGGTCTGAGAGCCTGCCCCTAGACTCACTCACATCATGCTGAGGGCTATAAGCGAGGGAATAGTGGTTAAATATAGCTTAGCAGAGAAGCACAGCCTACAAGTTCTCACTGGAAGAGAACAATCACAGAGTGGGTGCACGGAGTGCTCAGTGGACTCCTCACAAGGCTGCATCTTTTATTAAGCTGAAGAACCTCTATTGTGGCAATAGAGTTATAGTTATTTCCTCGAAGGACACACTATTGTGCTGCCTCCTCTGCATTCTGTCTGTTCTTTGCAGCTAGTGTGACTCCCTCTGGCTCTTGCTCTCTTTACAGTCTCACTCGCAGACATAGATAAGGATTCTTTGCTACCCTCCCTGCTGCTGCTTCTTCAGTTAGCTCATGGCCTGAAAGAAGAGAGAGGGGGAGCCTTTTGAGACACCTGCTTCTCCGTGTAACATTACATTACCTTTGTGACTTGACTTGGTGATCTGGAGAGAGCGTGGTGGGGAACCTCTGTGCATCTGGTCTTTGATGTTGCAAGCCGCTCTGATGGAATTCTAATGAGAAGATACCAGGAACCTGCTTAGCGAGGATCTTACTTCAACCAAAGGATTATCTTCACTGAGAGCTCAGGGACCATTGTGGGTAAGTGTCACTATGAATACTCTTTCTAACTGGAAGCATGTTTTCCTTTAAGAGCATAAGAAAGTTAGGTTCTGGGGTTTTATGCTTTGTTCCCTACCAGTGCTTTCCATACTTTCAGTGATTACATCTAAGATGTAAGATATTTGTGGAATTCCAGATTATGACGAATAATTTGACCTCATGTCATGTTTTGTCACTGTTGGATTTGGGAAAATTTTGCACATATGATGATGAATGAATAACTACTTAAAATGTTCAGCTAACTTGTGAATGGATGGGAGATTTAATGAGGAAACGAACTTTCCTTTTGCCTATTCATACTTGTATCCTTACTGTTATCACTTGGGTGTCTGCATCACCCCTTGCTAAAGGAAGAGCTGATAAATGAATGGTTAGCTAGTGAGATCATCGCTCTGTTTTGACTCGCTGACGACATGAAAGATCTTTTCCCATAGAAAGCTCTTTTTCCATAGAGAACACAAAACAGACCCTAATGTATGAAGTGCTTTCTCGGGTCTCACTAATATGCTGATATTCAAATCTCCACAAATCCCAACACAAAGAGTAGAATGTAGAAGCGAGTCACTTCTAATTCTGTCCCAGTATTGGGGATTAAATTACAGAAAGCTTGGTCATTTGCCCTTGTATTTGGTGCTCACACCAGTTGCTGTATCCCTCCCTCACAGTCTTTACGATCTCCAGGCTTGACTGTAAAACCGTTAGCCCTTTGACACTGTATCCAGGGGAGGGGGCAGGGGGGCGTGTGCTCTGGGAAGTGGGACAGTGAGTAGAGCTTCAGCAGCAGGGTTGACACTCAAGCTCAGCGCCTGTGTGGTGCCAGAAAGCATACAATACCAGCTCCCCGCGGCCTGTTCTTACCCAGCAACAGTTGTCCCTGACACATATGGTTCATATGAAGTTGCTTACAGCTTCAGCAGAACTACAGCAAAGTTTCTAAAAATCGATAGGAATATTAAAGAAGCACACACGACACTTTCCACCGCTAACCTACAAAGAAGCTTGGCCGTAATCATGCACATGCCCTAAAAAGGCAGCATTGTCTGTAATCAGCTGTACAGACATGCTTGAGTATTAGTCTGTAAGTTACAGGAAAACACTCCTCACCAAAGCTGACAGATAACGGGAATTCAGCAATAGTGCTTCTCTGGTGCATCAAACCAATTTATCAGTGAGTTAGTGCAAATTTTTCCGGCACTTCCAGGTGACCTTTGTTCTCCCTTGTCTGACACAAAACAGCAGACCTTACCTATCTGCCAAGAAAACGACACCCGGGGAAGTTTTTTCACATTGATCGAGCTGTTAAAGGGTCTGTTAACCCCCTAAAGGGAGATACTGAGACACTGGCAATTTGTCTTTTTTTCTGTCTCTCCATGCATTTCTCTCTCACATTCTTGGTGGGGGGATTGACCATAGAAATGCCTCTAGAGACTGACATAGAGAAATGGATGCTGGACTGTTGTGTTTGGTCAGGAATGCTGCTATTGGAATGGGGTTTATCCTTATAAATTATAAGTTATATTAATGCCAATAGACAAACAGCAATAACCAGTGTAGCTACACTATATAATTGAAGATCACCTTAACAACATGTACGTGTTACCACCGGACACTTATGAGACATTTTATACCATTGGCTTGTATTGTAATGTTTTGACAAAGAAGCTAACAACAAAAAAAAAACCCAAAGCTAACAGCTCGGCTCTTCATCTCCAGCCACAAAAGTCTGTACCACTACCCGACTAACCAGATCCACAGCCCACCATGATATAGCATATCATTGCTGTCCAAAGAAAAACAGGTATCTCCAAAATGGCAGCTTTACAGGAGAGGCTAAAAAGCTAATATATTTTGAATGGAAGTCAATGGAACCAGACGTCTTCAGGTTTGGGCCTTTTCTGTTAGTCCATCCGAACAGAGTCCCTGGGGTGTGCAGGGGTATAAACCTCGTCTACCCCAACTTTGCCTCTCAGCAGCAGAAGTTACAGCATGTCCACTGTACTTTTAAATGCACCCTGATATAGCAGGCAGGTCATCTCCAGCCGCACAACTCTCCTTGAAGACAACCAGTTCCACAGCCCAGCACAATATAGCACACGCAATACCAGCACATACTGTATGTCAGATAGCAATAACACCTAATCTACAATTTTAAGTACTTACTGAGAGTCCACCACATTCTGAGCTGCTTAGAGGTGCTCATATCATTCTTCCATCATTTACGTGCCCATGTGTTAAAATCTCTGCAATGTGCAGGGTCATCAAGATTTGGGTGTCACATGGGTGTAAATGGTCAATTCAGCTAGTGGCAATAGGAACCAGACTTCTAAAGAACTGAATGAATTGAAGCTACATCACAAAAACTTGAATCATATCAATGCTTAAAATGTTTTTTTTTTTTAAGTTTTAACAAAAACAAAACAACATACTGTAAGTACTAAATAATACTACAACAAGCCGTTTCACACAATTACTACTATTTTACCATTATCATTATGTAATAAAAACTTGAGTGCAGGTTTATGAGACATTTTGGATATTGAAGATAAAGGCTATATTTGATTTAGACATTTTGACTCTTGCTTCATGTCATCTCTACTGTAAAGCGTCGGTGTGCTTCTCTACAATGAATCATTTTGCACCAAATCACTCTGAGTGGGCTTGTTAATATCTCATCCATTGAATAATGTAGGCATTTTACAAAAGCTCTCAATTATAACAATTTCAATACTAAATACCTCCATCCTGCTGCTGCAGCCCGATACTGTTATTGACAGTGTTTTCACATATGAGAACTTGCATGAAATGTCTTCAAATGTGATTGAGAAGAATAGCTGGTTAACCTTAAAGCGCCCTCAGCACTCCTTCCAGTCACAGGATGAGACTCAGTTTCGGTAGTATGCGTTTTAATGACACTGCACATTTGCGTTTGGTCTTGGTGCTTTGGTGGGTTCCTGAAACTCAGAAGGGATCTAGAAGCCTTTCACTTGGACAGGTTTGTAGATGGCTGACCTGATCACTCCGTTCCACCCTGGTGTCGCTTGTGGGTGCTATTAATATTACAGCGTGAACTTTACTTCTTTTTTGAACTCCACCTCCTCCAAACGTCCTTTTAAAGTGGCATGTGATGATGTCACGTAACCAGAGAAGCTTAAATGGTTTGGTTTTGATTTACCAGTGACATACTGCATTCTGCTTTCTCAGGAGTTTAAGGAAGTTGGGTTGCAATGCAGTGCAGGAGTTTGGCAGAGTATCAACCAATATCAGGTTCGTTCTTGGCGCCTGTTATCAAGTGATGTTGTTGAGGACTATTCTAAAATGTAATTAAAAGAAAAGTACGTTGGCATGTAGATTAATGAATAGATGCTTAATAAAACCACAAACTAATATGATGGTTTTTGACTTCTGCATGTTCTCAGTATAAAATTGTTAAAAAAAAAAGACACATTTAATTATGAATGGGCCTAATTCTCATATTTGCAGGCATTCTCATATGGCATGTGTGACTGGTAGAATGGTTCACAGGCTTATGCATAAAAAAGTATTCAAAAGGCAATACTGTGCTGTATTTTGCTGCCTCTGTGCCTAGATCAGAGGGCTATATTTATGAGCTCGAAGGAGGATACTACAGGATGAAACCCAGTATGAAAACTGTCATACTGCCCGGGGTGGACGTGTCAGCGTAAGAGTTACTGATCTCTGATATAAATAGCAGCACATCGTTATATACAGTAATACCAGCTGTACGTGATCCAAACTGTTCATAGATTTGTAAATGAGATAATTCCACCAATCTCTGCACGTTTCTGCATAACTGAATTGTTAAGATGTGAACAAAGTTGTTCAGAGTGGTTTATTATGATGATATGTATGTGATTTAATAATATAATCCTCACAGCAGTGGTGATAGGACCTAGATGTTGGAAGTGCTTAACACCACAAAATACCACTTTGCATACAGTTATTACTCTAAGCAAATAGGAATTTGTTTACTGAGGGCATCTACATGAGAGATTCATTTTCATTGCATCTGACATGTTTGAGCCAGCAGAGCCAGTACCCAATTTGAAGCCAGAGAAAACTGACTTACTCGAGAATCAACCTTTTTGAGACCTGAGCTGGGACTCACAGTGTGAAATGTAGCCACTGGGCATGGACCTACCTGCTGATAATGTGCTCTATTTTTTATACTCTTGTAATATAGGGGTCACACTAAGTACAGCTCTGAGTGATTTTAGGGCTGTCCAATAAATCCTGCACGCAATGATCTAATTTCACAATTCAGTACCACATAGCTTAACACATATAATGTGTGTAGAATCAGACCTATGAGTTTCATTGGTGCAGCAGTTTTTCGGACAAAGTTTCATAATTTTATATATTGAATGGTTTGGGATTCTGTAAAAAAAAAGCAAATGAATACATATAGAATGCTTTATGCACATCAGTTCCATCAGCTGTCAGTAAAGTTAAGGTTTCATTTTGGCCTGTCATTATGAATTAATACGTATACATTAACCCACTTTTGTCTCTCCAGAAGGGCTGAATCTTTAAATCACATACTGCCTGCTTTTATAGAAGCATCTCAGTCACGTGCCTTAATGTGAGACGGAGCTAAAAGGGCAGCCGCCTCATAGTTGCAGACATCATGTCTTGCCATTTGCCAGAACTATGCTATTGCCAATTCTCTAAGGCCTTATTTAGACACATTGAGGTCACCATGTGACAAGTCCACTGAAATCCTTCATTTCTTCAGAGGCAGCACAGGATTGCGGAATTTGGACAGCTGCTGGCACCAGCCGGGGTCTTTTTAGTTATCTTCAAGAGCTGACTTCACATGCCAAATTAGAACTGCAGCACTGCCAGCTGCAAGCTCAGAAACACCCCCCACCCCCCGAAGAGCATAAACACCATATAAAACGCCTCAGTTCTAAAGATCAATATTGCTGTTAAATGACGTGATAATGTTTTGATAAAGACACAGACAAACTCAAATCAAACACTTTAATGTAGAATGTATGCATATTTAACGTTTCAACATATACAGTTTGCTCCACATTCTGTACAGTCCATATACGAAAACTAATGTTGCACAAGCAGCAACATTTACATATACACAAACCTTAAGAAAGACAAAGATGATTATGTGATATGAGCCCTACTAAGAATTTATGCTGTTTATTTTCTGTTTGGGACAGCTGTTTCAGTTATATACATTAAGGAGACAAAGTTATCGTTTTGTTTACAGCTTTCACTTTGCAGAGGAAAGCCGTAAGTAAAGCAGACTGTCATTTTAACCCAGTAATCATGTGGGCTTGACGGCTCCTAGGTAAATGTAATGAATCGTCACACACGGTTAGAAAAATAGACACACCTACAATGGTTCCACTGAATGACTCTACCGTTAGACACAGTGCAAATACTTTAGTTGACAATACTGGGCTTATTGGATGCGTGTGTTTACATGCTAATCAGTGATCAGTGAAGCGACATGTGTGGACATGTGTGATGAATGAACTATAATTGTGTTTGACCTGGAGTATATAGGAGGCTATTAGTTTTAGTCTCTGATTTTGTAAAGTACATGGTACCCCACACCTGTAAAGCCGTGAAAAGGAGCTCAGAATACAGTCTGTCTGTGTACTCTTTGGTATATATATCATACATTTTTGCTTTTTTTGTTACGATTTTTGGTCATGTTGTGCATGAAAAACAGCATGGCAGGGGTTTCACCGATGCAGAAGTATTCCACTGAGACATGCCAAAAAAAGTAAGTGAATTATTTGGAACTGCCTGGATTCCTGCCACGATCACCAGTTAAATGCGACCCGAAGTTATGGACATAAACAGGATTTAACTAAACTAACACACAAACAGTCATTTTCATGTCTTTTATTGAGCACGTTCAGGAACGTCCAGAGTGCAGGCTAGTAAAGGGAATCTGTCTTAATGAGCTAATTGGCAAAAAGTGTTTCATTTAAAAAGATGAGATTGGAAGTGTGACTTTTATCAGTGCTTTGGCTATTAAATAAAAGCAGCACACAAAGCCTGGTTACTGATGAATCTATTCTTCTCAAGAAAGGTTAGTGTGAACCATGCCTTGATGCCTTTAGGAGGGCCTCTGAAAGTGGAGAAACATGAAGCTGAAAATGCTACAAAAGCATCACTAAAGACCTGGATGTAAATCAGTCCACAGTTAGACAAACTACAAATGGGGAAGATTCAACAAAAGACCTACTGAAGACTCTACAAACTGCGAAAACCCTTTGTTCATGTGTCCACTCCTCCAAAAATACTGAACAAGAATGGTGTTCATGGATGGACATGGATGGACCCAGTGCTGTTCAAACAAAAACATTACGGCCTGTCTCAAGATCGCTCAAGACCACCTGTATGTTCCACAGCGCATTTGGGAAAATGTTCTAAGGACAGATGAAGAACAAATGAACCTATTTGGCACAAAAGCATAACACTATGTTTGGAAGAAAAAGGACACTGCACACCATCACCAAAACCTCATCCCACCTGTGAAGCATCATGGTTTGGGGCTGCTTTGCTGCCTCAGGGCCTGGACGGCTTGTGATCAATGAGGGAAAAATAAATTCAAGAGTGTGGGTTGGGTGATAACCCAAAGCACATATGTCAATCAACTAAAGAATGGTTGATAACAAAGACAATCTGTGTTTTCCAATGGCTAGCTCAAAGTCCTGATCCTCTCGAGATGCTGTGGTATGGCTTGAGGAAGGCTGTACAAACAAATCATCCCAGGAATATTGATGAACTGAAACACATTTGCAGTGAAGAGTGGGCCTAAATTCTTCCTCAGCATTGTGCAATATGTGCATTTGCGGCTAAAGGAAGCATTTAGTGGACTTGATTGCTGGGGATCTACAGGTTATTAATTTCATGGCTTGAGTTACTTTTTCTAGCGTGTACTGTAGATATTACTCAAAGCATTCAGTGGACAGGAAAGGTGTTCGCATCTGCTTGTCTGTTATTATTTTAGTGTTTTTGTCTACAACTGTGACCTAGATAATTGTCGACATATTACACTTGAATCACATATCAACACGTGTGCCCTATTTACCACCACAGTGGTAGAATGATCAATCTTGTCTTTCCTAATAGAGGTTGATTTTGAAGATTATAGTGTGCTATAGGATGTAGAACCACAATATTTTCTTGAAACTAGAGTCCAGTAATTTCAAGACGAGACGACTGCACCCAAACCCATGCTCTGGACAAGAAACTGCAGATGATGGATTACATCTCTCATATCCTGTGCTGTAGTTTAACCGAAAGTGTTCAGTCTGTTTGCATGACTGGGAGTTGTGTAAAAGGATCCCGTTAAAACTGCATATAGTATATGATCATGAGACGTTGTGCTTTTACGGTGACCGTCCACTGAAGTAGTTCTCCACCAAGGCATGTTGGCGCCCTTAAACATAGGCTTCCTTGTCCACTCGTTGTCTTAACCTTGGTGGTTGGTTTAGATATTTAATACACCCTCTTCGCATAAACAGCAGTGGTATTTTCAGACGCGTCTGGCCAGTTTCCCCTGGACAATAGACAGAAACAGATACCTCAATGCGCAAATTAGAGTGACAGAAGAAAATTACAACAGCATTCCATCACACTACGACGGGTTACTTAGCACCTCGCCTCGTGTTATTTTTATCTGAACAGCTTTTAGTGAAGTAACTGAGAGTTTGATTCTTGGAACAAAGAATAGGATTTTTAGTTTCTGAGTGTTTGAGGCAAATATTTGTGGTGGTGGAACCAGGTTGTTTTTGTTGTCGTTTTTCAGAATGAGTCTGCCCAGGCCAAGTTAAGTAGCACTTAGAGATGCCAGACTGCATCCACTACATACTCTCAGAAAATGAATGGTACCAATATACCAATAAGGGTTCTCTGGGGTGATCCCACAGAAGAACCACTTGTGGGTCCATAAAGAGCCATTTAATTTTTTTTATTTATTTTTATTTTTTATTTATTTTGACCATTTTATGCTAAGAAACTTTATGGCATTACTGAAGGTTAATGACCTCCACATAATGTAAAGGGTTTATATCATTACCCAGGAAGGAACAATTTAAAACCTTTACAAATACAGAGTCAATGTTCAAAGGAAGAACCATTTAAGAACCGCAAAAGTACAGAGTTTAAATCCAATTGAGGAACCATGTAAGAACTTTAAGATGCCATCAACAGCCAACCTAAAGAACATAGTCAACACTCAAGGCAGTAACAATGCAAGAACCTCAAGAACACAATCAATATCTAAGGCAAGATCCATGTAAGAACCTTATTAATACATAATCAACATCCATGGCAAGAACCATGTAAGCAGCTTGAGATTAAAAAAAATAAAAATTAAGGACATTAAGACCACATTCAATATCAACACTGGTTTAGGAACACAATTACCATCCACAGTTATCAAGTCAAAAAACGCAAGAACCTTAACAACACGGTCAACATTAAAAGTGTGACCCACTTAAGGTCACAGACTAGTTAGGAAACTTCTAAAACACAGGGCTGAGCTCCAACATACAAAATATTCAGGAACTGTACCAACACTGAGTCAGTACCCAAGAAAAGAACCATGTAAGAACCCTAAGAACACAGAGTCAATATCCAAGGCAAGAACCACATACCAATGTTAAAACACAGTCATCATTCGAGTCAAGAACCTTGTAAGAGTCATGTAAGTAAACACAGCTTCACACAACATCTGTCCATTCTTGCTTTCAAGTAACACCTGAAACTCACTAGTCTGGGATAGCAAAAAGCATCAGCTGTCATGTAGTGTTTTAATGCTGATGTCCAGACCAACTTGTCCTTACAAAGTTCATGGCCAGCATCTACAGTTATCATCTGTCTGGTTATTCTTCTTCTCTGGATTTATCCTGGTGAGCTTCTATTATGCTGCCACCACACAATGTCAGACAGATCAGTCCTAGAAGTACCATGGGCTGTCTCACCTTCAGCAATGTTCTCTCTGAGGGTCCTCATGTCTGCCAGCAAACACCTGGAATGTTTTTCTGAGCCGTGATTTGAGAACACAGATAAAAAAAAGCCATTCAAGTCCTCTTTATCAGCCCATTCAAAGAGAGAGGAGAGAGATAAGCGTTTGTTCTTTAGACTCGTTTAATCTTCTAAGTATACAGATGAAGCATGTATTTAGTTACCCACCTATCAGAAGTCTGCTTTCTTCTTCCACTTGTAACAGTTCATTTAGCAAAACTAGACTTCAGTGTGGTGGTGCTACTGACTTGGCAGCAAAGCTGTATGTCATACAGCTTATTCTGGACTCAGTTACTTTCTCAGCCTCCTGCTAAGAGCTTTACTCTTCTGCAAACAAAGAGGGTGACCCACTTCCAGCTAACAGAAACCGTAAACCTCTGAAAGGGGCACGCAAGAGTTTTGTTTGCTCTGTAGTTACAAGTGAGCTCAGGAAGGTGGTGACTCAGAGGTGACAGGCCGCATGACTCCACTACAGCCTAAGACTGTGAATCGTATTAGCGAATGGCATGATGCAGTGTAATTGTAAAAGACACGTCCAGCTTCATGTTTCTGTATTCATTTAATCCATCAAAAGTGCAGAGTGACTTGTAACCTGAGACAGTATGAGCTGTGCAAGTCCACAGGAGACCAGCGTGGAGCTCTTGATGGAGATGGACTATGACTCAGAAGTGTTTTATTGAAAGAAAGGCGAGCATAACTGCATTTCTTTCCTCTCATATGTACTGTAACGTGGTGGAATAAAGGGCATAAGCTGTAGAGCATGTCCAATTTCTGCCTCACTTAACCTACTTGCAAAACTACAGGTTCAGGTGTAGGTCATGTATGATGTAAGATGTTAGTGTGGGTTGTTCAATGTGGCTGTATTTGAATTATTATGATGTGTTTTTCAATTAAGGTCCATGTTTATGGTAATGTTTACTGCCTAGAAGTAATTTCTCTTCTGTTATTCTATTTTTTTCATTATAGAGGCAACATGAGGTCCAAAAGCAATGGAGTGGACAGTCCAGTCAACGGGGTCCTGGTAGTTTCCCATGCAATACATGAGATTAGTGAAGAAGAGGTGGGAGAGGAGAAACTACTGGCCACCGAGAAAAATATGAAGACCAAAGTTCAACAGAAAGATGATGAGGAGTCAGAAACTGATGACAGCACTACAAAGAAAGATGACCAAAGACTAGGCCTAAAAGATCTGTCCAAAGATGACCTTCTCAAGCTGCTGGGAATCATGGAGGGGGAGGTTCAGGTAAGGTTTATCGTAGCTTTAAGCTTACTTTTCAGCCACCTATCTACCTGTCCTTCAATCTGTCTGACTGTCTAGGCAGTGCTCATGTTGGACTGATTTGACTTGCTGCCACAGTGACTCATTATCGTCTCTTGAGGTACAAAGATATATTATGAGACAGGGCAGGCACGGTCTAGCTGGTTAGCATGCTAACTTCAGACGATATCTCTGCAACATGACACACTTATTGATGGATCACGAAAACGTTACTTCCTCATATTCTGTTGATAATTTTAACTAATTTTGGACTGTTTTAACCAAATATCTAACAGGCTGCATTTTTAGTAAAGACCTGGATGCTGATGTTGGAATTTTAAGCAGATGTTTTGGGGCATGTATGTATGGAAAAGATTTGTGTCACTATTGACAATGTTTGTTAGCAATGTAAGGCTAGCTCCAGTATTAAAGCAGCTAAACTTAAAGCAGCTGGACCACCAACATGTCTTAAGAGGAGGTGGTGAATTCAAGTCCAGCATTTGATTCCAGCTGTTTGTCTTCTGTAGTTAGTTCAAACTAGCAACAGAGATGTCCGGGCAGTTGAGACAAAATCCTGGAAAGGATTGTGTAAGTTTGACTTTAAACTATTGAACTATTTCTGTTGTACATGTTACATAAACAACCAGTATATATGTTCAACACTGCGTATATGTTAAATAAGCATAACAGCAACCATGATATATATGTATACATGCTAGAGTTAAAATACTGGGCTTTTATTTTCTTAGATATTGATTTACACACAGTCTGATAAGCTGAAATCTTTCATCTTGATCCTAATGGTCCACATTCCTTTTTTCTTGACAACTGATGTGCTGGCAGGGTTCCTTCATATCACTGAAAAGCCTCTCATTAGAAGGATTTATGGTGTGTTTAGGAAAGGAAAAGAACTCTGTAGGAGAGCAGTGGGCTCCAGTCTGGACCTTCTCTGTTTCCCTGGGCCGGTCAGGCTCCCGGCCGAGTCAGCGTTTGGCTCTGTGTCGGGCTTGCTTGCCCTCAGGTCCTGACAGAGAGCCATTAACACCTCATCACACTATAGCTTCCCTGTGGAGCTAACCTTTATTATGCTACGGAGGGAACGGGAGTGTGAACACAGCAAGTCAAGCAGTGCAAGTCACTCCTCAAACATGCACGCTTAAACCAGAGGAGAAGAAGGGACTGATGACAGTGGGCTGATGACAGCAGGCTGATGCATACTTTGCTGGCATGCTCTTTTTGGCAGCCATTGCTTATGCTTTCCTGAGACTTTGAGTAAATGTGTCTTAGGAACGGCATGAACCTTACAGGTCTTCATAAACACAGCGAGGCTTATCTGGACCACTCAGCTGAGTTACTCCAGACTGCAGTCCCACAGTAAAAAACAACAGCAATTTAGACCTTATTTTCTACAATCATTTTTGCCCCAATGCAAGTGAGCACAGGCCCAAAGACTATTAGAGTGTGTTTCATGGCTTACTGGAGGTCCGCGGACCACAGGTTGAGAAACCCTGATTTATAGGGTACTTTCTATTGGGAGGTGACTGTCTCATACCCTAACCCTGTTATTTCAACCTGTGCAAAATGATACTTAGCTTTAGCTTGTGTTGTCTTAAGTGTTTGTTGTAAAGTGTAAAGCTGAAAGTTAGGTTGAGAGCTGCTTTTTAGTTGAGAGTTAGTTTTTTTAATGTTTTTAAGTTTTATTTGACTATTTTATTTAAAAAATGTCACATTTTCACGTCACGACCGGAACACATCTAAACTAGTCTAAAGCTTTGAGGGTTTTTATTGTATTGGTAATGACAAAATAGAACATTCAGTCATTTCTTTTAGTTTAATAAACATAATGAAGGCATGCGATCATTCAAAGGAAAATGAGTTTTGTCTAAAGTCCTATTCGGCCAAAAAAAAAAGTTTCAACTCTGACTGAACATGTTCAGTAAAATTCTTTATTTAAGTGTAGTGTAGCTGCCTGTCAATAAATTATATCTGTACAGAACAGATTTTTTTAAAACATTCAGTATATCTTATTGCCCCTTGTGTGAAACACTTTAGGGGCATTTGGCTCCATCTAGTGTCACCTAAAATGCTTTTTTCGCTTTGTTCTCTTCACTTCAATGTGACCATATCACAGTCATACGCACAGATGAAATTATTGTTGCAAATATCACAATAAGCATGTTTACACACGTAAACAGTTCCTTCTGGATTACATTCGGGACAGAACTACAGTGAGATCGCTGTTGTTCTTGTGTTCCATGTTCCTCAGGCTCGAGAGGATGTTATACGGCTGTTGAGATCTGCGCTCAGTCGCCCAGAGGTGCTGGAGTCTCGATATGGCTCAGCTGGACCTGCCAGACCCCTTCAGGCCTTGCAGAGGGATGGACTGCTCATCAACAACCATACACAACATAATGATGATGTGTATGAAAAGCCTATGGCAGAGGTAGTACACATGCACTGGGAGGTTCGAAGTCCTTCTTGTTTTAATTTTTTTCTATAGTACATAAGGTGTGGGCTTAAATATTGCACACTAGGTACTAAAACATTTTTAGATCATTATTTTCATATTTCAAGTTCATGGGAATGACAAGAGGCTGATATTTATTTATAGTATACTGACATAATAGAAAATAGGGGTGTTGGGTCCCCAACAACACAGTTTCAGTTTTTAATTAATAGTTTATATGCAAATACTGATGGCAGGCAGGAGTTAATTTAGCGTTGTATAACCCTGACTACTATACAGCAGGTTTCTAATCTAACCTTAATCATCAGGCTTTAAGGGTGCAGTGCTACCTTTACCTGTAGCAAACCCATGCATGGTGGTGTACCTTTGACAGTCGTCCTGAAATTACATTTAAATATTTTATATGTCATCTTGCTTCCAATATCACAATATATCCCAGTATACTGAATCCAAACCCCAGTACCATGATACACATTGTATTTATCAGGTTCCTGCCAATACTAATACATAACATATGGCACCAGAAATTTGATCAATTATTAGATATTATTATAACATTTAAAATATGAAGCACATTTTTAAACAGCGTTCTTGGTCAAGTTTTTAAAAAGATTTTTATTGGTTTATCCAGATGATTTAAAAGTTAGAAGGTTGTAGAGTGCTAGAACCAGACTGCAGTTGTGCCAGGCATCTCCTATAAGTGGTGATATGAAATCTTGTAAACCGTGGTAAAGGTTTACATTGCATAATGCGAGCAAGTATCAGTTCATATATTTCATGATTTGCTTCAGTATGATATGGTTTCGATTAAAGCGAGTGCTTTATTCGCTCCAGTGTGTTAAATGTATTATTTGATAGCTGTGCTTGTTGAACTGGGCTCATATTGAACGTTACCCCACAATACTGTGTACTGTTACTCTCGCGGTAGGCATCATAACACCAAAATGCTTTATTATTGGTTGTTGAGACACAAATATGTATATTATGCTGCATTATATTATGTTATGCTGATGTTCATGTATGCCACTTGTACAGATAACTGAATGCTGGTGTTCTTCATGTGTCACTCAGTTGGACAGGCTTCAGGATAAGCACAGGGAGACGTATCGGCGGATGCTGGAGCAGCTGCTGCTTGCTGAGAAATGCCATCGACGTACTGTTCATGAGCTGGACACTGAGAAACGCAAGCACATCGACTACATGAACAAGAGCGATGACTTTACCAACCTTCTGGAACAAGAGAGAGAAAGGTTAGTGCTGCGTTGGCAGATCTCAGAGAAGCCACATCCTGCCTTAGAAAATGACACACTGCAGTGTGCTTTGGCCATAAGAAGGAATAGGAATAAACATCATTGTGTCATTTCTACTTTCTTCATTTATAAATGATGAGGTATGTGGCCAGGAGTACTGGGACTGGCCTTGTTGAATAAGATAATAGGGGCTAATTTACTGTTCAGTGTATCTCAGAGCATCAAGCCGTCCCATGGCATCAGATCCAGAGGTCAAAGGCATCAGGGTCATTGCCATGGACACGATAAATACCGAGAGGCCAGAAGGGTGTGGAAACAAGAGTGAGCAATGTGTGTTGCGTGCAGGAAGCCGGACGGAGAGCGCACTTCAAAGGGATTGAGAGGGTCAAAAAGAGGCCCTTTCAGACTCTGGGCGGTCACATAGGAGTCATGAACCCAACGTAGGAGTGCTGACTGTAATCAGATGAGTAGTGAACTAAGAATTTGAAGCGTGGCCTTGGCTTTCCCTGATAACTTCACCACAGAACCATCTGTCATACTTTCAGAGCAAACATATTGCATATGAATGATCAAGGTGAAAAGGAGCATTGGCGCTTTCACGCATACCACAAGTACATATCCAGCTATTGTGAATTCTTCCATTTTTCTGGTTAGCCCTATTTGTTTGGCAGTTTTCCATGTGACCATCCAAGTCCGATTGAATTTATGTTCAGTGCAGCCCTTGCTTTAAGCAGTACTGGACTAGAGCAGATCTAACTAGTTGACAGATCGTGAGAGACAAGGGGTAATTTTGAGGAACCACTAGTCATCAGTCAACATCAGACTAATGTCAAGGCCCCAGCTTTCACCCACAAGCTATAAAATATAACATCGAATACCTTCTCACAGCTTATGTGTGTGGCTTGCACTTCATCAGACTTTGGCCTTTGCTTGAAAGTTTGAAGGTGAAGGAAATAGATATTTCACCTTCAAAAGTGGCATTAAAAGGCATTTTATATCAGTGCATATTACACACTGCTGTGGAAATGTTATGTGAATATGTTTACATAAGTCCTGATCAGTACTTCAGTGAGTGCACAATGTTTGTGCTAGATCAAGATTGGTATGTAATTCTAATCATAGCTGTAGTCAGTCAAATTTACATGTAGTCAGTGAGCAGTCAAAGTGAATGGTAGAGTATTTTGTTGACCATACTCCATGTGTCCACTGTGCAAAAATCAGAGAACACCTATCATTTATTTAATTTCCATCCAAAACGACCATCAATTTTAGTTTCTAGTGATGAAATATGAGATAATCCACTTGCATAAGAAAAAAAGTGCGAAACAGAACAAATTAACAGTAGCAGTACCTGGTAGACCACCAAGACTGTCACCATCAGGTAAACAGTACAGTACTTTTGCAGAGATGAAAAGTAGGAGGTGTTTTGTTCATTCTTTGACTGTGAGAGGACAACCCAATGCTATGGGTCTGTAGGGATGTGTAGCTGTCAAGAAGCCATTGCTGAGAAAAGGAAATAGAGCAGAAAAAGCAGGAAAATGTGCAAATATTTTGTTTTCGGAACAATGGATAATCCAAACTTCCTGTTTTGGATCACTTGCATAAGTAGAAGAAAATGCAACCAAATTCTAATACTGAACATTAGAGACATGGAAAAATATCCCTGCAGGTTTCCTCGAATAAGTGAAAGAAAGTCTTCTGAAAAGAATGGAAGCTATAATAACAGTAAAAGCTTGACAAACTAGAAGCTCATTTTATTAAACTAATATTTTATATTATGTATTTATACTTAGTTATGAAGGCACCTGTGTATTTTGAAATAACTGATCTTTTTGAGTAATTGATTTAATGGCCATTTTGACTGGAAATAAATAAAATAAGAAAAAGATAAGATAAAGGTGGTCTTTAGCACAGTGCTGTGTATCACCTTTAATATGTCATTCATCCACAGAGGATTTCATTAGTAACAGGTGAAAAATGGCACCCTGTTAAACCGCTCTCAGACCGAACAGAACTAAGTGCAGAATGGTATTTACTGAATAAATCAGTTGTTTATGTAGGTAGTAGAATATAAATTTGAGAAGCACGACCTTTGAAAGTTAGAGGGGGCAGCAGTTTTTGGACATCATATCAGCCCCCGTGCCAAGTGATATCCTGTGCCCTTACTGAACTACGCTTCTAAACCCTGTCCAGTAATGGTGCGTTGTAGAGTAGTCCGGGACCGTAAAGACTCACGAGCAGCCTCATACAAACATGTATATACAAACACTCACATACACAGACACCACATCGGGAGTGCAAGTGTGTGTATGTGTGGGTATATGTGCCCAGATACACACGCTCACATAATGTCTGTGTCAGTCAGCGTGTGGGGGTGGAAAATATTTCTTGGTCTCTTATACTCACACCTGTTTTTCGGGCCATGTGAGAGGAGCGGAGGTGATGAAGAGAGACATGAAACTCCCCTGAATTCTGTGTAACTGACAGTAGCCTATAGGCTTTTTCTTCATATCCTTGTAGTCAACAATGAAAGCACATATAAACACTACAATAAAGGAGACAGCACCTACATGATCATTTATAGAACTGTCCTACTATTCAAAAGTTTTGGATTAAGTTATATTTATATATTAATAATTACTGTTGATGCACATACAGAAAATGTTGTTATTGTGGAAGTGTAGTGTTAAGCTTTATAAGCTAGATGCCAATAAAGTATTGTAGATGTTTTAAACAATATTTAGACTTAAAAAAAGATTATGTTATGAGGAGAGATGTTATGAATTATTATATGCTTGATATTCTGTATTTTATCTTTTAATCTTAATATTATCTACCACAAAATTTGGTTTTAAAAGGATTTATTATGTCACTATACTGTATGTTCCAGCTTAAACTACTTTATTTTTATGGAAAATAAGGAATTGATAAATAATGTTTGATCTCTCATTGCGTGAATGGTGGGCTTAGGGATTCTTTGTTTGGTCAAAGCAAGGGTCTGTATGGCCCAGCTTTGGGCAGCCCTCAACTAAGCAGTACTACAAATGCTTTCAGTGTAATTTAACATGTGGATAATCTACAGGGATTCCTCTGAATCTTCATTTGTATATTTTCTCCAAAATGTTGCTTCATATAACATATTGTATAGGAATAATTAGCTAGTAGTCTGAGTTTTTAAATAACCCACTGTAAATAACCCATAAGGTAATAACTTTTTCACAGTGATGTGTCATCCCTATATATAGAGCCAGTCTGAGCTCATAGGATCAGTTCAATGTTTTTCTTTATACTTAAGTATAGAGTTGCTCAGTGAGTAGTAGTCACTATGTATCTTAATCACAGTACATGAGCTCTCAGGTCACTGTGCCATTCATAGTAACCAATGTTGTCCAGGAGGGTGAGCAGGAATCAGTGCCCTGAGAGAACAGCTATTGCATTCCCTTCTCTGCTCCAGCAATGTGAATGTAGTTTACACTACATTCCTCTGATAAACAAAACACTTGAAATAACTTATTTTTGCAATTTTTGATAAAACAAGTTTTAGAATTGATCACAGTGGCGTATAATGGAAACCCTATTCATTTCATAATAAATTCATAAAATTTCATAATATAGCATTGATAGTTCTTGTATGTGTAAATCCCACTCCTAACAACACAAAGCTGCAAATAATAATTGTTATTAAACTGAAAGAACAAATTATTTTAAGAGAAGGGAAAAACTGAGATCCCACCCCATCAGTGTTCAATGCAGAGCTTCACAAATCTGTGCCATATATGGGCAGTATGACATCATCAGCCCGTCTGGTCCTGGGAAGCTTTGCACAAATTTCACCTATCGTTGTCGTGATAGCATGTGTGGAATGTGATGGGCAGTTCCCCACAGAGTAATAGGTCTGGCCGACTGCTGCCAACCTAGATGCATGAAAAAAATGCATTCAAAAAATTGCAGCACTCACTGGGGACGCCCAAACCGCAGGGTAAGTTTTGACTACAGTTTGCTAGTGTTGAAGATCAGTGACTGTTATTTACTGTTACTGTTTACTGTACTGCTACTGTACATTCCTATTGTAAAAATACGAGCACAAACAAACAGGGTGTTGTATAGGTTACGACACAAGCGTAGAGGAATTGATGTATGGAAAGACAGTGTGAGAAGCAGAGAATGTGGGACAGAGCCAAGCTTGGGTGCTTAGTTAAACATTCACTCACAATTTGGGTTTTTGGTCACGGTTCCAGCAGCAAGGGTGGAAACAGTGGAAGTGCTTTTGTCTGGCAAAGCTGCCGTTTGTGCTAGTGGGGGTCTCCAGCTTATTGAAGTGTGAGAAGCATGTTAAAAAAAAATCTCTCCACAGTCTTACATTATAATCTCTGGTTCAGGACCGAATTCATACCAGATCATGTTGTCTAAACAGAACATACATTATTATTATTTTTTCTTTTCTCTAAAAAAACTTATAGATAGCAGATCATGTTTGTGATTGTTTAAATGATGAAGCATTTATTCCTCTTCTTCAGATTAAAGCTGCTGCTGAAGCAAGAGAAAGCGTACCAAGTACGAAAAGAGAAGGAGCACACTAGACGTCTGCAGAAAGTTCGAGGAGAGCTGATAAAGTTGAAATCTTTTGCTCTCATGTTGGTTGATGAACAACAACTCCACCTGGAGCAGATCGACCAGCAAAGCCAGAAGATCCAAGAACTGCTCCAAAAACTCCAGGAGAAAGAAAAGAAGCTGAGCGAAGTTGAGGCCAAAGCAAAAGAGGACAGCCAGAAGCTCTTGAACCTTGAGGTTGAACTAGAGGTCAGGACTTCCAAGTTTGCGCGCCAGCATGACGAGATGACAGCCAAACTGGCCAACCATGAGACTCAGCATCGGCAGCTGTGCCAGAAACAGGCAACTCTGTCACAGAAAGTCGAGGAGCTGGAGGAGACTAATGCTATTCTGCAGAAATCGGCAGCGGAGCTACAGGAGCTGCGCGATAAAATAAGCAAGGGGGAGTGTGGCAACTCAAACCTGATGGCGGAGCTGGAGAACCTGCGGAAGAGAGTCTTGGAGATGGAGGGAAAGGACGAAGAGATCACCAAAGCTGAGTCTCAATGTAATGAGCTGAAGAAGAAACTCCAGACTGAGGAGACCCATAACAAGGAGATAAAGTTGGAGGTGGAGAAGCTACAAAAAAGGATGGCTGAGCTTGAGAAGCTGGAAGCAGACTTTAGCATGGGCAGGACTGAATGTGCGCAGCTGCAAAACGCCCTGGAGAAAGAAAAAAGCCTGACAAAAGAGCTGGCAGAGGAGCTAGTGGCAGTTAAAATTCGCATGAAAGAACTAGAAACATCTGAGTTGAAACTGGAGAAGGCAGAGTTGGTTCTGAAAGAGGAGCTGATGAAGCTCAAGTCAGTCACTGTTATAATGGTCAATGAGCGCAAGAACATGGCCGAAACAATACGGTCTGAGGAAAAGAAGCGAGAGGACCTAGAAAAATTGTTTAAGGCAGAACAGGAGAAGGTTATGGAGGTCACGGAGAGGTTGATAGAGGAAAGCAAAAGACTCCTAAAGCTGAAATCTGAGATGGAGGCAAAAATAACCACCTTGGTCAAAGAGAAAGATGAGCTGAAGGTCAGGCTAACAACCGAGGAAGATAAATGTAAAGATCTGAGTTCCAAGGTTTGTATGATGAAACTTGTTAATGATGAGGTGAAGAAAGATGGAAATGAACGTATTAATATGATGTTAGGCAAAGAAAAGGCAAGTGCTTTAAATTCAAGTTTAAAGGATGAAAATAAGATAAAGGAACTAACTGTGGAAATCGAAAGGTTGAGAAATCGTCTTAAGCAGCTTGAGGTCGTTGAGGGAGATCTGATCAAGACTGAGGACGAGTATGATATGTTGGAAAAAAGGTTCAGGAGTGAGCAGGAAAAAGCTCATTCACTCTCTCAGCAGGTAGAGGAAATGAGGAATCAGATTGCTTTGTGCAAGGTAACAGAGAGAGGAGAGGCGGTCAGTCAAGAGGCAGAGTTAAGGCGGCGCTGCAAGTTAGAAGAGGCCAAAAACAGAGACCTGCAAGCAGATGTTCAAGCTCTCAAGGAAAAGATCCATGAGCTTATGCACAAGGAGGATCAGCTTTCACAGCTTCAGGTGGACTACTCGGTCCTACAGCAGAGGTTCCTCGAGGAGGAGGACAAGAAGAAGAGCATGAGCAATGAGGTTCTCAATCTTACCAAAGAGCTTGAGGTCACTAAACGCTACAGTCGAGCCTTAAGGCCCAGCAACAATGGAAGGAGAATGATGGACGTTCCAATGATGTCCACAGGAGTGCAGACGGACGCTGTTGAAAATGAAACAAACGATGATGAGGACACACCTGCTGTGTTTATCAAGAAGTCTGTCCAAGAAGAGAACCACATAATGAGCAGCCTTCGTCAGAGAAGCCTTAAGAAGCCTACTGAAAGACCACCAGTCCGTGAACTTTACCCTCCAACGCCTAGTGATCTTTCTCTCAAGAAATCCTGGATTCCCTGGATGAGAAAGAAGGATAGCCATGGCCAGAATGCCTCAGAGAAGTCTGTACAAATAAATGGGGACACTGTACATTCTGAGATTAAAATGACCCCAAAGCAAGGTCAGCCATTACATATTCGAGTGACTCCTGACCACCAGAACAGCAAAACAACCCTCCAGATTAGCAGCGCTCCTGCAGAAAACATCTTTAGCAGTGCTATAGTCACACCTGCACAGGGTGTTCAGAAGCCACGTATAACAATCATTCCATCCACGGCTATCTCACCAAATGAGAGAATCAGAGAGCCAAGGTGTCCAGAGAGAGCCAAATCTCCAATTACCATCACTACTATCTCAAGAGCCAAGTCCCCTGAGAGCATGAAAGCTCCCTCCAGTGAGAGGCCATTGTCACCCTCATCCCTTATGTCAGTTAGCACCTCCACGCTGTCAGATATATCCAGCTCCCCTGAACCTCAGGAAATGATTACAGGCAGAGCTGTATTTAAAGTGACTCCTGAAAAAAGAATGGTGCCCACGCCCATTAAAAAGACCACCTCAAATGCAAATATCATCACCACAGATGACAATAAGATTCACATCCACTTAGGCTCACAGTTCAGAAGGCCCATCGAAAGCAACAGCTCTGTAGTTATGGTCAGACCTGTGGCTATAGCAGCTGAGAACAAAGAACTTTCTACAGGCACCGTGCTACGTTCACCACGCCATGGCACCATCAGCAAAGCAACATCAAACAAAGTAACAAGCAGCCTTACTATCACACAGGTCTCTACGGCACCAGCCAGGCCAACACTCTCTGTGGTAAGTACTATGTCTTATATGAAACATCAACCTAAAACATTGAGAAAATGACAATATTCAAATATCAAAATACAGCCTGAGTTACAGCTCTTACCCAGCTTTTATGTGATGATAACTGGACAAAAATGTCAGGGATGAAAAAAGTTCTGGATGAACACATAAACGAACAAATGTAATATTGGAACAGATGGATAGCTGGATGAACAAACAAACAAAAGATGTAACACATGAGTGACCAGGCAACAGAGGACCATAGACAGGTGGTCTGGCTTTTGGTTATGCTCAGTTAGCTTTACCTCACAAAGTTTTCTGATTCTGAAACTGTGAAGCAAGAAGACCACCCAGTTTACATCTACACAGGAGAAACTTGGTCAAATACCCCCACCGGCCACTTCATTAGCCACTGTACATGGTATCTACACTCATTGTCCATTTCATCAGTTTCACTTAGCAGCACTGCTGTGTCTGATCCACTAATGCCAGCGCAGCACACACTACACACCAGTACCATGTTAGCATTACTGTAGTGCTAAGATGAGCCACCCACATAATACCTGCTCTCTGGTGGTCTTGTGGGGGTCCTGATCATTGAGGAGCACAGATGGATGGTACACAGAGCTGATAAAATTGACAATTAATGTAAATAGAAGGAGGTGTATCTCATGAAGTGGCCCGTGGCCAGTCATTTACTGGTCATTAGAACATTATTTATTTCTATATGGTTATACTTAGTACATATGTGCTGTGAGAAGACAAGCAAGTGTAACTTCTTGGGACTTCGGGGTGCTGTATTACTGCCGATGAGCCATAAGGGTGTTTCAGAACGGGAATTCACCCTGCTGAGTCAATCAACAGCCATATTACCAGCAAAGAGAAGAAGAGAGAGTTTCACTGGCAGCTGACATGCTCATGCAACCATGTTTCACAAATCAGATGGTGTGCTTCGATCAGGACTGCTTCCCTTTTTTATTTCCCTCCATGTTTCTCCTTTCATCAGTCTAGAAAGGGTTCATCTTTGTTTTGTATCTGTAAGGCTCAGCACGCTTCAGGCTTTCATATATTTAGCCATTTTTAGCCAATTGTACCTTGGCTTATTGTGTTCATGTATGAAGAGCCCTTTAAAAGTTTGAAGAACCTCCATGTAATGTGAAGGTTCTATACAAATCAAGTATTGTCTCGAGTATAAGACCCAGGGGGCCTAAATCTGTCTTTTCTGTCTAATTAGGTTAATCTTATTTTTGCAAACAAACAGGAAACATGGCCAATAACCAATAAATGACCAATATGTTTGATCATATCTCTTGCCTCTTGATGTTAAATGGGCAGTCATGATCTTGGGTAATTCTTTTATAAGCAACATAGTGCTCTAAGGCTAACCCAGTATATCCAATTGCTAGTAACTCCTGTCCGCACCTGCCTGGCATCTATTAATTTGTTTATCCATATGTGAACATTGTTTGTTTGTCCATTCCTTCACAAACTGCTTTGCCTTTTTTTAAATTATTTGTCCATCAGTCAGCACATATGTTTATCTGTGACTTGTTTTGGATAATGGATAATGAATTTAGTTGTCTAGGAGTGGCAGAGCAAACATGTTTAATATTAGCCAGGGCCAGGAACACTAGGAGCTTTTATGCAGCTGATGGAAAGGTCTCAGTTTTTGATCTGACAGATAGAATATTACTTCTATACAATGTAAAAGCATTTGAATTTCAAAACATTTTGATTGATGTGTTCTGACTTTTGACTCTAAATGCAAAGGACACATGTACAATCAACGTCTCTTATACATTAACTGGTGCAAGACACACTGTTGACCAAGAGAGAGTAACCATCTGTCCAATTAGGGGTGTTTCTCTGAAATGTAAGCTCTTTGCCTTAATATAAAGAGTTTTGGCAAAATTAACTTTTCTTGTCTCAGGATTAAACCACTCTAATCCCATAGGTAATGATTTATTGAAAGTCCTATAAGATGGAGTAGAGAGTCAAAACAACAACAACAACAAAAACAGTTTTTACTGTATGGCTTACTTATGTAGAGCTTCATGTCAGAATGCAAACCTGGCAAAAAAACAAAAACATTATCAGATAGGCAGCATCTTGTTGTCCGTTTGATTTAGGAAATCCCCAGCAGGAAATCAGGTAAAGGGAAATGTCAGAATCTTCATGAAAATGTAAAGGATTTTTTGTTTGTTTGATGAACAGTTGGTAAATGAGGCCCAACATATACATTGTACATAAACCATGAACAGGGTGATCAGCTCCCAGATTTAAACACAATGGCCCAAGTGTTTGCACCTTTTCGCTTTAGTGAAGCGATTCAGGCATGCACTGACATGCAGTAGGGGCTGTATCTGTCCTGTGAAGTATTTTACTGTAATTAATGGGGTTATGAATAGCTATCCTTTTTCAGAAAAAGTCTCAAATGTAACCCTGACTCGTTTTTCAGTTGTAGATTTATTTCATATGTTACTTATGTCTTCATTTTCTGTCCACAGCAGCCTGTTATGGATCCCCAGTCACCTCGATCTGGGCTCACTCGCATTCCTATGTCTCGGGGCATGAAAACTGGGAAGGCTGTTCTTGGGGCACTGGGCATCACTACCAGTGTGAAGATGGATTCAAAAGCAGAGAGCCAGGCCATGCGTATTGAGATGAAGAAATCGTCTATTGGCAGTACTGCTCTTCAGGGTGGCGGGAAAGGCTGAAAGAGCTCACAAGGACAAAGAGTTCCACAAACGGAAATTTAGCCTTCGCGAAAGTCAGAGCTGACATGATGAAAGAATCCAGTGGTTCGGAAGACGGCTGTTTCATTTTAGATGGCGGTTGGGAATTCCCTTCACAGTTCTGTTTCCATATCAGAGCAGAACAATTCTTTATCGGTGATCGGACAGTGTATACAGTTGTAAATACAGAAGATGTCTGTGTGTTTTTTGCAGTTTTTTTTTCTTTTTTTAACTAAAAAGTCATATTATAATAAAAGGACAAACATTTGGTCCAAAAAAGAGCTAAACTGCTGTCACTCTTAACAGTAGCAAACCTGAGCCTGGCTTTCCTCTTAGCATTAGGAAAAACTACATGAGGAAAATCTGCAGTTTTCTTGTGCAGTAGGGTCAACTTTAGATTATGTCTGGAAGATGTTAGAAAGAGCAGAGATAGTTTTGCTTGCAGTGTCACTACTATGAACCATTTAAGGGTATTAATGATAGGCTCACATAGTGGGCTTGATTCATCCAGTGTTGTATATGTGTTGGTTAATGTTATTACCGAGGCCAAGCTTCCTAATGTGTAACAAATGTTTTTACTATTGTTTATAAAGTAACTAAAATAAAAAGGTTTTTTTCTTTTAAGTGTGATACATTTGGCTTAAGTATGCTCACTCTCACATGTGTGCTCCGGATTGCATTTTAGGTTGGTAATTATAAATAATAACCTAAATATATATTAAAATATAGATTATAGTATGTACATAACTAATTTAAAACAAGCATGTGAAATATCCTAGATTTAGATTTAAGTAGTCCAATCAAAGTTTATTCATATAGTGCTTTTGGACATCACAAAGCAGCTTTACAGAGGATCCGGGTCCGAACCCCCAGTGAGCAATCCAAGGATGACAGTGTCAAGAAAAAACTCCCTCAGAGCAAGTAGAACCCTTGAAAGGAACCAAGACTCAGAAGAGGAATCCATTCACCACGTTAATGCCGGATAGCAAGTCAAAAAACACAAGTGCTTTATGAATAAAGGATAAGATTTTACAATTAATATACAAAAAAGAGAGCCACCTGAGATTGGACAGAAATATGCAAATGAACCACTTTCAGGTCTGTTTCTCATTGCTACCTTCCTAAAACTCTCAAAGGACAGTTATTGGTTATTCTGTATTCAATAGTGTATATAGTTGTAAATTCTCATCTTTTTTATGTTGCTTCTGTGCTTGTATTGCTATCTAGTGTCAACTAGAGGAGGATGGATTCGCCTTTTGAGTCTTGACTCCTCTCTCTTGCTCTGAGGGTTTTTTCCTTGCCATTGTCAACCTGGGCTTGGTCACTGGGGACTTGAACCCAGATTCTCTGTAAAGCTGCTTTGTGACATCTGTTGTAAAAGGTGCTATATAAATAAATAAACCTGACTTAATTTTACCTGACACTGATAACTGACCGTTAGGCCTAAATGAATATCAGTCACTGTTAATAATGTGTAAAACTAGTGGCTACTCTTAGGGGTGTATCACAGTGACAAACCCTGTATGTCAATAACTACTATTAGAACTTATAGTGATAATCTGTTAGTAAGAATATGAATAAGGTATGACAATGGCTCTGAGGCTACTTTATGAACTGTAAGTACTAGCAGTGAGCCAGCACCTTGTGATCTAAGTAGGCTTTTTAGTTAATAATAAGAGACAAGTTCACTCCGGTATTGAGGACTGAGGACGTTTATAGCTTTAGCTTGTGTCTGTAGTAGAATTTTACCTGCGGTACAGAGTTCTAGATTAGCTTGTTGAGGCATTTGCTGGAACCTCCCTACAGCGGATCCCTACACTAATCTTGGACGTAATGAGAAATAGCCATATTCTAGTAAGTGATACAATTAGTATGTAATTGTACATGTAGGTTTTATTGGTGGACCAAAACAAATAAAAGCACGCAAATAGAATATACACGAATACATAATATACACAATCAGAAAATATATCATTACCAACGTAGATAAATCACATAGTAATAAATACATTTAATATATAATTAAATATCGAAATGTTTAAAAAGTGGACAGCGCGAGCTCGTTAAACACTCCTATACGTCATTACGTAACCAGCGACAACAAGCTGCCTATTGGCTATAGCGTTACGCCACTTCCGTGTTTACTGCCTTGTCAATTACGCTGTAGAGGAAAGCCGGAGCAGCTCTCAGTAAAGTTGTTTTATTTAAATGTGGACGGTCAATGGACATAAAACTAACACAAGAACGCGGATAAGCAGTAAAGGCGCCATTTTGGAGTGTTTTTCCAGCGGATTTCCGTCCGCATTCCAGCTAGTCTGTTTGCTGTTTGCAGCTGAGACAGACCGCAGGCAGCCATGATGGCGTCCAGGTACAACGCGAAGGAAGAGGACGGCCACCACTCGGGGTCCGCTGCCGCAGGTGGCCCGGGAGTGGGGAAAAGCAAGAAACCAGACAACACAGCTTTTAAACAGCAGCGTCTGCCAGCCTGGCAGCCCATTCTTACAGCCGGTACCGTCTTGCCTGCCTTCTTTGTCATCGGCCTTATCTTCATCCCCATCGGCATCGGTCTCTTCGTGACGTCCAACAACATCAAAGAGTTTGAGGTATGACTGTGGCAGTATTTTTTTGGAGTTATTTAATATTTATTCATAAATAAATATATAAAGCTCGTTACCGTGGTTTTCCACGCTTTTCACTCTAATCTTTATATCTTAATATTTCCTAAAGTTATAAGCCCAACATACCAGAGCTCGGTCTGTCTTCTAGAACAGTTTTCCTCCTGTCTTGTACTAGAGGCCCACTGCCCTGCACATTTCTGCCTTTCTAGGCAGTAATCCCTCAGGACCAGGGATGAGAAACACTGCTGTAGACTTTCTGTATTTGCATTTGTGACTGTCAGCTTCATAATGTAGGAGATGAAAAGAGTGTTAAAGAGGTATATGATCTCTGTTCTTTAAGTGTAGCAGTTTAGTTTAAGTCTTTAAGTATATTTTCAAGCCCCTCCCCCCTGTGATCACCTGCATGTTGTGAAGAAACAATGTCATGTCAGCACTCTGTAATATTGCCTCTGCTTTGTTGTAGATTGATTACACTGGCGATGAAATAAACAGCCCATGCTACAAATGCTCGACCTACAGCTGGAATGATTCCTGCAGATGTTCTGTGAATTTCTCCCTTGATCAGCCATTTGAGGTACGCTGACACTATGAAAACCGTATTGACGGTCATGTAGTTTAGCTATTCATAGCTAAGTATATTTAGTGCCAAACAGTTTCTTCTGATCTATAAAAGGTTCTTTGGAGCAAACCGAACACTAGCATTGAAGCCTTGGTCTCAGCTTTCATTCATTATTCAGTTGCATTTTAGAGGCCATATCGATCAGTAGCAGGACTGTAGGTTAAATGTCAGTATTAACACACATCGCCATAGAAATCACTTATTCAGTTGCTCTCTGATGTTTCCATAGAGCATATGTGACAATATGAAAATTGTGCGTTTACATACTTGTTTACAACCTTGTTTTGGCCTTTTTTATGAGCTTATAAAATATTTGATGAGCTTTGCTCTGACTGGCTTGTTTACCTTGAGGTATTGCAGTTACTCACACAGAAGCAACATGTGAAAATAGACACAGGCAGGGGAATAGAACGAACCTAAATTGTGCAGAAGAAATCAACAACTTTGAATTAAAGTCCTCCAGGATCTTGTTAAAGGTTGTGGAAGCTGAAGTTGGCTTACTGTTCGTCACCTACTGTGCAGATTTTCAGTTTCACTTTATATAATGTACAAGTTGCAGCATGTGTAGTGGAACAGAACATTCAGTTAAAAAGCTGGTGAACAGCAAGCCAGCTTCTGCCTCACTTAAAGATAAATATAAGCCATGCCAACTGACAGTTAAATTTCTGGGAACGGATATGAAAAGTACAAACATCCCTTTTACAGCTTGAACAAAAAATATTTTTCACATAGTTGCCATATTCATTCATTCATATTAAAAAGTCAAGACATTTTTACCAACGTTTGTTTTTTTTTTTTGTTTTTTTTGTAAATGTGAGACAACAGTGTTTGGGGTTTATGGTATGTCAGTTCTATGTCCTGAACTCTCCCTATTATACTATACCCATGTGAATGTATTTTTCCATGCTGTGGCATATTTTACTGTCTTGGGTCATAAAACAGACTGGCATTCTGCAGATGTGTGTAGACATGGTGACCAAGAATTTTTGCAAAGTCCAGGGTGTCTGATTTGAATTCTGTCTCATCATATTCTCTTCTCTCCTAGAGCAATGTTTTTATGTACTATGGACTTTCTAACTTCTATCAGAACCACAGACGTTACGTCAAGTCAAGAGATGACAGTCAGTTAAACGGAGATAAAAGCTCTTTAACTGTGAGTTGATGGAAATCGGTTGGTATATGTCTTACTGTGTGGCTGAAAACCATAAAGTGCCTTTTCTATAAATTTTTTTTTATTCTGTGTGCTTTCATGTTAAAACAGAATCCCAGCAAAGAGTGTGAGCCATACCGCATGAATGACAAGATGCCTATAGCACCATGTGGTGCTATTGCCAACAGCCTTTTTAATGGTAATGAATAATACATTCAAGCATGAATATTTCAATGATCTTGCTTGATTAAACTGCTTTAATCTCTTGTAACTTGCTATGTGTTGTAACCCTGTTTTCAGACACTTTGGAACTATACTACCTTTACCCAAATGGTAGCAAGATGGCTATTCCACTTGTGAAGAAGGGAATTGCATGGTGGACTGACAAGCATGTTAAGTTCAGGAATCCTGCAGGGAATAATGACAACCTCACAATAACATTCAAAGGTATTTAAGCTGCTTTATAAAGGTATTTTAACTACTTTTATGAAGAAATACCTTGTAGTTCAGGGGAAGCAGGCTACTTCCTTATTAAGCAAGTGACAGAAGGCACGTCCACGGTATTCTTAGCTAAGGTTGCTAAAAAAGCTGATGTTGCTTAAACAGGTTAAACAGAGGTTGTAAAAAGTTCATTTTTTTTTACACTGGTTTTCTTTTTTACCTTTTTATTAAACATTAGCTGACCTACTAACTGTATTGTAGCTAATCATTAGGATAGGATTTGCTTTTGTGAAATGAGTTTGTAAAAAATGATATCTTGGTTTTGTTAGATATTAACTTGCAAAACAATATAGGAAACTCTGTAAAATGATGCTTAAATTTTATACCCCAAGTTACTGACTTGTATATGAATATTCAATGACTGTCTGATATAAAATACAATGTGAATTATATTGACAGCCTACCCTCCGCACTCGAATAAGTGAAAGTAATATATCATGTTTTTTATTGCAGATAATGCCAAACCCGTCAACTGGCACAAGCCTGTATATGAGCTAGATCCCACCGATCCCGACAACAATGGTTTTATCAATGAAGACTTCATTGTGTGGATGAGAACAGCTGCTCTGCCCACTTTTAGAAAACTCTATCGCATCATCCAGAAGAACAAGGACAGCCTGACTCCAACACTGCCCCGTGGAAACTACAGCCTTGAAATCGCCTACAGTATCCTTCCAGACATATATACGTATAGTGTTGCATTTCTGAAGTCTTTGTGGGAAACTGAAGAAATTTGTATGGTCATTGTTCTAGGTAAGCCAATGCTTCAGGTTTATGTATCATCTATATAAAAATAAAACTGATAGATGATCTGAAATTTAAATTCCCCTTTAGTATATTTATCACAGATTCACACGGCTTTAAAGACTGATTTCATGGTTTTAGTGCTGTCTCTAAAGTCAGAATTACACAGATTAGTGGAAACAGTAACAACAATATTCCTTAATGATATAAATCCAGACTATCCTGTACGAAGCTTTGAGGGCCGCAAACGCATGATCCTCAGCACAATCTCTTGGATGGGTGGGAAGAACCCATTCCTGGGCATTGCCTACATCACTGTGGGTTCCGTCTGCTTTTTCCTGGGAGTGGTCCTACTGATTATCCACCACAAATATGGCAACCGCAGCAACAATGCTGACATCCCTAACTAGAGTCTCAAGGCTGCTGCAGATTCTGTTTTGGACCTACTTATTGACATGGGATTTACAAGTCTTGGTCAAACTGTTGCACAACTCTACATTGCTGTTATCACATGCCATATGATGCTGTCTGTATGCACATTTGTGCTAAAGACACTATCTGTATTTTATGTTCAAGCACTGGTATTTTTGTGTCTGTAATGTGGTTGAAGTATTTATATGTTCTTCTCTAAATGCCATGTTCCAAGAATAAATTCTTTGATAGTTTTCTGTTCGGATTTTGAGTGAAATATTGCACACAGGCAGGACAGTATTGTCAAATGGTGTGGAAGCCTGGAAACATGGAGATCTGGCAGTGCTGTTAAGTGATGTTCACACATCTGCAGTTGATTTGACCATTTACATTTAAATAATGGTTTCCTGAAGGTATGTGTTAAAGGCATCTGAGGGTCTTTTATTGTACCAGAAAAAGTATTCTCTGAGCCTGTCGGTGTGTTTCTAGTTAATTTTGCTCCTGTAGGTGTACTGAAGATCTGAGAGGCGAATGCAGATCATTTGAACCTCCCAAAGTCAGCTTGAACTTTGTTGAAACTTTCTGTTCATATAAATTGACGAACTTTCTCTAAGATGCTTGTGTTTAAGCTTGTGTGTTCTGTGAGTGGAACTCAGTTGGGACTGTACTAAAGGCTGTGTGTAAACATAATGAGTTGCTTATTATGCATGTAGCATATTCTGAGTAAAGGAAGTTGGAGTTACTCCTATAACTCCTGTCCTTGATTGGGAATCTGCTGTATATGGTTCTAGATGGACCAAATGTATGGCATAGTCACAAAAATCTAAAAAAAAATTGATTTTAACAGTGTTTGGCTTAATGCTTGACTTTCACCAGCTCTGCCAGCGTTATAACTGTGTGATCATGTGAATAGAGAATTGCTGCATGGATTTGCTCTTAGACGGCACTGTATTTGGAGCTCAGTCAGTGCTATCATCTTTATGTGTGCTTCAGTAACCTTTTGAATGTTGGAAACAAACTCTCTCTCTCTCTCTCTCTCTCTCTCTCTCTCTCTCTCCCTCCCTCTAACTCTCTCTCTCTCTTTGTCTCTCTCTCTCTGTCTTTCTCTAAACTGAGTCAGTCCACCAGGATTTCTCTCTGTGTCACCCAAATATGATTTAATCTAGTTTTAAAGTTATTTGAAGGATGCGGCAGCTTGTTACTTGTCATCTTCTTTTAGCCTACTTGTTGTGTTTCACAGAAGTGTACTCACTGGTTAATGGAGCCAGTTGTCCATATGGCTGTTCTCTTACCTCGCATGTGATTGAGAGGACAGGCGCATGAGAAGTTTTTATTTTCCAGTATTGATACAGTGTCCAAGATGTATTTAATTGTCATAGAGTTTTCTAAAGGTCTGCCAGTTCAGAGGGCCTGTGGTATAGAGTCAAGCTGTAAAGATCTATCAGCCCTGTCAAATTAATATACATTCCTGACGTGATCCAAGTTAATAGACATATGACCAAAGTAAGTATTTGTATACTTTTTGATTCCTGTTTAAGGGCTACGTCTGTTTTGCGACTGTGATTTGTAGGCAGAAGAAGTGCCCTGGCTTTGTTACACAGCAGTAATAAATATTCTGTGATCGATTGTTGTTTTTTTTTTTTTTGGTTTGTTTTGCAGGCCTTCTTAAGAAAGCCTTTTTAAAAGTGTCCTCACTGTTACCTGTTTTCTGAATACAGTCTCTTTAAAATAAAGCAACTGAGAGTTTATGTTTGTATGCTTAAACATTTTTGTGGC
>JAMWET010007015.1:147500-322500 GCA_024036415.1 Prochilodus magdalenae
GGCCCTGACAGTCTTTGGTGAGGAGATATTCTTCCTAAATAAAATGATAAAATGTTCTGTTAATAGGAATGGGAATGGCAGTCAGTTTTATGTACTTTTTAATTATTTTTTATTTTCACAAATAAGTTAAGTTAAAGTGTAACATGCAAATGTACTTTAATTAAGTTGTTGAATTGATTGAAATTAGATTGATTCAATATGTGAACACTGTTACAGTTATGTGAACTGTAACAAAACACTGTGCAGCCAGTTGGAACAGAGCTCATACATCAGCCTTAAAGTCACCTTATGCCTGCTTTAGAGACTGCTTTAATGGCTTTTCAAGCGATTTCACTGTTGCAGACAAATTTCCAATGTTGGAATAAAATCAGGTTCATTTGTGCTAGACTAGACGCTGTTGTCATCTTGATCATAAACTCCAAAGTCTTTGTCTTGTTTTATCACAAGTCATTAGTTTTGGCTCATGCAAATAGTGACGTGGACATGTGAGAGAGTGCCACTAGTCTTTTAAAAGTATTTTGAGAATCTTTTTGAAGTCTTCTAGTGTATAGTCTGTGACTAAAAATTCTGCTATGACACACCGTGTTTAGATGTAAGAAGGGCTCAGACTTTAATCTTTTAAAACTCTTCTAGTCGTGTGGTTTGCTAACATAAACGGCATTTTTAAGTGACAAAGTGAGGTTGGAAAATTGTCATGTAAAAAAAGTAAAGATTTGGTACATAAACCAGCACAAAGGTTTTAAGTTGAAGGGGAAAGAGCCTTTTTTCTCTTTCCCTAATTTAAGAATAATGTAGAGTCTGGGGTCTTTATTACTGTTGACACATTTTTAAATGTACAGTACACAGAATTCTGTGTCTAATTTGTATGTGCAGAATCTTTAAAGAGAGAATTTTGATGAATCATACCATTTAGATTGTATGCCTCTTTAGCACACAGATGTATTGGAATATTAGTATTTCTAATAAAAACACATTTACATACATATACATACATACATACATACATACTGCATTGTTAGAACAGGGCACTACATGTACAGGAAATATCAGTGCCATGTTATGAGTAATACCAACTTTAGTAGGCTGCCCAAACTCCTATCTGAATAGATATAAAACCTTAAAAAATTTTAAATTTAAAAGATTTAAAATCTTAAGTTTCAAAGCCATTTAGTCTCATTAATTATGAAACTTTTAACTGTTAATCATTTCTGTCTCTACAGGAAGTGGATTTGTTTTATATAAGCTGTTCGAAGCAGCAATGCCCAAGAAGAAGGAATAAGGATGCTCCTTTTTCCATGATCAGATCGCCCTTATCCAGTTGTGAAGATATTTTTTTTGCATACATGGGATCAATATTTATTGATTGTTCTCTGGATCAAGCATATGTAATAAACTGTCCACTTTAACTGCAGTTTGTGGTTTGTTTTTTGTTATGTTGTATGTTGGTAAATATTATGGTATTGATGATCAATCAAGAAACTATATTACATGACCTCTCTTATGAACTGTACATAAGCATGTTCAACACCAAGCGGCCATGTATACATTCTAATCCTATGAGCGCTTATGCACGTGCCTAAACTGTCCACTAGGGGGCGTTCATCGCTTGCAAATATCATTTCCCTAGTTTGGAAAATAAGTTTTCCACTCCCTCATATTAGAGATGGTCAACATGAAAGGGGTTGAAATGTGAAAGAGGAGTAATACTGAATTCTCTGGCTTTGATTTAATAAGAAGCCAACAAAATCTATCCTGTCTGTAATCGACTAATCTAATCAAACTTTTTAGCAAACCTGGGACATCATGGGCCAAATCTAGGAAAAGGGATTAGGATCAAAGAATGCAGGAGAAGTGACCACTTCCACTTCAGTCCAGTTGGCTCACCGTCCTGGGTTTCGTTAGCCCTCTATCTCTCAGAAAGCGCTCAGTAGTTGGGGGGGGTGCCATTCTTGGAGACTTTCGTAAGGGTCTCCGGTTTGAAAGTATGTAGGGGACAGCCCCCTATTAAGTAGCAGGTTGTGCTCAGATACCTCCCCCTTCCAGAGAGACTTTCCCTTAAAGACATGGGCAGCAGAGCAGCGCTCAGTGTCCGAGCTCTGCGCCTGCTCTGAGAGGGCTGTACCAGCCGAGCGCTGCTGTTCATGCTCACTTCTACCGACCAAACAGCAACAGGTTAGACTCCTTTCCTTCCTTTCTTCTCCCTTTGTTCGTCTTTCTCGCAGTCAAAGTAAATACATTAATTCTAATAATCTTATTATCAATAGTAATATTATTATTATCAATAGTAATAGTAATTGGAGGGTTTTGCTATTTGTACCGGCTAAGAAGATTTACAGCACGATTCTGAGTGTAGAAATGTGGGAGGGCAGCCAGACTGAGACTCTATTAAACACATACATAGTAGTTATTAAGTGGGCGAGTTGAGGTATTATTGTGTACAGTCGTATTAAGAAATGCTCCCTATATTTCATCAGTGCTTAAACTGGTATTCACATGATATCAGCTCTGCAGGTAGTTTTGTAGCAGCCAGATTATCTTTTGGATTCACCCGCTTTTATTCATCTGTATGTTTGATGCTGCTCCGGCTCTGTAGGCTAGTCCTGCGTTCTTAGACTTTTCCTAACTTAAAGATCGTGCTGGTAATTCCACATGAATCCAGAGGGAGGCGCTCTAGAGCTGCTATAGAAGTGAATGGGGACCGCTAGGTCTGGAAGCCAGAACAGTTCATTCATAATTGTCACATTTGGCTATTAGAAGATGTTTTTTTTTATTTTTTTTTATTTCATTAATATTCAAATTGCAAATGGAAATGTCTCATAGAGAACTCAGACGACACCTTTTCTGAGCTGGTTCTAAGGGGTCCCTGTCTTTCTAGATTAATTCATGTGCTGCTGACCGTCCGTCTGCAAAATGAAGATCAGGCTGTCAGTGGCCGCTGCGGCCCTCCTTGCTATATTACTGAATACGGTAGAGGCTCAAGGTATGGCCGCCACAATCACATCTCTCTTATTTTCTCTCCACTTTCTCCGCCCTGGTTCTTCCTCTCTGTCCTCAGCTCTCACTTTCTCCCCTTTCAGTGGGTCTTTTGACTTCCCCTCAATGAAAAAAAGGTTGACTCGTGCTCATGTACCTGCTGCTGTAATGAGTTAACAATAACGACGTTTCATGTGCAGTGTTTGATTTCCATTAAATTCAGATTACATAAACCCCATAGACAAATGGGGGCACAGTTATATAACAAGGTATGTAAAATGTTATATTTATCTCACTTTCTCTTCTCCCCTCCTCTTCTTTTTGTCTTCCTGCATGAATCCAGAGCCATTTCCATTACATACAAAACCAGAAGTGAGAAAAACAATTAAAATTAAACAGATGTTACATAAGTGAGCAGTAATCTAAAGAATGAAATATACAGAGAAAGTTTAAAGGGATGGAAAGAAAAGAAACAGAGGTTTTGTGTTTTATGTCAAATGATTTTTATTGTAAGGGTAAGGCTGAGCATGTCACTGAAGATTTTAAGAAATGCCTTTGAGATGAGGTCATCTCTTTGGGCTGGTAATTGTCTCCACTTACAAGTCAGTTCTTGTCTAATGAGTTAGTGGAACAATCCGGGCTGCTTTGGGCTGCCCAGAAGGACCTTCACTTCTTTAAAAGTTTTTCCCCATTAACCTGTGACTTACGCCTTCCTTAAAGACATGTTTATATATAATCTGTTATATGCCTTTAAGGCAAATTTTAAGATTGTGCTAAATAAAAACCTCATAGGTGTTTTTTTATTCATTCATTTATTTTTTTATCAAAGCTATTTTTAAAATGAAAAAACAAAAAACAAAAAAACAAAAGCAAAACACAAAAAAATGTAGACATAAAACAAACAAACAATATGCATTCACTCTCAGCACTATCGGCTACATTCTAGCAGGAAAAGATGAAAGTGTTTCACCATATGATTGTGTGTTGTTTTATCTGAAGATGAATGTGCAATCCACGTTACCGCATATCCGTCATTTCTAGAAGGGAAAATTACATTATGCACGGAAAGAAAGAGGAAAATCTTCAGAATGGAAACTTCCAGTTTTCCTTTGACTTTTTTTGCGGGCATCTCTGTCTTATCCCATGTATATCTGCTAGCAGAATGGAAAGATGTAAAAGGAGAGGGCCAAATTAGCCCTCAGACAGCACAAAGACAAAGAGCCTTTTTAGGTTCCTTTGCGGCCATTTTCAAAAATGCTGAGTTGCAAGCCATATGGAAAGTTAATATGCGGTAATGTTTAATGTCAGCACATGTTGTGGAATTACTTTGGCATCTGGTCGGCTTCTCCGGGAGTCTCCAGCCTCTTTTTTGGAGCAGCCTGGCAACTGTGCAAGCCAAAAAGAATGCCTGGCAGGGAGGAGACAGCAGTTATTCACACTGGCCAGACTCTCCCAGAGGAATGGAAGAGGTGTGCTCTTCAGAGGACGTGCCTTACCTACCCGCGTACCTTCTAGATCCTAAAGAAAAGAAAAAACTTTACCTGGATCCAACATTGCACCGTTAAAATCCAGAGTCGCTTTGTCACTCGTATCATTACCAGCCATGTTAGCTTAGCTTGTTTTTAAGATGGCATTTCCGCGCTGGTGCCTTGACACCCTCGCTCAAGAATACTCAGCTTGATTTCTGAGTGAGTGAAGACTCATGATTTGGAGATGGGGCCTGTTTGGACACGAGGGGAATCTGCTCAGGCCTCGTGAGTTTGATGGACCAGGTTGGTGAGCCACCTTTCCAGCCTCCATGATCCCAAGCTTGTCGCTCAGGTTGTGTTTTGTCATCTGCCTGTGCACTTGATGTTATGTGAGCTGTGGCTTTCCCCACCATGTATTTTAGAATGATATTCTGAGACTTACTCACCCTTTCCATGGCCTGCATGCTCCTATCCTGCTCCCCCACACCATCCTTCCACCTACCATTGCATGGATCGTAGCGTATCATCCATCCTGGAGAAGTAGCTAGACATTACGTAACAGCAGAGGGCGCGCTATCGGGATTTTTGGCAATAGAACCTGAGAGCGAGTGCGCATCATAAATAACATCGCAGGTGTGATGTGGTCACGAGCGAGTGCCGTCAATCATCACATCTGTGATGTTAGCAGTGATGGCGTGCGACCTGGAGTGTTCCATTGCTTTCATACAACAGTTTTGCAAAGTACAGAAATAAGTACAAATGTTAAACAAGAAGAAGCGTCTCAGACGGAGATCATCTCCATCCCTGAAATTCCTCATTGTTGTAGGAATATAATCTAGACCTTTAATCCTCGTTTTAAGTGGTTTTGTACAGTTTGGGTAGACACTTTATGCATCTTAACTCTAAGAAACAAGCACAGTTATTACATTACATCTTCTGAAAACAGGCTAATCACCTGCCTGTCTTTTATATATAATATTATATAATATTATATAAGAAGTATATAGTGTACTGACTGTTTCCATAGATGAAATGACTTAAAGCAGACAAACAATAAATGCATACATTGAATAAAGTTCTGACATTCTTACAAAAAGCTTAAAACTGAGTGCCAAGATGTAATAATTTTGCAGTTATATGTTTTTAATATCAGTAAATTCTTCCACTAAAAGAAAGGTAATTGGTTCCGGCAGCCAGCAGCCACTAGGCAATGGAAAGCTACAGGAATGGTGGAAAAAATGTAATCAATTTGTTTGGACGGAGCCAACTGTTGTATAATAATCCAAATGCCCAAGGCCCTCTTTATAAAGAACAGTTACCAGCATGCCAGTCAGGGGACTGGACACTAACCCGTTAGTCCCACTAGCATAGTGTACTTTGATAAGGCATTTTCTTTAACACCTACTAGCTCTTACACATCTCTTTAATCTCTGTGGAGGCATGCATAAGCATGTCCAGCTTCCATACAGATGTTCCCCTGGATGCTTAACCTGAGGTATACATCTGGTAGAATACTCTCCATTAGAAGCTGCTAGTTGAGACTGCATGAGAAGCTCTCCTGTAGAAGAATATCATTGTGAAATATATCATGGTCTCTGTATGTGTGGTCCTTCATGTACATGGAAACGTTTGTCCAGTTTATGAAGTTGTTCCTCAACAACTTTTTTCATGTACATGTGCATGATGCTGTGAGATCCGGTCGTGGGAATGGTATTTCCTCTCACGCCTCACCTTATGCGGTCGGTCGGTTGTTAATCTCATCTTTTACGTTTTGTTTTGTTTTGCTGTGATGTGCACTCTCCTCTGTACTCTCCATGTGAGCATCCACGCGTTGTCTCGTCACTTCGCACCATGCTCTGTGTTAATGAAAAGGAAGTACACATGAGTCTCCCATGACAAATTGTGTATTCTTTTTATGAGGTTTGCAATGGATGAACTGATATACCGTATGCAAAAGTTTACTGAAATTGTCTTGTAATATATGTATATATACATGCACTGTATATATAACATATGATTTTGACATCTGATAGGGCCACCTTAGGGCATGATCATTTGGATTCCATTGTATAATCAGCACCTTGTGAATGAAAGTGTTACATCGTCAAGTAATTGGATTGGAATTTACTGGTGGCTGAATGGGCATGCGTTGGATTGACTGCATACAGCATGTATTGGATGGTCCACTCAATGTCTGCATTGGGGTTTGGTGGATGACAGTGTTCAGAATGGGTCTGAATGAAATATGTTCAGTCTTCCTGCTTGAGCTGCTGGCCAAAGGTCTCTGGGCTGGGCAACTCAAGCAAAGGCCATTTTCCCCCAAAATGGCTTCCCTCACCTCTTCTTGTGTTGTCGCGTTGCTGTTTGTTACCCACACTGCTACGTCGGGTTCCTCGTCTTACCCAACAACGAACGAGTCAGCTTCACCCTTGAAGTGTTTGTTGTTGGGATTGTTCCGATTGTCCATTTACTGAATGTAAAATATACATTTATTAGTCCTTTTCTACAATCCTGCGTGGTGTCTGCGCTAACATATGGCTGTTATGTTTGCAGTGGAGCCTCCCTCAGGCTTGAAATTTAACATCCTAAGTGAAAACACAGTGCAAATGTCATGGAGGAGGCCATCGTCTCCTGTACATGGCTTCAGAATACAAGTAGTATCCGAGACAGGTAAGAATTTGCTCCTGCCTCAGAGTAATTAGTCGAACAGACAGGTATGAGGCATCACCAAAACGTGTTTGGTTTCTCTTTCAGATGATTCGAAAGATATTACTCTTCCTGCCTCGGCCACAAGCACAGATATCACAAACCTCACCCCCGATGTAGATTACTCTGTATCCATCAACTCCTATATTGGTTCAGAGGAAAGCATTCCCATATTTGGTCAAATAACAAGTAAGTGTATGATTCTGGTAATTGTTGATGTTGAGTAAATGCTTTTTTGCAGGCAGTTTATTTACCCTGCTTGGAATAATAAGGGCAAATTAACGTGATCGGAACAATGGTACATTCTGCTGACTGAGAGCCTGGTGTAAACTAAGACCTTCTCTTTTGCATTGCAGTTCAGTCCAGTAACACGAGCGGAACCCCGAGGCAACCACAGATTAGTGAAGCCATCAGTAAGTCTGTCCGGGTTCTTACTTATATCATCACCTCAGCCTTTTCCCTTTGCTACTGAGGTGGATTCCTGTGCAGGCCTTTTTCCACTGGGTAGAAAGTATATCTCTACATTATGTTGTTCTTTTGGAATATCTCCCATTTTCTTCAGATGCCATAGGCATTTTAAGTTGCATTTAGTTGTGATGGTCTGAAACGGAATGCATATATATACTGTATATATGCACACATTACTGGTTTAGTCTTCTGATTCCAAAATCTTTTATAGCAGTTATTATAGCAGTCCTTAAAACTTCTGCATAGCCAGAGTGAAGCTAAACTCCAAAACTCACAAAACCAAACCAGAAGATTTAACTCAACACAGGGCAGTTTCATCATTTAGTTTCCATATGTGAACAATATGGACTGGGGAGTGAACAGCATGTTTAGAAACAATGTTTACATGCTACATCAACTATTTGGTTTTTAAAAAAACATGGAACAGTTTTCATGATATGGGCCCTTAAAGCCACAGCTTATCTGGGACCTTAAGTCTAAAGAAAGCTGCTGGCTTTTTACGCTCTATGCCAGTTAAAGTGATTACTAAGAAATGTCTAGCAGATTTGAGTATTTTCATGATTAAAGGGCTTTGAAAACCTTGCTGTTTTCCATCATTACTAATCATGGATAGCACAACTTTACCAAGGCTTGCTGTAGCCCTGTGGAATTTCCTACTTCTCTCCAAAGTCCCGGTAGGCTTAAGCACAGTCCGGTAGGGTAATTGTTTAAACTTTGAAAAACTTTGATAAAGCTCCTTTTGTAAACAGGAAACTCGCAGTATAGTTTAACATGTCTTTGTGTATTCCTTGTTTATTCGCAGCAGTAATATTGTTTTCATTAGCAGTGATATCACATTTGATTTTTGGGGTAAAACAAGGATGCAGGAGCACAGTTTAGCCAGGAGAGCTGCTTTAGATTTGTGGAAGGCTTGAAGAGGTAAACACTTGCCCCCAGGCGGCCTGTGTTTGAGTTCAGTGATGTTTCTTGAAGCTGTCTGTAAGGATTTTAATTATAAACAACAATTTTAATATTAGTTTAAAGGTCTGTGTTGGAAGACGGTGAAGAATTCCTGAGTTGAATTTGGGACACTTGTGAATTCTTGTCTTTAGAAATTGAAATATGTTCAGTGGAAGTTCTCACTGCCATGGACAGCTGTGGGTTGTGGGTTGAAAAGATCCCAGAGGACTGACCTCAACATATCTACTAATGACTCATGCCAATTACCTCAATAGAGCCATTCATGAAGAGTAAAAGCTACTTATACCATATCCGTTCCTTTTGAGACTGCTCAATCCTGTTTTTTGCTCCTGAGGGAAGAATTGTTGCTAAAGCAACAAGTCCATTAAGGCAAATATTAATGCTCAGCTTTTTTTGTTGCCTTAAGGGAAGAACGAGAAGTATGCGTATTTTGTGTTTGATTGATGCCTGAATCCACGAGAAACTTTTATTATTTGGTCACATAGTTCCTTTTGAGTTCCTGACTGACCAAACTTTTAGATGATGAAAAACTGAGCTATTTAATAATAATAATAATATTATTATTATTGCTATTATTATTATTATTATTATTATTATTATTATTATTAAATTAAATTGTACAATCTCTTACTGCGTTTCTCTTCTGCCTCCCCCTCCTGCGATCAGAATGCTCAGTGAGTGCTGTAGCAGATCTTGTTTTCCTGGTGGATGGCTCCTGGAGTGTGGGAAGGGAAAATTTCAAATTCATCCGGAATTTCATTGGGGCTGTTTCGGGAGCCTTTGACATTGGAGAGGAAAAGACCAGGGTGGCTGTGGTGCAGTACAGCACGGACACCAGGACTGAGTTCAACCTGAACCAGTACTACAGACGAGCAGAGCTCCTTCGGGCCATTAAAAACCTGCCCTACAAAGGGGGCAACACCATGACAGGTGAGTATCTTTGTACATGGTTAGCATCTGTATGATCCCCCAAGGTCCAGGATGTAAATTGCAGCTCACAGATCTCCCCATGTGTCCAGGATGAAATGCAATTGATATATTGTTGATGTATGACAGGGCTGACCAAGTTTAGCCTGTGAGTAACAGCTGAGGTTGTTTGATTCCGCATCATCCAGTGAGGGAGCATAGTTTATATGTACTACTCAGTTCTTATTCTTTCTGTTACAGTGGTATTTTAAACATTTAGTAAGGCAATGTGGTAAAAAGTTATATTTCAACCTCAAACCTAAAACCTTCCTTCTTTATTTGTATATTGTTTTGTCTCCTTGGACTTCAGCCCACCAAAAACATTACTGTTTGCCCACCAAGCCAAAATGTTTGGACATGTCTAATTTATGAGATTATATTATTTTCCACAGAGCCACTCCCAGTACTTAATTCCTGAACAGGAACTTGCCTTATCATCTGAGCAGATCCCTCACCATTAAGTTTTACCTTAATTTCCATACCAGGTGAAGCCATTGACTATCTGGTGAAAAACACTTTCATGGAGGCAGCTGGAGCCAGGAAAAGTTTCCCCAAAGTGGCCATGATCATCACAGATGGAAAATCTCAGGATCCTGTGGATGAGTATGCCAAAAGACTCCGGAACATCGGAGCTGAGGTTTTTGTCCTGGGTATGCCTCTGTCTTACTGTTCTTAGCGTGAATGTATCATCACAAAGCTACTAATTAACCTGTAAATACACCTTCCATTGTGTTCAATGTAGCTCTTTGTTCACTGTTCAGGTATCAAAGGTGCTGATGAGGATGAACTAAAGGAAATAGCCTCCCCTCCTCACAACAAGCATATATACAATGTGCTAGACTTTGATTTAATTAAGGACGTGCAGAAGCAGATCATCAGAGAGATATGCTCTGGAGTGGAAGACCAGCTGAGCTCCCTGGCGAGTGGAGAAGAAGGTATGACTGAACTGCAGTCTAACAGTACATCATTCCCATTCATCTTTATTCACTGATTTAAGGCCATCATAGGGTTTAATGATTCAGATTATGTAAATACCAATCCTAATATTTCTAACTGCACAATTACTGTAATTCTTCTCACTGATGTCAAGATAGCACATTATGATACCAGTCCATCGCTACAGTTCATACACAACTTCTTAATGCTGATCCTATCTTTCTGCAGTTGTTGAGCCAGCCTCAAACCTCCAAGTGACAGAGATCTCCTCCAAGTCCATGAGAGTGACATGGGATCCGTCCCCAGGTGACATTACAGGCTACAAGCTGCAACTCATGCCCATGCTTGCTGGAAGCAAAAGACAGGAACTCTATACAGGGGCTACCCATACCTCTGTGAATGTCAGGGACCTGTCCCCCGAGACGGAATATGAGATCAGTTTGTTTGCACTCAAAGGTCTTGTCCCAAGTGAGCCAGTGTTGGCCATGGAGAAGACCCAGCCTGTTAAAGTGTCAACAGGTAAGTTGGAGCCATATCAAGTCTATTGTGCATGTCATTTAGCCATACAAATTGAGAATGAAAGTTTAAATCCACCTTCAGTCCCCTCTTTTAAAACCAACATAATTTCTTCTTGTCCTTCTGTTGATGTAATTTTCTTGAACAGAGTGTTCTCTGGGAGTGGACGTACAGGCTGATGTTGTCCTGCTGGTTGATGGTTCGTACAGCATAGGACTGGCTAATTTTGCTAAAGTGAGGTCTTTCCTGGAAGTGCTGGTGAATACCTTTGACATTGGACCCAACAAGGTTCAGATCAGCTTGGTCCAGTACAGCAGAGACCCACACACTGAATTTGCCCTCAACAAGCTTCATGATATCAGTGCGGTAGTGAAGGGCATTCGCACATTCCCCTATCGCGGAGGCTCCACCAACACTGGCAAGGCCATGACCTACGTAAGGGAGAAAATCTTTGTGACAAGCCGCGGCGCCCGTGACAACGTGCCACGAGTCATGGTGCTCATCACCGATGGCAAGTCCTCCGACTCCTTTAAAGACGCTGCATCCAACCTAAGGAACTCAGACGTGGAGATCTTTGCTGTGGGTGTTAAGGATGCCGTGCGATCTGAGCTGGAGGCCATCGCCAACCCCCCTGCTGACAACCATGTGTTTGAGGTGGAGGACTTTGATGCTTTCGAAAGGATCTCCAAGGAGCTGACCCAGTCCATCTGTCTCAGGATTGAACAGGAGCTCCTCAACATCAAGAAGAGAAGTAGGGAAACCTTCAGTGTGACTTTAGCCATTACTTTCCTTAATAAAAATACACTGTTGCTGTTGTTTGCATGATCCTTATGCTTAAGAAGTACAGTTTGTCTCAATGCAACATATAATTGCAGCCGTATGAAAGGGTTGTATCTCCAAAGTTGTAGGCTTATTGGATGAAAAAAAAATAAATCTCAGGTCAACATTAACGTTTTTAGTCCTGAGTATTACATAATCACCATTTAACAGCTTTTATTTGTAACATTTATTAGCTCTTACAAACACAAAGGTGCCTTTTCATTAATTGGATTGAGGTTAATGCATATAAAAGTCGTAGGGCTCATTGAGGCACATCAATAGGTCAAATAATAGGTCAAAAAAAGAAGTTCTGACTTCTTTAAAGAGCAGCGGTGAGTATTGTTTGCTTACTTAAGCTGTCTGTCGTCTGTTGGGAGATATTAAGTATCAGCAGCCATGAAGAAAGACGATTAGTCAAGAAATTTGTCCATTTTAGTCTTGCACTGCAATAGTTGCATACAAGGAACAATGAAAAAACTTGTCATTTGCAATTATTTATATAACTTGTTCTAATTGTCAGATTAAGTTACGACTGAAACTGTAGGACAGGAGCATAATAAGGGCCAGTTCTCATGCCTTTATGGTAATATTTTGACTTGTGTGATAAAATGTTGAGGGCTGAGAGCAGATTTCATCAAGGACCTTGACACAATTTTGGAAATGTCTCATTTTGTCCAGCTGGTCGTTTGTCCAGCCCACATGAAGGAGACTTTGATTGTTTAAAGTCTCCTACCAGAGCATGCCTCTGAATCCCAGAGAAGCATGTGCCTGGACCTCAGAGGACCTTGTTACAGCATATGTTATCATTCACAGTATTTCAACACTATGGCAACAGCAGGGGCTCTGTTTTTATAGCCCTTTTTCTAGCTGAAGCCCATCTTAGGTCCTAGCCCATCCGTTATTAGCACCAGAGTAGCTACATATTTCATTCATGTGGCACAACTATGGAGTTTCTACACCTAAATGCCTCAATATTAGACATTAAGATTCACTAATTCGAAGGGAAATGAATGATAAACTTCATGACTTTTCACTGATATACTGAAGAATAGTTTCATATAATATTCCCTCAAATATCCTTACACCGTAAACTAATGTTTTACCTGTGCTTCTTTACTTGTGGAAGTTCATTTGGCTAATCATAATGTCACTGTCCTTTCAGGTTTGCTTCCACCAAAGTCCTTATCATTCTCTGAGGTGACATCCAGGAGCTTCAGGACTTCTTGGGTCTCTGACTCCACAGAAGTCCTGTCTTTCCTGGTGCGTTACCGCCAAGCTGCTGATGTAACTGGAGAATACATCACTCTGGCTGTGCCTGCTGACACTACCTCTGCTGTCTTACATCATCTCACCCCGCTTACCACCTACGAGGTTAACGTCTTTGCCCAGTATGAGAAAGGAGACAGCTTTCCGTTAACAGGAGAGGAGACCACTTTAGAAGGTGGGGGGCCCATATACAAGTTGAAGCACATTCCCACACAGTAATCAGAGTTGTTTACATTGTCTTTAAGATCCACACTAATCCGCTGACACAAGATTATGGTGTTTTAGAATTAGAATAGCAGGTTGCTATAGATACCGACTGCCAATAATGGCTACAGAATTAGTGTTTGATATTTCAGTTACTCAGTAATCAGTGGTTTTCAGTTATTTTGCCAGGGTTTCTATGTTTTTAGTGTTTGGCTATGGATGAAAAACAATGAAATGATCTTGCTGGTTGCATTTTGGTCAACAAAAGCAGAAGAATAATTAATAAAGTGACTGATAAACTCTGATATAAACTCTGCCACTGACGGGATGTGCCATTTTTTTTTTTACAAGAATTAATAAATATCTGTTTATTGGTTTGTTGTAACCCAATAACTTTTTGTTTTTACATTTTTAAAATACAGAGCAAGGAACTGTTCGGAGCCTCAGAGTGTCAGAAGAGACCACGGACAGTTTCCGGGTGTCATGGAGGCCAGCTATAGGGTCTGTTTTGCGCTATAAGTTGTTCTATGAGCCTGTGAATGGTGGAGACAAACTCGAGGCAGAGACTGATGGCAGTGAGACCACCATCGTGCTTCGGGAGCTGTTTCCTGTCACCACTTACCGTGTGACAGTTGCTGCTGAGTATGCATCTGGCATGGGCCCCTCAATGAATACTCTCGGCACCACTAAAGAAGGTCAGCGCATGCATTGTTTATGTTTGTGACATAGAATCCTTAGTTCTTCTAAATGTCCAGTGTGTAGCAGATAGTTTAGTATATAGCTATAATCAGATTAATGAATCACTTACATTAGAAGTGGTAAACAGTAAGGCTCTGAGTTTAGCTTATGTATCTTGGAGATGAAATATTGTTTTTAGAGAAAAGAATTCAAGTGACTTTATCCCTAATGAAACAACCTTTCTCAATTAAAGACAGTGGGCTCATTTTTTCATAATTATTTAATAAATAAATATCTTGCATGTTAGTCTCATGGCTAGGTATGTTTCATAGTAAGATAATTAGCTATTAATAATAAGCCTGCGGTGTGGGGAGGTTATTTAATACCTATTTAGCCTGCATTGTTATTAATAACAAGTGTCAAACAATCTACTTTCAGTTACAGGCTCCCCACGTGACCTGAGGGTGTTTGACGAGACCCAGTCCTCCATGAAGCTCGCATGGCAAGCTGCTCCTGGAAATGTGCTTCAATATCGCATTGCCTACAAACCTGAAGGAGGGGAGAAAAAAGAGATTGCCGTTAAGGGAGACACCACAGCTGCCCTGCTTAGAAACCTGCAGCCTGGCACGGAATACGAGCTTTTCGTCAGTGCTCGCTACTCCTCCGGCCCTGGAGATCCCCTCCTGGGAAAAGGCACCACATTAGAGGGTAAGTGATGACTTGCTGTCCGCTTTGGATGTCCATGAGCAGTGTTTGTGGTTTGCTTTGGTCATTGCCTGGTCATTCGATGGTTTGCTGAGCCATCTAATGAAGTACCATAAGGCAACCGCTGAAGAGACTCTGTGATAAGAGTGGGCGATATGGCAATAAGGGGCACACTTAGGCCTAAGTATGCTCCCTCTGACACATGCAATTCTTGAAATGCCACTATCCACTACTCTGGAGAGATATATCACAGTATTGATAGATACTGTCAAATTACCCACCCCATCTCCCTGAGTCCTACCCCCTTCCTATAGTATTTACTTTTAGCTGCTGTGCACTAAAACCTTTAGCACATCTCTGCGGCATATTATATTTCTACATATTATGAACCTGGTGGGTTTTTTGGTCTTTTACATTGCATGAAGATTTCATGATGAATAGACCAATAGAAATTCTCCAAAGTCACTGGAAACAAAGTCACTGCTCCACAAGCTGCTTTACAAGGTTTTGACTAAAAGAATGTCCTACTTGTGCTGTAAAGTTTCTATCTTAAAGATCCATGTTTTTCTGTGGACAGCCACATGTTGCTCAAGTAACAAGCTTTGTGCAATCCGAAGGCGCTTCTGTCTCGCACACATGCTGTTGTTAAAGGAAACAGGGGTGGCGGCAACAGAAGCCTCATAAAAGTAAGAATGCTCGGCTTGGAGGAACACACATGCTTTCTTCGTTCTCACGCTTTTGTTCCTCGCTTTTGTGCAGGCAGTATCTATGCGAGCGCCCAGCCTGTTTAAGACACGTTTAAAATCGTCTGCACCAGTGTGAAATTCATCCGGCTAATTTGCTTTTGAGAGGTCACAAAAGGACGACTTCTAGACCGAAAAAATAAACAGTGCGTGCTGGGGACATCTGTTTCTGCTATAAGGCGAGCTCTTGGTGGCTTTAGGTTATGTCTAGGGTCAAACAAGGCCCATTACTGGTCATCATGTAACAACAGCACCTCTGTCTCAGCCCACGGTGGAGCGTCAGCGCCCCTGATTTGTCATGCTTGAGTCAGATCTAGCTGATGGGAGCTAAATCACTGTGACTGACCAAGGACTTCCCCTGGGTGCCTCCTGGGATTTCCCCTGCTGGGACTTTGATTATGTTCTACAGCACACCGGGAATGTGGCGTAAGAGCAGGAAGAGAGTGAGCTTTGCTGGTGTTGAGTTACACACTCATGCTAACATATGTCATTAGATGGCCCAGTGGTGGCCAGAGAGGAGACGGCCAAAAGGTAATGAGAAAGTGTTAGGAGAGGTGGCTACATGGACGTATACCTCCCTAGTGTCAGGACAGGCATTAGGTTACATATTGGTACCAGGATACGGTTTGAGGTTGTTTGACCTGCTGGTAGTTAAGGAGGTGAGTAATGACAGGAAGTATTGCGCTATACCCTTGAGATTTGTTTGAGTTTGGTTAGTGCTTTGGTCCATCACTAAAGAGCTGGAGAACAATACAGGCAATTGTGCTCAGACTTTTTGGCCTTCCCTCTTCTGTGTCTTTTTCAAAAGTAATTTTCATAGTTTCTTAAGATTTTTGTCTAAGATCGGAACAATAAGCCAGAAAAAATGGCAGTATTGATACTTCTGTCATTTCAGGCCATGGCTATTTTGTGTATGATGTATATCCATGATATTTTCTATTTGTGGCTGAGAGGCGACACAGTCTTACGTTTTAAAGACACAGCACATCTAAAATATGGGTATGTTTTGAGAATCGTCCGCATTAAAACGAATGCCATCTATCACATCAGAGCACATGGTTGCTTATGGGTCATTGTAGAGTTACAGCTCCTGTGTGAGATATCCTTCATCATATTTGCATATGTTACTGGTATTATGCTTAGCTGGAGACTTGACATGACAAAAATAGATGTCCAGGTAGGAACCTGTGGCCATTCATTGGGGTTAATACCCCATCTTAATATTTCAAGATTGGAGGGACTGAGGCCGAGTGGACATTTATTTGCCTGAGTGTTGTTTAATTGCCCTCAGGAAAGAGTGGGGAAAAGTTATAAGCCAAGATTCCTGGATATGTCAGTCTGATGTATTGATACACATAGCTGGTTTGTTGTGGGTGGAGGCAGAGGCAAGTGGGAACATTCAAACACGAAAGCTTAAAAGTAAAAACTAATGACAATTGTTGGTCTTTTTGAAAAAGGCAAGCGAAAAAGGCGTCTGTAAGATTTGATCAAATCACTTACTGTAGTGCTATATTGTCAGAGCTGGATATTACAGTAAGATGACTACAGCAATTAGCTTTCCCTTCATTTTGTTTAAAATTGATTGACTGGTCGTTGTCATTAAAATCAATAGCAGAAATGTCCTTGTGAGCACGGCCTGTTAGCTAGTGTCTGCGTTTTTGAGAAGGACCAGTTAAAATAAAGATAAAAACTCAAACTGCATTTGATGGCTAAACGGAAGGCTGTATTAACTTTGGTGTGTGAGGTAAAAACAGAAACAGGGTTTCAGATCACAGATCCGAGTGCAGACTGCCCATGTGTACAAAAAATGAGCAAAAAATGGCTGAATTATAGATTAAAAGTTTAGGATCATTAACAGCAGTTATCATTAAATTGATAAATGGTCCCTGGCCACTTTTTTGATGGAAAACAAAAGAAGAGTTATTGGTTGGGTGCAGACAAACCCCTTCTCCACTGACATGGAGTGGATTTCTGTGGTACTTGTAGCTGTGCCATTGCTACACATACAGCCCAATTCACTTTAAATGAGAGGCTTGTCTGAATGCAGGTTTCAAGTCCCAACAATCAAGCCTTTTGCCCCCGAAGCCAAAAACATAAACAGAATCGCATAAAAGTAATGCCTTTATGGAAGATCTGGAGCTTTTGCCTGGTGCTTGTGCTCTGGAAGAAAGAGCAGCAGTTAGAATTTACATTAACTAGTGGGCTATTTGATGCAAGCCCCAGAAGCTTGTCCAAGAATTCCATCATCAGCCTTTTTCTGCTGTGCTGCAGAAAATAAAAAGGGTTCTCTTAATGGAGGACACTGTGAGTATGAGACTTTTCTGCTTCAAAGACCACTATTCACTGTTGATATTGATCATGGAATTTTGCAGGGACACGTCTTCCTCGCCTTGCTTGGGTTAGAATGGAACATATTTTAACAGTAGGTTGCCTGATGCTGCAGCCACTGTTTATGCTGACTCAGTGTCGGATGCCTCCTACGCAGACGGGGTCAAAAGCCTCGCTTCTCTCTGATGACACGCTGTCTCCAGGCCGAGCCCCATTTAGGTCCACGTCATGGGTGCAAACACAGACCTCTTTGTGTTAGACGGTATGGGTTTCCTGGAATTCTTGATGGGAGGCAAGATCCAGTCAGCACAATTCAAAAGGAGCATGAGAGAGGGCCTGCAGGGCCCGATCAAGATGGCTCAAAGGTGGGTGTGGACAGTCTCCCTCCACTCAGCTTTTAGAAATTACCACTGTTACCATCGAGATCCAGTCAGCACAATTCAAAAGGGGCATGAGAGAGGGCCTGCAGGGCCCGTTCAAGATGGCTCAAATGTGGGTGTGGACAGTCTCCCTCCACTCAGCTTTTAGAAATGAACACTGTTACCAGTTGGCAATGGTGAAAAACAAAGAAAGCCAATAGGAAAGCCAAACCTTAATGCCTCCAGGCATATTTGGATGGTTGATGTATTAATAAGAGAAGGAAAGCCAAGGCATTTGGAAGTAGTTATTCAATAGAACGAAGCTGGATGTTGCCCGCCGTACTGTGTGCATGGTGTTGGTTTCTTCCTGAAAGCAGTGCATACGTCAGGGTTTGGAAGCAACATGTCTGTTTTTCTGTTTTTATTATACGCTGTTTTGTAAAAACAAATGTTCTGATTGGGTTTAATAACTGTGACGACCCGGCCACTGCAGCTGGAGATATTTACATTCCCAACTTTAACAAACGGATGCTTTCGCTATTTGTATACTGGAGGTTTTTGCACTGGAGATGGTGTATTAATATTGACGGGTATCAATACTGGGCTGACAGAAAACACTGAATTGAATATTGAAATCAAAAAAGAGAATTGGATCCATTTTGCAACTAAAGTAGCTCAAACTCACCTTACATGATGATGTGATAGGCCTGTGCATGCACAATTAACCACACATTTCACCCTGGAGTTGACCTTCGCGCACACAAAAGCCCACGTCCCAGCCAAACTAACACAATTCCCTGCTGAAAAAACACCAAGACATTCCTTGCTGGGTTAAACTGGTCTGTACTGGTTTTAACTAGTCTGTGCCTGGTCTGTTGCTGGTTTTAGCTGGTCTATGCCTGGTCTGTTGCTGGTTTTAGCTGGTCTATGCCTGGTCTGTTGCTGGTTTGACTGGTTTAGCTGGTTTAGCAAGTGTATATAATTTTTTACAGTACCTCAGTATTACAGAAACTAGGTAAGCAAGTGCATTTAGAATTACCTCAAAACTTGATGAAGTGTGACGCGTTAGGCATGTATTTTGCATAATGAGATATAAGTTTCCATTATTAAGCCTCATAGCTTCACTAAAAACTATAGAAGCAAATTTTAGGCACTAAGCATGTCTTAGCTGTTTGACTACATTTGTCCTTTCTGCTGACATGGTGGCAGTATGCATACTGAAGAGAACTTGTTTAGTAACATACTGGTCTGAACTGTACAAAATGGAGCTGAAATCCAGACATGTGTGGCTGAAAACCAGGTACGTTGGGTCGAGGTTGGATTCCATTTAGTCTTTTTGCTCCTGTTGTATGGAAACTGAGCTGTGGCTGTATGGACATCTTGCCAGGGTGTGTACCTGCAGGCCAGAGTTGTCCGTCTTATTTCCTACTATAGACAGATGGAGAATAAGCCAGGAAACGTCTTTACCTCTTGCTCACCTCACAAATTAAAGCCCCGCCTACCCAGACTTCTGCCTAAAAGTTCCATCCTTCTTAGAAATGGAAACAGACCTCGCCAAGAATTTGTATGTTTGATTGTATTCAGATCAACAACTGTAGGCTGCTGTTTAAAAATCTGGCAGTCATCTGTAGGGTTTCTGTCTCTGGTTTACTACTGGATATTTTTTTATATCCAGCTTCTTGATGTGCTGTGATATTGTTGTGGAACTCTGGGCTTCATCCGTGCTTGTTTTGAACGGGGGATTGCGGACTACACCAGCAGAAACCTGAAATGTTGGCAAGCCCTTTTACACTTCAGTTACTTGTTTGGGTTGCTTGAGCTTCAATCTTCGAGGCTTAGACCATGTAGCAGGAGGGACTTGTTGTGTTGAATGCCGTGAAGTGTGCTATTGGTTCTCATAAATCAGGGGGAATTGGAGTCTTTAATGAGTCTGCAGTGGCCTGCTTTTACTGTTTTGTGGGGGTAGGGTAGCTTTGAGCCAGACGAGGAAACAAATGCTCCATGCTGCTTCCCACTGGTCACTCGAAGTGCTCCAACAGGAATCACCTCATTCCTGATCAGCGCCAATTTCAGTTATCTACTCAGCTGACGCCCATTTGCACTTGGCAAGCAAAGAATCTTCTTCAACCTGAAAATGTCTGCTTTGCAGACTTGATTGATTCATTTACAGGACCAATATATGCTGCATGAGTGGGATAAGGAGCTTCACTGCATCTCAGGTTTTGTTTTTTGAATGCTCCACTAAAATGTAGAAGGTTACTGAAAGGAACTCAAAAACCAGAAAAGGCTTGGAAGCGTGTGCTATGTGTCTTTAGCTCTTTCTACATATTAATGATGAAAAAGTATCATTGTCTGCAGGAATCATTAGCATGTGGTCTGGCCCTACAGTGCTCTGGTAAATGTCTGTTGGGGAGTCGAGATGTGGAGGCCTACCTTGGAGCAAGTCAGCTTGGCAGCTGCTGTTGCCATAGTACATTAATTTTGAAAAGCCTAAAATTCTCCACCAGTTCCTTGTAGAATGCATTACTTCCCACGCATGGATTAGTTTTCCTAGTAAAACTAACCACCCACTGAGAACAGTAACCTCAATAGCAACCAACTGTGGCACTGAGATTGTCAGTACACTCACTAACAATTTAGGTTAATTTGCTGAATAAAAAAGCAACACCATTGTTTTCCCAAGCCAATAATCTCATGACTTGCAGCCTTAGTGTTTGGTTTTCCTTAAGTACTATGAATTAAACTATTTCCCCATACTCAGACACATAATTAGTTCATGACTTAAGACATTGATTAACTCGCCCCAGTAGTAGCCAGTAAGGCCCATGTGAACAGAGCTGAGCTCAGTGGGTGGTTGCGAGAGGCCGTGGGAGTCAGGTAGCCACTGCGTGGTCATTGAGACTCATAGGGTGCAGAGCCAGAGGCCTTCACAGTGAGGGCGCTGTATACTGCCAAATATTCCCTGGCAACCTGTCAAGATGGCCGCAAATCACTCCTCCATAATTTCTCTTTCCCCTCCCCTGCTGGCCTCTCAACATACGCTCCAGCAAAGACAAGAGAGAGAGAGAGAGAGATAAAGATAGAGAGAGAGAGGTGAGTTAGGATGTGAGGTTGAAAAGAAAGCAGCATCTGCAATTTTAGCAGGCAACATTTAATGGATTGAGTTTCTTGTTGGATGGAAAATAAAAGTGGTGACAGGCTCACATCCACACAAAGAGTGAATGCTTTTGCAGAAAGTTCTCGAGGGGTGACGTGTTATTAACAGACCATATCACTTTGATCAAAAGCACCCGAAGGGTTAAGCCTAAATGGTCTGAAGGCTGGTTTCGATTTAGCAGTATGTTCGCAGAATAACTGATCCTTTTCTCTGTAAGATAACACAGACTGTTTCAGAGGGAGCTTGTCTGCTTGCCACATTACCATGATTTATTTCCACAAAGTGACAATAAACTTTACTTGATTTGCGTGGATTTTTTAGAGTACATATCTTTAATGTTATTTAGTCTTTGTTTTGCAGCTCCATGAAAAGAAAGCCCTATCTGATCTGCTCTTCTCCTCTTCCACAGTCCTTGGCTCTCCTAAAGACTTGGTCACTAAGGATGTCACTGAAACCAGCTTTAGTGCTTCCTGGACCGCGGCGCCTGGCAACGTGCGTGGTTATCGAGTCGCCTGGAAGTCCCTATTCACCGAAGAGGCTGGGGAGAAGACGGTCCCGGGTGATGTCACCACCACCGTTCTGGACAGGCTGACTCCGGAGACACGCTACAAGGTCTCTGTGTATGCAGCCTACGGCCATGGAGAGGGAGAGCCACTGGTGGGAGAGGAGACCACAGATGGTAAGTCCATTCCCACCCATGTAATGTTTCCACCAGAATGGTGGACCCTCTTTACCTCTCCCTCTGTCTTTCTCGACTAAGAGGGGCCCCGTGTCCTAGGCTTACCTGAGTCCTCACACAGGAAGAAAAGATAAAGATATACTGTGCAGAAATCTGAAACTCCCCCATGATGGCCCTGGAGAATTGTTTGAATGAATTTGAATTTGGAACTTTCATTACATATATGAGAATACAAAAAGTACAATAAGTTTATCATACTAGTGTATATATTTAAGAATGGAGTCTGAGTGACCTGTTGGGGTGGAAATTATGATGAGTATTTTTATTATGATAACTAAAAAATACATAATATGCTTTTTAAAATTTTTTGGCATGTTGTGAATGTCAGTAAAACTTGAGAAACACTGATGAACTGTTTAATAAGTGCGGTTTGAATAAAAACCTGTAGTTTTTGAAAGTAAAGTGCTTTGTAATCAAACTCATAAAACTGCATGAAAATAGAATAATATGATATGCATTGTGTGTTGGTGAAAAAGCCTTTAAACGTCGCTATATTATATTTTCCCCATCTTTCCCACTCCTGGTGGTGGTTGGTGTTGTGATTGTTCATATTTGATAGTTCAATATACAATGCAGCATACTTGCATAATGTTTTGCAATCCAAAATGAATGTCATGTGTTAATGATTTGGATTCATACAGCACAAAAACTACATATAGTATATTGTTGTTGTCTACAGTAAATGTGTCCAAAACAGCAACTTTACATTTGAAACAGTCCAAAATGAGCATTATCTTTCAATTAAAGCTATGAACCTTTTAGAGATCTAGGATTTTGTTAGGGGAGCAGTAGGTCCCAGTGGTACTCTAAAAGGTTTTAAGGTAGGAACCTAAGTCTGGTCCTCTGGTCCTCCAGTCTGATCTGGAAGAAGTGTAAAGAAAGAGTTATGACACCTTTCAGAAGGTCACCAATGGCGTCATTGTTGGTGGTGCTCCTGCTGCTTCTGACATCTGACAATCTGTAGATTTATATGCGTGTTGGTGAACAAATCACTGATGCAATATGTCACACCTGCTCTGTGTTAAAAGGAGGATGTAGAGCTTAAAAACATCATTGGTGATGGACAGGGTCTCCCCGGCTTCCTTCACTGATCAAGGCAAAATGAGAAAAGCACATGGAGGAAAATTTCCCCCAGTTCCGAGGACTTTGGTTAGCACAACCAAATGTGTGCATGGAAAAACGTGCTGTGCGCCCATTTGTTTGCTGACTCTGGCGAGTCCACCAGGTGCCATTTAAATCGAAAACAAGCCTCAGACATCACTGGGGGCCTGTGTGTTTTATGTCCATGGTCACTCCATTCCTAACGCCACCTTTCATAAACCAGCACTTTCCCAGTAACATATTGTGTCCGCCTGGGTCAGGCTACATTTTCAGAAACTTGGAAGAGGTATTTTCCATCCATAAAACCCCCACTTTGAAAAAAAGGGCTTCAGCGTCTGAAAGTGTTCCGTGGATCATTTAAGGCCCTGACGATTCATTCGGCTTCTTCCTGCACCCAAAAAACACCCTGGAGTCACGGTATGGAAAGAGAACATTGTGGGCAGACTTCGAATGTTTGGCTTGAGGTGCAACCCGATGCGTCTGTTCTCACAAAGTCTGGATAGAGTCCTTTCAGCTGCAGGGAGAGCGTTTAGGCAGATGTGTTTTCACCAGCGGTATGGCTTGGTTTTCCAGAGGGTGTTTACCAGCAGCTGAAGATGAAGTCTCTCCTATTATGTAAATAGGCACTCATGTACTGGACTGACTGTTTGTGGAATTATGGCACTGAAGGACTTAAGGAACTGATTTTGGCAATGGTCACTACAGCATTTAATGCTTGCTCTTTTTGGTCCCCCCTCCCCCCCCACCCCACCCCATAGTCTCAGCTGCGGCCAGAGCCATTACTGTAACCGAGGAGACAGAGAGGAGCATGCGGGCCACATGGCTACCCGCTCCTGGAAGCGTTGTTAATTACAGGGTGACATACAAGCCTCGTGATGGCGCACGACCAATGGTGACCAAAACAGCAGCCGGCACCACTACAGTTGTTTTGCGACGACTGCAGTCCATGACAACCTACGATATTGTGGTGGTTCCTGTCTACAAGCACGGAGATGGAAGACCAAGGCAGGGACCGGGAACCACATGTAAGTTTGTTCAAGTCAGCCCTGAGAGACTGAGTGCTGCTACTTACTTACTGCTTTGCTGCAGCAGGATTAATCTGATCAAAAAGTCCAATGAATGTTTAGGGCATACTCTTATTCAAGGTCTTTATAGTGAGATCACCAAAAACCAAGCAAGCCACCAGCTGTTGGTGTAAGTAACAGCTCTAAATGGCTACATTAGTCCTATTTTGGATCACTGTAGGAGGATGATTCGTATAAGGCATTACTGATGAGCTTCCACTGAGTATCAGTGCAAACATGGTATAAATATTGACACAAATGCAAATGAACTAATTCTAGCTTTAACCATGTTCTGTAGTGATTTGGGCCTGGAGTTAATTTTGCTTGACCTTTGTTTTCAACCTTCTTTTCAGTGTCACCTTTCAAATCTCCAAGAAACCTAAAAACATCTGAGCCCACTAAGACCAGTTTCAGGGTGTCATGGGACCATGCACCTGGAGATGTGAAGGGCTACAAAGTGACCTTCCATCCTATCGGAAATGACGAGAACTTGGGAGAGCTGGTAGTTGGTCCTTTTGACAACACAGTCGTTCTGGAGGAGCTCAGGTGAGGCATACACATAGAGCTCATATGTTTCTTCCTCGTCTTTCTGCATCTGCTCAGGCTTCCTCCCCATGTCCTTTCTCTCATTCTTTTCTTAATTTGTTTAGCTGATGAAAAATAGATGAGAACTGTTGACTTGCCTGAAATCTAAGAACCTGATCTCTTTCACCGCAGAGCTGGCACCAAGTACACTGTGAGTGTGTTTGGCATGTTTGATGGAGGAGAGAGTATGCCCTTGGCTGGAGAGGAGAAGACCACTCTCTCTGATGAGCCTGTTGCCCCACCCATTCAGGCACCAGGTAAAATGACCTTCCAACCTATTAACATCTGCTAGAGAGCTGTAGTTAAAATAGATTAAAGTATGTTTAGTTGTAAATCCTGAAGCCATTTGAATTGGGCTATAAATGTCATAAATACAATAGAAACCTGTATTTAATACCAATATACATACACATACATACATATACATTGGAGAGACAATATTTCTGGCAGTAGAAATACATTTGTCAGGTATTAGGGTGGTAATAGACAATATGGCCCTGCTTTATTTTCCCTTTTAGATGACCTACAGATAGTCAGATCTCAGTTTGTACGAAAATGTGAAACTCATTCTTATTAATTTAGCATTTTTGAGGATTAGAATTTAAACCAAGCTTATGACCAAGTTTATGTCCCGAGGTTTGCGTCTAGGGATAGATTTTTTCATTCTAAAATAAGATAATGTTGATAGATTTTTGGTAAAATGTCAGTTTATGATAAATTGGACCCAACTGATATGATAATTTTATAGTAAACAGCAATACTGATTTTAAAGAGCTAAAGATTCTGATAACTGATAGTATTGGCTAGTATAAATGTATTTAGCTTTTCGATTTTAATATTAGACTCCAAAAGTTTTAGTTACAAAGTGCTTTACTGGCAGGTATGATCATCAGTTTTCAGCTGTCATATTTCTTAAACAAAATGATACGGTATGGTTAAACAGGAGGTGACTCACTTCGGCTTCCCCAGTAGTCCCCCTGCAAATATCAATGGCCATGTCCTATTATCAGGCAATCAAGAGTTTTAACCCTGTGGTTCTTTGACATCGGCCAATATTATCAGCCGATCGATACATCGGCCGGGCACTAAAGATATGGTGAAAATCTGTTTAAAATAAGATGTTACTGACGCTGTAGTCTAAATAAAAAATGAACTGTAATCTCTGTAAGCACTTAGACGCTTGAGTAACTCCACATGCCTTTCCTCCTGGCTAATTTTGTCACGAAAGAGCAAAAGCAATGACTATTCCATACAGTGACTTCATCTCAGGCTGCTCAAATTGCGACTATATCCCGGGCTGGTTTTGGGTTTAGGAACGGATGTGACAAAAACCTTATCTGTTCAGAATTATCAACGTTTTACAACCTAGCGAGGGAAGTGTGTGTGCACACGTGCATGTGAGCATGCGTGTGAGAAAGACAGAGCGGGAGAGAAGGCAGGGGAAAATCTGACTTCTGCACTGAAAGTTTTGAGCACAGATTGGTGACCTTGGTCTGGAATGCATCTCCTTAATTGGGAGTAGATCCAGTGACTGGGCTCCACTGGCCAGCATGAGCTGGGGAGGAAGACAAGATGGACTGAAAGAATCCTGATTTCTCGCATTTTGACTTTTATTTAATACAGAGTGTAGCTTGTCATGCCCTCATAGCTGAACCATGAGTGCAATAAGATGGTAAGCATACTTAAGGCATTGAGCCCTAGCCTTAAATACGGTGAAACCTGTACCTGTTGTAGTTACTCGGGATGCAAATTTTGACAAATCCTTTTCACCGGCAACCTAAGTAGTCAGTAGTTGATTTCTACTGATAGGCATGATCAGGCATCAATGTGTATATAGAGTAAACCGCCCAGTTTGTTAAAATGCATAACCATCAGCAAAGCTAGCCATGGCTCAGCATGCTTCTGAAATGTCGCAGTGGTGTAGCTATCTATCACATCCTCCTACAATCTGGCACAACCATGTACAGTTTCCTTACATTGCTTTTCTTAGCAAATATGGTTAAATTACTGTATAGTAGTTTTTAGCCCATTTAGAAGAACTAGTATTCTTATATGTACAAATAGGATCTAGTGTTTACAGGAATTCATCAAATGATAAGGAATTTACATTATTTGTTGTTAATCATTACATCCCATGTAGTAACTAGTGTAAGGAACTGAAGTGCCAAATTTTGATCCCTAAGAGTTTGAGAAGTATTTATAAAAAGGGGTGAAGTGTGAAAAACAAAGGCAGTGATCATGTAGCCAGACTGTACATGCAGTTAGTCAGTGGTAATTGCGTAAGTCTTACTGAAGAGTTTTTTGTGTAGCATGCAATGGCACCTAGGAGCCAAGATAAAACATGAAAACTATTAGGCTAGGCTAGGTCTGACGGCCTCTACAGGTTCTCACCTGTGCTGAAATTTGGCGTTTTATAATAATGTGCTGTCAGAAGGAGATAAATGCGGGCCATGTGGTTGCACAATCATGGACATCCTTAAGAGAATCTGTCCATACCTGTATTGCGTAAATACCAGGATCTTATAATCTCGTCCATTAGAGAAAGGGTCTGTCAGCAGTCACGTAGCTTGATGACAGCTATGTAATTATTATCATCCATTATTGATTAAAAAGCCTCATTGGATGATTTACATGCATTGTTAAAATGAGGCACACTCAAGAGTGTAATATATTTTTCTCCAGAGCTGTGCCTGTTTTTTCAGGGGAAAACATCTGTTTAGCTGGTACATCTTCTCCAGCTTTTAATAGCCTTGGAAAATTCTGTTTATTCTCAACAGAACCACGCTGAACCACAGTGATGTCAAGAACATTTAACATGTGTACAAAATCTCAGGAATTCTTTGATTATATACGTTTTCTGCAGGACGTTTGAGCTCTAGTTATGTCTCCCAGTCCACCTCATTACAAGCCTACAAGCCCTGTTTTCAGTGCGAGACTGTTCTGTTATTGAGCTGCATGCGGCTGCATTCTCTCTGAGCAGGAGCAGATGGACGTCAGTGGACCTGCATTCATTCAGGTGTCTGCAGATGATGCAGATGGAAAGGAAGTGCAGAATGGGAATGCACAGATTCATGAAGAGCACACTGGCTCTTTCTCATCTTCTCATGATGAAGAGTCTTCAATGACTTTCCAGGCAGTCCTATGATTGTTTATTACAGTTTGTAAATGTAAATGTATATAATTGTACCTAAATTATGCAGAAAATATAAAGAATAAAGTTCTATTTATGCTTTGTTGGTCTGGTGTTTTTCAGTGTTCAGAATCTCTGGCCTGTTTGTGTGTGGTTCCTTTACACCCCTGCCTTTCTTCCCTACAATATACATTCTTTCTTCTGACCTTCTTCATCTCCTTCAGCTTAGACAGCATCAGTAAGCTGTTGTTTATTTGCTCTCTGACTCTGCTATCTTCTGCTTGCTCAGATGTAATGTGCAAAACCAAAGCCCAGGCTGATATTGTCCTGCTAGTGGACGGCTCCTGGAGTATCGGCCGTCTGAACTTCAAGACCATCAGGGCCTTCATTGCTCGCATGGTTGGCGTTTTTGACATCGGCCCAGATCGTGTCCAGATCGGTAAGGTCCTTGTTTAGTTTAGCTGAGCTTCAGACTGGATGTGTACCTAAAGAAGGCAAATGCTGAAGATCATGTTTTGTTTTTCTGTGCAGGTTTAGCCCAGTATAGTGGAGACCCGAAGACTGAGTGGCATCTGAATGCACACAAAACCCGAGAGTCACTGCTGGAGGCTGTGGCCAATCTGCCTTACAAAGGAGGAAACACACTGACAGGTCTGTAGCTATATAATGTCATGTGTTGAGGTTTCATTATTTCAGTATCATTCAGCAATGTGCAGTTAATGGTGTTATATTAAACATGATTAAGCCTAACTGCAGCCTAGATTTAGATAATAGACTGTGGGTTTGGAAATCCTTTGCAGTCATGTTATAACTGGTTCACTTTTTTTTCCACAGGCCTTGCTTTGAATTACATCCTACAGAACAATTTCAAAGCCAACGTGGGCATGCGTCCAACCTCCCGTAAAATTGGTGTTCTTGTCACTGATGGAAAATCACAGGACGACATTATTGTCAATTCTCAGAATCTGCGTGACCAGGGCATAGAGCTCTATGCAATTGGTGAGGAAACTTGCACTGTCCCAGATGGAAAATCTGCATGCAGGCTGAATATCATAATAGTTAGCCCCCCTTTAGTTGACATAACTATGCATGACCTTTACAGTTACCACGGTTTGTCTAGACTTAAACACACCTGAATGAATGTATTGAATATGTGACAGTTTTGATCTACAGGCTTATACTTCAATGCTGTAAAGTTCTTACCTAAAAGAATATGAATAGTGTAGGTCATGTCTGTGTATATATGTATTTCCAAAATGGAGCAGGCCTGAACCAGAGGCCTGTTTCCATGTTTCTGACATCAGTATGTCAATTTTTTACATAGAACCTTAAAATAATTTTGTCATAATGTCATAATAAAAACTATCAATGCTGAAATAATTTAGTATCTTTTCAAAATATTGACTTAACTAAAATAAAGACATTAATGAATTTCTATGCTAAAATTATAATTAATGACTTAGTATTTCAGAATAATAACTTATTTTCTCAAAATGTTGTATAAGGTATGCTAAAAGTTCATTCCTCAAAATACTGAAATGCTATGTTAAATTAATGACTTATTTTCCGAAATTGTTCACATACTTTGTCAAAACAACGATTTATTATAAAGACTATTTATCCTTGCTTTTCTGGAAATTTTATAACTCAAAATCTTTTAACCATGGCTTAAGACATGAAGTCACGGTTGTTATAGATACTGCTGATAGAAATGAAGGAGGAAAAAGATAGATGGGTATAGACTTCCATTGTATGTAAACATTAGATTAGTAGTGTATCTGTTCATCCAGCATGAGCACTATGATACTGACAAAAACAAACAAGCAATCACACTCATCTGCTCACTGTGATATGCAGGTGTGAAGAACGCTGATGAAAACGAGCTGCGTGCCATCGCCTCTGATCCTGATGACATCCACATGTATAATGTGGCGGACTTCTCCTTCCTGCTGGACATTGTTGACGAGCTGACAGACAATCTCTGTAAGAGCGTCAAAGGCGAGGGTAAGTCTAGAGGCATGCTCTAATGGCCAGCATAATGAAAGGACTCTTGTATATTAATCTTGCTTTTGGCACAAACAAAGAACTTACTGATGTGTTTAAGAAGGGCTGATGAAAGAAAGCCTGATGGCTAGGTCAGATATTCAGCCTAAGATGCCTTGATAGTTTTTAATAGTTGTTGAGTGCTAGGTAAATCTGTCTTCCTCACCGAGGGAGGAAATCTGAGAGACTGCCCTGCAGCCAAGCTTCTATCTCATAAGGGTGCTTCATAATTTTCAATGTCATGATCAAATACCTTTGGATTAAGAAAGGATTTTTTCCATTATAGAAGCAGGGATTCCTTCTCTGTCAAGACCTCTTGGGTAATCTAGCCAGGATTCATCAGTGGCAGCATGCTTTCTTTTAGTGGGAGTCTGACTGAGGTGATAAGTGAAATGTCATTAAACTAAGTGGAGAAAAGTTCTTCCCCAATTGTATTTAAGCAAAACAGAAAGCACTAGGCGGAAAGGAAGAGGCTTTCAGTCTAAGTAAGGCTGTTAAAGAGGTCAGGTGTTAAACTGCCTCCATTATCCACTTTAGGAGGAGGAGTGGCGCCACCCACTGACCTGGTGACCTCTGAGCCGACCCACTACTCTTTCCGCGCCACCTGGACAGGACCTGAGAGCCCTGTTGAAAAGTACCGTGTAGAGTATGTGCCAGTGGCTGGAGGACAGACTTTGCAGGTATTGTTCTAATCTCCACACATAAAGAAGCCCCAGACTCAAAGTGCTATACAGAAGCCAAAGACCACCTTTTGTTTACTATTTTCCAGTCAAAATGGCTAAAAAACTGCACACAAAGACCCAACACTAGGTATAATATCCAACCTGTCAGTAATTTACTCTAGATGCACAAATTATTAATCTTTCTGTAGATGATTTTTTTCTGCAGAGATTATACTGTATATAAGATCCACTTACATAAGACAAGGAAGTGGAAAAGTCAAAGGAAAACATGGAACAACATCAGTTTCCAAAATATATGTATATAAAATGCATGAAGGAAATAGAAAAAACGTCACTCCCAACAACCATGCAGAACCTGGTAGACCACCAGAAGTGTCACCATTGGATAAACAGTACTTAAAGCATCATCTTTGCAATCTTCAGATCCATATCCACAATTTAGTCCATCCAACTGGCTACCCTTTCACTCTGAGAAGACAATTTATCACTATGAGTCTAAAAGGATGCATAGATGCCAAGAAGCCGTTACTGAGAAAGGAAATAAACAGAAAAGAAGAAAAATTGTACGAAGATACAAAACTGGACGCCTGAGACCTGGAGTAGGGTTTTGAGAACTAATAAGTCTAAATTTGTGTTTGGGATTACTTTGGAGTACTTTGGAGGTGTGAAAAATAGCAGATTTCTTTGAAAAAGCTGAAACTAAAGTTTACATGTGATGGAGGATGTTGTGAAAGGTGAAGAAATAATTATGTTTATAACTGGAAATGAAATAAATGAAAGTGTGGTCTCTGACTTTGACTCTGTACATCTTGTAACACACGGTTTGCACAAATGGGTTAGCTAGCAGTTAGTTTTATCAGTACAAATGGACAGTATTACGTACTGTAGCACTTTGAGCTCTCCGGTCTCATTTTGAGTTCATTCAGTATCACCTTTATTGGAAACAGTGAAGCCTTGCCAGGCCAGTATGCAGGTTTACAAGGGAGAGCAGGGAATTCCCACATAATTACATGGGTTATTTATTGGAAAGGTTTTTCTGGTTCACCTAGCCAGAGGAGACCTCACACGGGCAACCAACCTTTTATTCATTAAAGCACTTCTGTGAGGCACTCTGGATAAGAGCACCTTCCAACTGCTGTAAATGTAAATTAAAGTGACAGATCTAGACATAAGTCACTACCACACCGCTGTGTTTCCATGAATTTGTTTTGGTTACGGATAACTCTTTTGTTTGGATCTTGACTTTTATTTGCTCTGAAAATATGCATGCAGTTGATTGTGATCTCATGGTTTTATGATAGTTCGCCTCATTATGTCTCGATTTAAATGATGTGAATAATGATAAAACCTCCCCACCTTTACTGGAGTATACTCTCTTTCAGGAGTGGCCAAAGCATTAAAGATAAAAGAAAAGTTTCCACTTGTCCACATCAGTACTAGGCCTGTGGTGTTTTTTTCCCCCCCTGTGGGACGGCTCTCAAATGAGCAGCAGAACTCTGGCCGCAAACTCTGAGGAGCTGCAGTGGTGGTTTTAAGCCAAGTTTCAGTTTCAGATGATTTAGTTAATCTTGCCTTTATGGTATGCACAGTGCTGTGTATGATTTTTTTTTTCATAGGCATGAGTTACAGTAGACTCTCTTCAGTACTGATAAGTTGATTGAAAACAGTCGCTTTGAGTAGCACGCAGATTCTTTTTTGGTACTGGATTGGACTCCTGTTTTATGCTTGTCTGCAAAGTTTCCAATAAGTCTGCACTTTCAGTACGTGCTCTGCTTAATATTTACTCAATTTGTGTCCCCTGTTGCAGCTATTTGTGGACGGGACAGTGACAACGGTGGTGTTAGAGGGTCTGGACCCATTGACTGAGTATGCAGTGAATGTTTACTCTGTGGTTGGAGAGGAAAGCAGTGAGCCACTCAGTGGCACAGAGACCACACGTAAGAGCCAATTTCATGTCTACCGCAAATGTCTTTTCATGAAAACTGAGCCAAAGTCTCATTACAGCTCCCATTAAATGCATTAAGTTTGCAATTAATGGTAAAATTGTTATTATTTGTGAGTAGTGAAAGCAGCAGATTGTAGAGGGTTTTCCCCTTATTCTTCAGTATCCATCTATAAAAGTTATCCAGATATTTGAACTTATTTGAGACTTTGACTCAGATAATTAGGGCTTTGTTTGAGATGTTTTATGTATTTATTTACTTATTTATTAAACGTGAGTCGTTGTTTGCTGATGTAGCAAATCCTTTTAGTACCATTGCCCTGACCACAAAACTGCTTCGTAGTCCTGGCTGGATGTTCTCTGCAGAAATATAACGCAGGGCTTAATGCAGTATTTTTCCCATAAACTAAAGGTCCCATTTACAGATGATATTAAAATGTGTCCCTGTTTAGATCCTGAGCAAGACTATAAGTCCATGGGCAGATAGAAGTGCTCATGACTGTATTAAATACATGGAACAATGAGATGTATTGGATTCTTTTTTCAGCCTTTAGAGCTACCTCCTGAAGGTGGCCCAGAATGCATTTTGGCCTTATTACAAAGTGTACGTTGTTGGAGATTTGTAAAAAAAAAAAATTGGAGGGGAAACAAAAATCTGCTCATGTTGTAGACAGTAAGGACACATTTGTATGCATTTGAGTGCAAGATATGAATGCATAAGATCCTCAGATGCATACTTTCCTGGGCAACAAATGGGCTAAGCCCAAAATGGCAAAACATTAAGATCTGAATAGGCACCAAATCAGTAAACAAACACATAAAGTGACCTAGTATGGGAAGCTTTTCCCTTTAATATCTTTAAATAGTGAATTTTTGCAGGCTAAACATGCAGGCAATCTTTTACAGAACCTAGTTGGAAAATGGCCAGGTTAGTTTGTTGTTTAATTTGAGGCCAAATATTCTTTATAGGGTTTAAATCTGGACTCTGGCCAGAACAAAATCAATAAAAACACTGTATTTTGGGCTTGGCCTATATTTTGCCCTGGGATAGTCTGGCTTTTCAGATATGACTAATAGCATCTTTAAACGAGTCCTTATAGATTTGTATAAATATAGTATTTAGTCTGTATGACTTGAATAGTACAGTTTGAGCTGAATTTTTATTCACATGAAAGAAGGGTTTGCTACAGCAGCTGTATATTGTGTAGACTAGAAACAGGTTTTGAAAAGCTGTGCTCTGGAATGTGTGCATTGCTATTGCTGTATGTCATGTTACATTTGATGTCCATCAGCCTAAACATAACCATCACCATTCCCTTCACAGAGTCATGAATGCCATGAACGTATTCAGCATGATGCTGCATGGCACAGCAAAGTGTCATTGATTTATTCATGCCTTCATTGTTTACACCATCGCTGTTTGTTTTCATGCACCAACATGTGGCCTGTGCAGTTGTTGTTGTTATTGCTGCTATATCTTTAATTTCAGTGTGTGCTGTGTGTGTCTGTCATCATCATTCATCATCCATCATTGTGGATGTGTCAAATCCATTGCCATCATATATCATCTTCCATGACTCCATCTTGTCCATGTTCCCATCATGCCATGAAAGAATGCGCGCATTTATCCATCCGCGCCTCTGCAAGGCTCAAGGTATATGTAGATAGACAGGAAAAAAGAACTAAAGAAAGAGAGAAAAGACGTGTTCCCCTCTGCAGTGCCTGTAAGTTCTGCAAGAAGTATGACCATCTACAAAGAGCGCACCACCACCATGAGGGTGAAATGGGAGCCCGCTGAGGGAGCCACGGGCTACCTGCTGCTTTACCGCTCTAAAAATGCCACCAAGCCCACAGATGAGCAGGTACGATCGGTGCTTTAGCTCTCCACTTCAGTACCGCAACCACTGCAGTGCTGCTACGTCTGCTGCCCAAAGTCAGGCTGTTGTGGTAGCAATCAGAATTAGTATTACGTTCCAATCAGTTTTATATATTTTCTAGGAAACACTCTATGTGCAATAAGGCAGGCATACCTTCTTATGTTGCTGTATGTTGGAAAATGCTAATTTACCAAATATCCAATATTTAGCGTTTACCTCTAATCGGATTTTGTAATCAATTAACTTTAGACCTAAAAAGCAAATTCACAGTAAAAGGCTTTGTGACCAAATATGGCTAGCTGCCTGCAAAATTCCAGATTAGGTAGATGCCTGTGAACTACAAATCATTTTTGGCTTTTTAAAGGCAAAGATTAAGGCCATGCTAGTCATTTAAGTCTTGGAGAAGCCATGACATATGTTTAAATTATTTTCTGTCAGCACTGGCCTGTATCTGATGTCCAATGAGCATTATCCAGCTTTCCACCCAGGGCTTGGGTTTATAGAAACTGTTCAGTCATTTCGGATGAGTGAGAGCGAATATATGGCACGGAAATGAGCACTCAGTCCTATCCCTTCATACGTAAGGTTCTGTGCGAAAGTCAGAGCCCACCCCTCGTTTCTTTCATTTTCTGTCAGAACAGCCATTAAGTACAACATAATTCATTTTTAGTGTCAAAAAAAATAAAACACATATATGCAGGGATAGTTTTCCAAACCTCTACATTTCTTAGAAGTATTATGAAGTTTATGAAGTGGGGATTATAAACACATTCACTGATGTTGAGGCAGAGTCTGGGATGGTCAGTCTTGTTTTTTTTTTGAGAATTCCATCAGGTTGCTCAGGGGATTTGCAAATCGTCTTCCTCGTTTTGTCTATTTTCTGTTCTCTGTAATGGATTCTTGACAGTTACACACCCTTTTAGACTCATTGTCTCATAACATTGGGTTGTCTTCTTACAATGCAAGCATGGTCAGAAACACCTGACAATTTTGGTGGTCTATCAGGTCCCGTGTTAGTAGTCCCATTCTCACTGTATCTTGTATCATTTTTTGAGCTCCATTTTAAAAACATCTTTTTAGGTAGATCATTTTATATTTCTATGAAAATGGATAACTGTTGGGTTGTCTCTGATATTTGCACAGCACTCTACAAACATACCTATAGGCGTGTGAGCTGTTAATCATATGCAGGCCAAAAAGTGAATAATGTTTTTTTTATGAACCTTAGAATATCCTTTTTTCAGATATTGTCCTTAATTTGGCAAATTTAGTCTTTATTTTCTAGACAAACTGCATTCTAGGAGGGCCCCAGCACTGCAGGTCAGAGTGCGTAACTCACTTAAATAAGCCTGTAATTTAATAGCTGGCCTCTTTGCATATCTAAGTGCGTTTGAGCAGGAGAAGCTCTAAGCCCTGCAATACTGTGGCCCACCACAAATGACATTCAGCACCCTAAAGTGACCTCCTGGAGTGACCCCGCAAGTGCTGTGATAGTGCCATCAGGCTTTGACTGTCGATATGGTTAACTTTCACAGATGCGTGTTAAAGCCAAGATCACAGATGTCCAGCTGAAGAACCTCCTCCCCAACACAGCCTACGACATCACCGTCTTTGCCCTGCACGGCGAGTCGACCAGCGACCCTCTCACTGCTCGGGGGGTGACCCGTAGGTGGTGCCAGAGCATGATAACCCAAACAGGGAAGCTTGACGTCCTTGAGATTCTCACTGTTTGTGTGTTTGTGTGTATCCCTTCCTGATCCGCAGTGCCGCTGCCTCTGGCTGGTGAGCTGAGGATAACGGATGTGACTCACAGTAGCATGCTGCTGGACTGGGATGGTGCGCCTGGCCCTGTTCGCAAATACATCATTACTTACAAGCCTGAGGAGGGAGAGGTGAAAGAGGTGAGCTTACCAGTGGCCAGATAAGATGCTCAAACTTTTGAAGGTTTGGAATGGCCCATCAGATTAATGATTTTTGTTATTCTATGTACTGTTTTCTAAATCAATGGATTTTTACAATGCATAGTAGGTATATTATTTCAAGATGCTTTAATCACTAATTCAAAGAGAACATGAAGTTATGTCATATGACATATGACATTAGTAGATAATTGACCTGCTTCATCAAGTTTTTTCTCGGTGCTCGTTCTAATCAAAATTTCTACACTCAGACACCACCAATGTTACTAAGTGTTGCACATTGCATGCAGTTTTACAGTTTCACCAGAGAGGTCTCTAAATCCCCAAAATGTACCTAGAGCAGCTTTAAGTTATAGATTCAATAAGCGCATTAAAAAAGCCATTCTGGAAACATTATTGATGCTCTACAGCTTTTCTCGTTAATTTGGCATCCTTTACAACTCAGTTCAACATTCTAGAGACAATTTTCTTTAGCCCTCTGCTAACTATTTGAAACCTGTGAACACTAGGCTAGCATACTGCAACAGCATTGGCTCTATATCATCGATTCCAGACTTTTAAACTTCTGTGCATGAGAAAGTCACATGTGTGGAGGCTGGAATTGCACAAAGCCTACTAGCACTCAGCAGTGACATTTTTCAGCAAGAAATTTGGTTAGCAAGATTTGGCTTTATAGTGGCCTGATCCACTCATGTTATGGCCACAGCCGTGTATTATCAACAGCGCACCTCTGTACTTATAATATGTCTTGCTGGGTCATGTCTCTCCCAGGACTTCACCTGGAAAGATCCTCCTTTGTTATACTGTTGTGCAATATATCAGCTGTATTACCAAAGAAGGAGACACTTGTTGATACGTACGAGTCCCTTAACTTATCGCCACAGCAAAAACGTTGCACAACCCGATGGAAGCAGCAGCTGCAGAAAGACTATGCGGAGGATCTCCAGGGTCTTCGTTTTTGGACTGAAAGACAGGGACAAAGAGGAGATTATGCTACCAGCAGAAAATGGAGAGAGCAGATGCCACCACCGCATGAAGATGGAAGCTTGTGGATTTTTGAGTGGCATGTAGCAACCCTGTCAGCCTTAGTGCACAGAAGCTTTTGGATGTGCATTTTATTGCAGGATCTTTTATTTATTTATTTTTTTTGGCGAGCTGGCAGGGTCAGCCCTGGCCAGAGAAGCGCTACATCCTGAGACATAAATCTAAGCACCGTGCTGCTCGTAACTCTTAGTGCTGGGACAAAAGATGAAGTAAACACCCCCACACAGGCAGAGGCACAGGTGGACTGGGGCCTGAAAAAGCACCATCAGCCTTCAAACAGTAGCAGCTCCTCCTACCTGATGGATGAAAGAACACAGTCGCAAGCAAAGAGCTTAGGCTTAGTTATGCAAGGACAGGAAGTGCTTTTTCACCCTCGGGGTGCAGCTTTGGATTAGGTTTCTCATAAGCATTCACGCTAAGTTTTTTATCTGGGTCTGAAAAGCCCTTACAAAGCCCTTACACTGGCATGGGATGACCATATGTGCAAGTCAGGACATGGACTGCTTTTACGGCAAGGGCTTGAATGTGAGCCCAGTTCCTTTCTACGTAACATAAAAACAGCTTGACAGTTTTTACTGACCAATTTATTGTAGTTACTAAATGATAACTATTGAATAACTTAATAAGCTGGACGTTAAAGGGTTTGTAGGGCCCTTATTCTACATGTTTGTCTTTATTTAATTCTAGTCAAGTTGCACATGTTTATGTTGCTGTTGGCTTAATAGACAGATATATGGAAATGTGTTTTTTGTGACATAACAAAAGCGATCAATTTAAAACATGCTGGTTTTGCATTTCCATATTTCGACTGCATGGATTGGTGGCTGTAGATTATATTTTGAGAATTTACTACTAAAATAAAGACATAAATTAATGTATGCTTACATGGGTCCTTTAAAGAAGTATTTTTATTAGTATTTCTTTAATGGAAATACTTTGTTTATTTGTTTTCATGTAGCTGGAGGTGAATGGGGATGTGACGACAACTGAATTGGATAACCTCAGGTCGCAGACTGAGTATGATGTAGCCGTCACTCCAGTGTATGACTCTGGAACTGGCAATCCAATGCTCAACCAAGCCACTACAGGTACATGCACTGCAAAATGGGTATTTTAAGATTATGGAACTTATTTCTACTTTTATTTTAAGTATAGAGACATTGTCTTGAAGAAAAATAACGGGCAAAGTGTTTAGCATGCATACAGAAACAGCGCACAACTATGCGGCTATGGGAGACATGCCTGAGACTTTTTGACTTTAATTTTATTAAAACAAGACGAAAAGTTCCAGGAATAAGTTATGTCATCTTCCAGTATTTCTACACCAATCTTGAAATGAAAACTGTAGATGTATCAAGTAGATTTAAGATGACTTCACTTGCCATGACATAATGTTATGGATCATTTTATAATGGCAGTTGGACTTTACACAATACCATATTCCAACTGTAACTGATTACTTTAGTTTCCCCAGTTCCCTTTTCTGTAATTAGCGATGACGCTGTCTTTGAGAGAGTAGTTTTTTAAAGACTATGTTCTTTGTTGTCTTCTACTTAGATGTTGTCCCAGCTCCAAAAAATTTACGGTTCTCTGAAGTGACCCAAACCAGCTTCAGGGCGCACTGGGAGCATGGTGCCCCCGATGTGGCTCTCTACCGCATTGGCTGGACAAAGTCAGGAGAGAACAACTTTGTATACGTAAGTGTCCTGAAGTAGAAGCTCAATAATAATAACATTGTGAGTGTTTTTTGATGTCTAACATCTTTCTTATTGTCTCCGTCAGGACATCCTGAGCAGTGATGAGACCACCCATCTTTTGGAGAACCTGGAGCCAGACACTCTGTATGATGTTTCTGTCACTGCGATTTATCCGGATGAATCAGAAAGCGAGGATCTTATTGGGAGCCAGCGCACACGTAAGACAAATCCAGCTCATCAGACGAGTCCGGTTCAGCTTTTTATAAATACAAATTTGTGTAAATAATATATATGTATATACATATTCAGGTGCCATAAGGATTTGTATTGATGAAGATTTGTGAATAATAAAACTTTATAAAAGGAAAAACTCAAGTTGGAATTTTAACAAGCATTCTTATTCTCTATCTCTCCGCTTCCTGTAGTTTCCAAGATAATAATTACACCTCGTGAGTATTTTGATCTCATGCACTAAACATAATGCAAGGATATGATTATTATATGAAGTGTAGGAACAAACCTGACTTCTTTCTTCCATAGCTCCCACTGGACGCCCTCAGAACCTGCAGGTGTACAACGCAACCACCACCTCCCTTACAGTGAAATGGGATCATGCCCCAGGCAGAGTGCAGAATTACAGGATCACCTACATGCCTGTGGCAGGAGGCAGGTCTCAATCGGTAAGTCACTCCATAAATCACCTTTTTATATGTGCTTACATGAAGGTTAAAAAAGGGAGTCATAAAAACACATATTTTTAATTTATTTGTTTATTTCACACACGTCACAATAAACATGAAGTACACTGTATGAATATATATGCAATGCTACAGAAAAGTTTTAGACGCCTAAGCAAATTGTTTATTGGTTGGTGTAGCTCAGCAGATAACACCATTACCCACCAGTGAGCTACCTCTACATGTGAGAGACTGGGGTTCAATTCCTGGTCTGGGTGACTACGCTGTGCTACACCAATAAGAGTCCTTGGGCAAGACTCCAAACACTACATTGGCCTTCCGTAATATATATATACCCTTGGAAGTCGCTCAGGATAAGAGCGTCAGCTAAATGCCATAAATGTAAATGTTTAAAACCAATTATCTGTTTCTGCAACAAGAACTCCTTACGATATTACAAAAAATGAAAATGATCAAGGTTTTTCATCATTTTAAATTATTTTTTGATTTATTCTATATGGAATAGAAATGTCCAAACATGCCCATTTTACATGCCCAGTTTTAAACACCCAGTTTTACACGTCCAACTGATTTGCCTTATATAGCGTGCTCATAAATATCTTGATGAGCTCTGCTCTTATTGGCTGGTTTAGAAGGAGCCTGTCTACACAGGCACAGGCATCAACTCAAAGCAAAATAAAATTGTTACTCACTATGATTCTTTCAATATAAGAAAGAAGTCTGACTTCAGCTGTCTTAAGAAACTGTCTGGAAGTCAGTCTAGTTGGCTTCCTGTTCATCAACCTGTCTGTTCCTCCTTAAATGGTGCTGTGAGTTTTAAGCGCCAACTCGCCCTTCACAACCTGGAAAGCACATTTCTATGCAGTCTATCGGCACCATTACAAGTTGTACCATTTAAGGTGGAACAGAACATTGGATTAGGAATCTGGGGAATAGAAAGCCAAGTTAAGCCTCGTTTAAAAGTGAGGATCATTCTTGCTTGCTGAGAGATGATTGGAAAGGGTATGAGCGGTGCTGACATCCCCTTCACAGCCTGGAAAGGTAGATTTGTGAACATATACTCTGCCATTGCTCTTGTTGCTGCTGGGCTGAAACATGAGCTGGTATATCGTCGCTGTCCAAAGAAAAACAAGTATCTCCAAAATTGGCAACTTTACAGGAGAGGCCAAAAACCTTTTAAATTATAATGCAAGTCAATGGAACCAGACGTCTTTCCAAACACTTTTGGGCCATTTCTGTTGGTCCATTCATCATGCAATTCTCACACAGTGTAAACAGCAGCTGGTGTGTTCAAATAATGCATAAAAGTCAAAATGGACAAAATTGGAGATACATGTTTTTCATTGGACAGCGACGATATGTACATTTTGGGTGGTGTTAGGACAGTTATGTAACAATTTAGCATTCTGGGCCTGTTTTTCTGCCCTCGTTTACAAACAGTGCTGTAGTATTTGAAGGAGGAGACAACAGCATTTGAGGTTTATGTGTTGAACTCTCATTATTGAAGTACGACAGTGCAAACACATCTTTTTGTTTATTGGCCCTTTAACACAGTAAAAGGTCATTATAGTTACTTGGTTTCAGAGAAATACCTTTTGAATTAGTCAGAAGATATAGTTTGGTTCCACATATCTCCTCAAGACCCACAGCTCTTGGATAGAATTGTTTGAATGTACCGGCACACCTGATTTAAATAGATTAGCCAAATCAAGTACTTGACGAGAACTACAAAAAATGCCATAATACTTTACATATATAAAAGCAGCCATGAAACTAGCTTAAAACAATTAAAATGAGTTTTGTTATAAGTAAGCTTTTAATAATAATAAGAATACTAGGCAACATTAGAATAAACACAAAGGAGATCAGTTTTGAATATATGTGTTTTGATTAGGATAGATTAAATGAAGGAGTAATGAATGCAATGGCCATGCATACTTTTAGGCCTCTTGTTCTTATAGCCTCAAAAAAAATGAATGTGGTTCGTTGGCATATAATAATGATTCCATCATACGCCTCTGTCATACGACTGATAAAGGGTTTCAGTCTTTCCATTCTCTACACTTATCGACACTTAAAGTAGTTTACACAGGTGTAGCTGAGCCCAAATAGTGTGGAACTGCCGATTGCTCAATATCAACCAGTTAAACGTTCAGATGCATACTTTTCCATTTTTCACTGTGTTCCTTACATCCTTAGCCGATGATTAAAAATTTCCATCATGTGTGGAAGGGACTGGCTTTTTACATTGAGAGGAAAGCCATTTTTTCAAGATAGCAATCAGTCATTTGCAGCAATGGAGTCTTAAACCAGGAAAATGTTGAGACATTGCTGGAAATCTGGAAGCAAAGATGCAGAAGCCAGCCAAGGTTTCTTGTCCTTCCAGTCTTTCACCAACAATGAGGAGCAATGGGAATCATACATTCTTGACACACACACACACGACGTGTGAGGAAAATCTGATTAGCACTAACTGGAAGAGCTTGACAGCATGTCTGAGTACATTTGCCAGATTTTGCTGATAAGGCAAAATTAACTTATTTTATAAAGATGGATCAACATTTCTGCTTCTGTTAAACTTGGGGTTGCAAGTCTGTTAGGCAAGCTTAAAAGACCTGTAGTATTGCTATAAAATGTGTTTAATAATATTAAGTTACGTTCATAGAATTTGGAGAAAGAGTAATTGAATTACTAATATTAAAATAGCAATCATCATTCTATAAAAGAAGTGCTTACCGTGCCACCTTCAGGAGATTTACCATACCATAGGTTTAATAATGAACCTAAAGTTGTAACCACAGGTCTAAAACAATCCTGGGGAAGCACCATGGGTGGATGGAAGGTTATTTGAATGTATAGATACTCAAGAAGGCACTGGTTTCATCGCCAACTCAAAGCTAACATCACTTATTCAGCTAATTAAGGACTTCAGAAGGCAACAGTTAGTCTGCAGGAAGCTAGATCTTCAGGATCAGGGATGGTGACCACTGTTTTTAAGGATCACCTGATAGGGGCTTATTACTTGGCTAGCTGCTGGCCAGACAAATGAAGCATCTTGCCTGATTCAACCAAAGAACTGAGTAAACAAGGTGTTTTCCCATTCCTTTGTCTTAAATTTTCTTCAGGTTTTAATATAAAATTCAACATTACCTAATCAAGAGATGAAACATGATTCAATTTCAAGGCTGATTTAAGCTATGACCTGTCACAGTTACCCAGCCTGTGGAAATTTGAGAGCTGAAAGGTCTGAAAACTGAGGAAATCCCCGCAACAGAAGTGTACTAGGCTCTTTGAAAAGGTTATGGGTTATTTGTTGCTAAGCTGTCAGAAATGCAGGGGAGTAATGGTTGGTTTTAAGACCACAGCTGATAAGAGAAGAGAACTCTCCTACTCTCTTTTCATTCCAACATTCATCTCAGCAGAGGAACACACTTCTAAACAAACGTTCTGCCATCTGAGAGCATGCCTTTTTCATTTAGTTGTCACCCTTTCTCATGCAGACTCAGATTGGTGGGAAGAAGAACACAATCACTCTGCAGAAGCTGACTCCTGACACTCCGTACTACATCACTGTGGCAGCCATTTATCCAAATGGGGAGGCCATGGACATTTCTGGTCAAGGAAAAACATGTACGTCATCTGCTTTCTCCCACTCGCAGCTCTTCATGCCAGTAATGCAAATTTCCTAAAAAGGGGGTATCAAAAGGGGTTAACACTTTACTGTGGGGTACTGTTCATACTGTTCTACCTGACAGCTGCATAAGCTTGTTGTGTCAATTGACATAACCCTCCATAAGTGTTTATAAATGCTTATTCCAACAGTCATCATTTACTACAAATGTTACCAATTTTGATTGAAGTTAGCTAATGTGCCCTTTATAGCAGATTACAGCTAAAGATATGAGCATTTTAAACACCTATATAGGGTTATGTCAGTTGCCATGAAAAGCTTATGTAGCTGTCATGTAGCCTTATGAACACTCCTATGAATCTTTCTGATTGATTTCTTTGCAGTGGTGGGGATAGAAAGCTGGAAGTAGGAATGTTGACAATTCTAGTTATATTATTTACCATCCACAACATCCAGTGAACCTACATGGGTTTCTGAGCCTTTATATGTTTTACTGGAAATGGTGACATAGTGGTGCATCTGATGTAAATAAGCTATTTTGAGGTCATTTTAGGAAAACAATCTACCACACCTGCCATGCATGAACTTTTTTTGAGCCAAATCTTTATATATAGTGTAATCGCTTGAAGTAATGTTTGTGACACCTTTGCTTTTTTCCTTTCCTTTTTTTCTCTTGCATCTTACTACTGCAATTAAACACTTGAGGCTGTGAGTTCCTGCATAGAAATTACTGGTGATAAACCTCTCACTGTTGCTTTCTTTTTAAGTTAAAAGTTAACATGGAACTGTAGTGGGTGCATTTACTTGAGTGGAATCAGAGGTGACCTTTCTGAACACCTGTTTTCCTAGTGCCTCTTGGAGGAGTACGAAACCTTCGAGTTACTGACCCAACCCCCAGCACTCTGAATGTACAGTGGGAGCCAGCTGAGGGCAGCGTGCGCCAATACAGGATCTACTATCAGGCTGCGCCAGGAGGCCCAGAGGACATGGTATAAAAGCCCACACAATCTGTCTCCCATTAACTCGACAACATTTGAAGAGCTTAAACTTCAGCGTTAGTCTAATGGCAAACAAGCCAGTCCAGTCCACCTGTTCATAGTGTTACTTTCGCAAACAGCTTTTAGCACCTTGAAGAGGTTAACAAATCCATATGCAAAAATGACCATGAGCCCTCCTGGCTTTTCTTTTTTCAGGTTCAAGTCTCTGGAAACATTTTGACCACTGTTTTGAAGAACCTTCAATCTGACACCGTGTATGCAGTCACCGTGGTGCCGGTGTATGCAGCTGGAGAAGGCAAACGCATGACTGAGAATGGAAAGACATGTGAGTCAAACAGCTTTTTAATGTATCCTCTCATATTTGCCTATTACATTACAGATCACAATCAGTGAGTTTTTAAAGGTTTAAAAACATGTAACAAGGCTCAGCTAGTTTCTAATCTAACATAATTCAACTCAGGCAGTACACTTGATTTAGTTAATCATGCCAGCTTTAACATCTGGATGTGTCCGCTTGCATAATACATCTGTAAACATGTAAACATCCGCTTGGGAAATTCTTCACTAGTTAAATGCCGAAGGATGTTCTGAACTACATTGCACAAAACCTCTTAACTGATAAGGGTTGTACTTCATAAAATATGCTTAAGCTTTTACTACCATATTTATAAAGCAAGTATATTTATTACTAGCTCATGTCAGTGTTCCTGAGTTGACATAGATAAGATATTTTATGAAGTAATTAATGGAGTTTAAACTAGGCTATGACATTTACTCCTTTTGTAACACTGTTATAAATCCCTGTTCCCAAGCAGAGAGCTTAATTAAAACACTGTGTCAGTTCTCTATATTCTTACTTTAGTAAAACTATAAAAGTGCACTTGCTATTAAGGTTTTAATGTTGTATTTTGGACAAGACCTTTGCCTTTGCTTGGGAACAGTGATTCACAATAGTGTTACAAAATAATAAATGTCATGTAAGTCCTGTAAAATGAAAGGATAATAACTTCATAAAACATCTTATGCCGTGGTGCGATGTTTGGCTCATATAAATATACTATACATATATTATTATATAAGCATTGCTGTATACATACATAATGCTTATGCATGTGTTATAAAGTCGTTATGTAGGTGGCATTCCAACAAATTGTTACCTATTGTCTATAAACATTTTGATATCTAAATGTTTTGGTATGTATCCTATATATATATATATATATATATACGTATGTATCTGTAAGTATCTATAAATTAGCTGCTTTGTTCCATATTGTAGCAAAGTGCAGATGTTCATTTGGGTCATAAATAAAGGCTCTCAAGCTTTACCCCACAGTGAGTCAGCTTTATTGGATTGATCAGTAGGGGAGGAATGCTCATGTGTCTACAGACAGGGCTTAATGAGGCCCGGTTTATGGGCTGTAATGGCTGGTAGTGACATTGCAGGGGTTCAGGGGATTCATGAGTAATCTCCTTCCCTAAATGGGAAACCCTGGGAGATGCAAAGACATAAAAGGCATTCTTTCAGTGACTTTCAAACCAGTGCCCTCATTCCAACTCACAGGTTTTAACGTCCGGCATTGTTTCCCCGTCTCCCAGTTGCATTGTAATTGTGTCTCTCATAATATGCATGACTTTATTATGGTGCTGTCCTTTGAATTTGTGCAACATTAGCCAAAGTGTTACATGTTTCTAACACCACTAGCTAGGAGTTACATACAGGACTTTAAACATATTATAACATAATTCAAAAAACAAAAGAAACAACAAAATTCATTTACACTGTTGTATGTTTAGGGTTATTGGTGTTGTTGTTCAACTTTTGAGAACGTTATGTTTCTTCGGGTCATTATGTTTTCTCTGCTAGACATTCTGCTTTGTGTTTTTAAAAGCTATGATGTGGTTGATACTTTTCAGCACCAGTTTTTTGATATATGAAACATACCAAATGATCCAGCTGCCTGTTTGCTTTAGATTAAAAGTTATAAAACGTTTGTCTGGTTCCAACTGAAGTTTATTTTTTTCTTCCTGTGTCAACTTTATAATTTGCTGTTTGCTCTCTTCTGTCCTCATACCAGTCGCTTCTGTGGTTGCAAGGTGTTTTGAATCAGCTTTAAACCTATTCATGTGCACGCTGAATGCCAGCCCCAATGGCATCCCTTTCTATTATTCTCAGTCAAGAAAACAGTGCTTAGGTCCCATTAAATGATGCAGAAAGTTATTTCCTTCTTAGTCCCTCACTTTCTTCCTTTCTCTCTCTTTTTATGACCCCCCCCCCACATAGTGGTGCGTACTCCTCCCAGGAACATTCAGGTTTACAACCCCACCTCAAACACCCTGAACGTGCGCTGGGAGCCAGCATCCGGCGATGTTCAGCAGTATAGGGTCGTCTATGCCCCACTTACTGGAACCCGCCCATCCCAATCAGTGAGTAACTCTGCCTAATTTACATGTTCATACCTGTGTCTTATCGGTGATATGTTAAGAGGATTTAATGACGCTCTTTGTCTTACAGTGGGCTTACAAGCAAGTCAGTCCATGTTCTGCATAGTACAATGTATCAACATGTGGAATTGGAGCTGTCCATGTTATACCATTCTATAAAGAAAGCACGATGAGCCCTTTGTTAGTAGTAAAAGTGCTAAGAGTGGCAGAAGTGATCGATATTTTATCACACTGTAAACTGTATCTTAGTCATGTGTTTATCTTCAGCCTTTAGACTCTAAAGATCACTCTAAAGAAATCATTTAGTGTAAAGGCACACCTCTAATGTTAGCATAAGCAAATGTATGCCTATGGTGGTGTTTTTTATGCTATGACAGTTTTTCTAAAATGATATTCCTCAAATCGCAACATATTGCAGTATAACCCCTGTATAAAAATACATATCCTGTCACCCATTCTTGCCAATACCCAGCTCTAAAATGCACTCCTGAGTGAGCATGTGCACACAAGCAGAACAGAATTCAGATCACTGAGGACTTATTACTGATTTGTTTTATTAGGATAATGATATATGGCAGCTGAAAAATGAAGTATATCTCATTTTATGTGCTAGAAAAGCTGCTCTGACATTTCATTCTGAGACAAAGAAATTAAAAATCAAAATAATTTTTGTTTCTTACATTTCAAAATATATGTGACAGCAACTTTGTAAATAATGTTGGGTTATACTACAGGGTTGAAACAGTTAAAATGTCTTTTGTGAATTTAAGGCCAATAGAATGTTCCATTCTGGTCCTGGTGGTTCTGTCAGGCACAGTCTGGGCATTTCCTTGTTTATTCACTCCTCCTTAACCTGGTATAAGTCTATGTTCCAATTGGGAGAGTGCAGATTCCACTTACGACGGAATAGTTTGTGTTTATGGCTTGTCGTCACATTTTCTCATAACCCCTGTATGAGATGAGAAGGAGACGAAAAGCCCTAGTAAATGATTTCATTCGTTCTACACGTGAACATGAACATTCACATCTGCGAGAAATATTATGTGCTTTTATTAGAGAGTTTGGGAATAAAAGATTTGTTCCACTTTTATTAACACCAGTGTTCTCTTATCCGTAGCCATGGCATTTTCATTCCTCTTAAAGGATAATTGTCATGGATGTAGCGCTTGGTTTTTCCGATGTTTTAGCCAGCTTTCCGTTTCTATTAAATGTGGCAAGTGTCGCATAATGCTGACAAATTTTAGCCTTCAGAGATTTTGCACATACTGCCATTGCTGAAGCCTTCTTTCTACGAGAAATAGACCTGTAGACCTGTAGCCACTTGAAGAAGGACATCAAATCCTGCATACTAAAGAAGTATTAGTTAGTAATAAATTATCCAAAAATAATGAACAGTATTAAAGACTTCACGTTTTATAAAGCTGATGAGTCAGAGGACTGGGAGGTGAGTTTCAGTTGACGCCCGCTTGCTGTGCACCCTGAGGGCTTTGATTTCACATGTGATATCAGTGTGAACACAGTGGAAAGAAAGAATCAGAGAGAGAGAGAGAGAGAGAGAGAGAGAGAGAGAGAGAGAGAGAGAGAGAGAGAGAGAGAGAGAGAGAGAGAGAGAGGTACCGAGTTGTATTTCACAGGCACTGCTGGTGAACATTTTGGCTGAAAACTAAGGCTGTTGTAAGCAACAGAACTCAATGTTAGAACAACACCTGCTGCTCTTCACTTCACCAGATATCTCAAGAAAAACACAACTGGCTGCTGCTGCCAGTTAGATTATCAGTTTCACCATACTCATAACAATAAAGATGTCATAAAGGGTTATAGCATATAAGAAGCTCTTTTACCTCCCCAAAGAACCTTTTCAGTGGAGGCTTCTTTAAAGATGAGATGTTAATTAGATGTGTCTGAAAGTCGCAAATTCCTTTTTTAAGTTTAAAGAACCACATAACTGACAGTTGCTTCCCGGAGCAGGTTAGCTGTATAGTCCTGCTGCAAAGATCTGCTGTAGACTTGGTGTGAGATGTGTCATTTAAATTCTAGAACAATGTATTAATGACCAGGCTATACATTTACAACAGCAAAAAAAAGCTAGTAAACTTTTCGGTTGGAATTTTTATTTCTGCAGATGCCTTGAAACAAGCTCATTTGCCTTTTATACTGATTAAAATGAACAGTAAACCTATGAAGTGTCAAAATAAGTAAATCATATGTTCTAAAATAAAGAAAATAATGAATAAACAATAATAGAAATCAAGGCATATCATCCTTTCAGAAGTAATAGTCCTTTTCCCCAAGACAAGGCTACAGGACTTCCTTTCATCCAAAAACTAATTGATGGCCTGTTCTTTTCTATCAGATGATATATTTTTACTTGTAAGATGAAAAAAAATCATGCAGTGAGTTTTTCCATGGTAGAATGACAACTTTATCAGCATGTAAGATCGGTAGTATATCAGGTTAAAACCTTTTTTCCTACAGGTCCTTGTTCCTGGGAATACTCACAATGCTCTGCTGGAGCAGCTAGTGGCAGACACCGAATACTCAGTGGGAGTGGTTGCTATCTATCCTGACGGAGAGGGCGAAGCAGTCAATGACAATGGCAAAACATGTAAGTCTGGGTCCTGGTATGTTTATATGGTAATTCTAAAAACTAAAAACTTAGAATGACTTTTTTTGTGGCTGGCTGTTTGCAGTGCCCCGCAGTGGCCCCAGGAACTTGCGGGTGTATGATCCCACTACCAACACTCTGACTGTTAGCTGGGAGCACGCAGTAGGGCCTGTGCAGCAGTACCGAATTAGCTATGCACCAACCACTGGAGACCCCATCGAGGAGTATGTAAGTGGAAAAACAATTAGCAGTATCTGCAGTCCACATGGCCCGCAAGAGCTTACCTGATTTAGTCCTAAAAACTCTCACTATTGTTTCTGGACATAAAAAAAAACGTTGCGTGTAATTTAGCACAGTTTGGATAATTCTCTTGTGTCTGTGTTTTATTTCCAATAGACAAGTGTTCCTGGCAACCGAAACAACGTCATCTTGCAGAACCTTCAGCCAGACACGCCTTACAGAATCACTGTGGCGTCTATATACCCAGATGGAGCTGGAGGAGAGCTTTCTGGAGATGGACACACATGTAAGCACACCTGAATACATAAACGCACACACTCAGACTGACGTATTTAGGTCATGTCATATTATGGACACACATAAACAATAACACAAAAATAAACACATAATCTGAAAGTTTCAGTTTTTGAGCTGGGATCGACATAATCAATAATAAACAGCAACTAAATTACAGAATGAAATAGTTATGTCTGCCAGCCAGCCAGAAATCACCCAGGAGTCTCTTTGCTTAATGTCTCCGGCCTTGACCCCCTGAACTCAGGACAAAGATTCAGAACACAAATACAGCAGTAACACTCGCCCAGAATCATAAACAACAATAATCCCTGATACTCAGTAGTGTCTTTTACATCCAGGCATTTCTTTTCTGTTGTTTGACTTGGCCTGTTTCAGCAGTAAGCAATAAGCCATGCAATAAGTCACGCAAAGCTTTTACAAAACAGCAGCAAAATGAAATACACCAAAGTTCAATAAATAAGTGAATGCATTGTTAATAATCATCACTATAAGCAAGTCTTCTGACAGGCAATAGAGTTTGTTAGCAGTAGGCTGGTTTACGGCTTTTAATCATTTGATCAAGTGGCCCAAAAAAATATTTGGACATTGTGTCATACCTAAAAAGTGGAATGTGTAGAAAAGCTGACAAAAGAACCAGCTTTAATTTTGAACAGATCATTCCAAGAGTGTACATTTATCTTTAGGCAAAGTATTCCCTAAAAAAGTGGATGATACATTCCAGATTCCCATCATCTGAGTCCACTTCTGCAGGTTTACATCCAAAATGCCTTTCTATGTTTCTACGTTCATGACCCCATCTATGAACATAAGCACACACACATCATTGCGAAGCCCTATATGAGCAGGATTATTATTACAAGGGGAGGTACTGTTATTTTGAGTGATTACAGATGAGATCCCTGATTTTAATCAGCTAAGTAACGGTTAGGATTACCTTCGATAAGTAATCAACCTCTGAGCTCCTTCAATAAGAGTCCTGTTTGAATCTACCGCACAGTAATGTAATAACAAAACCAGGCAATGCCTCGGGTTTTAGGGTAACCAGGAGAGGGTAACCAGAAGTTCAAAACAGGACTACTGTAATTTACAACAGTTTTGGTGATGGGTTAATTAGAAGGAGAATGACAGGTTGGAATTCTACTCCAGGCTTTCTCCACACAAAGAGTCCACCATCAGTTTGATGTTGTGCTGAAACTGTTTTCCAACTATCGTCTTGGTACACAGTAGAACTTCATTACCAGGAGTTAAAGTGCCCACATACGTTTTGGGGTCACTGTGTGGGTGTGTGTGTGTATCTAACATTTTACGGCTTTGAATGTGGTGTAGACGGTCAGATTTTACAACTGGAACCATCATGTTATTAAGATTTTATAACAAATAGTTTCATTTGATTACAAGATGGTTCCCATTGTAAAACCCGATTGTGTTCCCGCTACACTGTTAATCTGGATCCTCTCTGTCTTTGTTTTAGTGGGGCTAGTGGGCCCACGTAACCTGCGTGTGTCAGATGAGTGGTACACTCGATTCCGTGTGTCCTGGGACCCTGCACCTGCCAGGGTCAATGGCTATAACCTGGCCTATGCGGTAGCGGGTGAGCTACATTTGATACATGGTTTTAACTGCTTTGAATACGCAGTTCATTCTTATATGGCAAATATAGCAACAAAAGCATATGAGCGTTTGTTGTCTTACAGGCACTGATCAGTTCACAGAGGTGTTTGTTGGGGATGTTACTACCCATATGCTGCACAATCTTCAGCCTGGCACCACCTATGATGTCAAAGTCTTCGCCCAGTATGATGCTGGCCCAAGTGGACCAATCGTTGGCGAAGGAACTACATGTATGTGCACGTTTAAGCTTTACTCTTCACTTTACCAAGCTGAATGTGGTTTATACAATGTAGAAGGTGAAGGAGCACACTTAGGCATTTTCTCTTGTTTATGTTAAAGAATATGAACACTTTTCACTGAATCTCAACTTCTTCACTGTCCACTCAGTGTACCTGAATGTGACCGACCTCAGAACATACAATATTGGCTATGATTCATTCTGCCTGAAGTGGACTCCACATCGAGCTGCTACCTCATACAGACTGAAAGTTAACCCTTTTGACCGTAAGTTAATAATGTCCAACAAAACACACAAATCCTTGAATGTGATTTTTTATTGGTAAAACCTGATGTATTTCAGGTGATTTGTTTATCCTTTACTTTATCGCTGTCCTTTGCCGCTCTTCCTCTTTTGGTATTGCCAGCCTCTAACCGTGGATCTCAAGAGGTCACCATCACGGCTGCAGAGAACCAGTACTGTTTTGACGGGCTGGACCCAGATGCACTGTACAATGCCACAGTTTACACTCAGACCCCTAACATGGAAGGACCTGGAGTCAGCACTAAAGAGCGCACTTGTGAGTAAACTTCAATTAGCATTTAACCACCCTATTGTACAGCTACTCTATTGACTGCTGGGTTTTCTTTTAGTGGTGAAGCCCACGGTAGCCCCAACGAAGCCACCCACGCCCCCTCCTCCAGCTACCATCCCTGGTGCCCTTGAAGGTGAGGATAATAGAATTGCTGTAAATGTTCTAAATGAGCTCATTGTATGACCAGTCTCTTTCGGTGCTGCGCGGATAATTCTTATTCAACGCAGTGTGCAAAGGTGAGCGTTCTTACTGAATGTTCTCATTCAACACAGTGTGCAAAGGTGCTAAGGCTGACCTGGTTTTCCTTATTGATGGCTCATGGAGTATCGGAGACGAGAGCTTCAACAAAGTGCTCCAGTTCGTGTTCAGCATGATTGGAGCTTTTGATGTCATCAACCATGAGGGCATGCAGGTAATTGAGCTGTCAGCAACTTCAGAATTTACAACCTGTGCACAGAACTCTTTTCAGGCTCGCTAAGTGCTGTCCAAGCTCCATGTGGAAAACCTCTGAACTTTTTCCCTTTCGGAAACAGGTGTCCTTTGTGCAGTACAGTGACGATGCCAAGACTGAGTTCAAATTGAACACGTACCATGACAAAGGAATGGTTCTGGCTGCTGTACAGATGGTCAACTACAGAGGAGGAAACACCAAAACAGGTTATTGTCTGTGCTAAGCACTGGTTTCTAAAAATCACACTTTTATCAGGTGTCATATAATGATACTGAATTGGCTAAGGAATGGATTTTAAAATGATTCAGAGATGAAACGCTCATGGGGGTTAAAGGTAATAGGTCCTAGCAATGCTTCTGCTTTCATGGGATGCAGCTTACAGAATGGCATACAGCTAACCCATTCATACATAATGTTAGGAATCATTTTCAGCGCCGCTGACCATGACTTATCACTTGTAATCATTATGTTTGTAAAAAGTTTTACAGGGTTTGTAAGGAACTGCTCTTTGGGGCTTGAACATTTCAGGTGCTGCTCTGAAGCATGTTGTAGAAAAGGTCTTCACCTCAGACAGTGGCATGAGAAGGAATGTTCCAAAGGTTCTGGTCGTTGTCACTGATGGTCGTTCACAGGATGATGTTAAGAAGAGTGCTACCAAACTGCAGCATTCAGGTGACAAAGACATGTTTTCTGAGATGTTAAAAGGCATGGTCAGTGTACACATTCAGAGATATGGCTAGACTCTAAACACAACGTCTTTTCTCCCCAGGATACAGCGTGTTTGTCGTGGGCGTTGCTGATGTGGACATGGTGGAATTGAGGAACATTGGCAGCAAGCCCAGCGATAGACATGTCTTTGTTGTTGATGACTATGATGCTTTTGCGAAGATACAAGACAACCTCATTACATTTATCTGTGAAACAGCAACATCAAGTATGATGCCTTTTACTTCTTACATTAATTGCTTTACTGAAAAGTGATTGGAGCTGACAGTGTGTATTGTTTTACTCCCTACAGCGTGTCCTCTCATTTACCTTGATGGATTCACATCACCAGGTCAGTCTTAATTCAAATAGTAAGAAACAGCTTGGCATATAATTAAGTAACATAGCATTTAATATGATTAACATCATAACTGTGACTAAAATTATCAGCCACAAGCAAGCATAACATATACAGGAGGCAATCTTGACAACTGAGTTATGACAGAAATAGTCTCTCAGGAAGTACAAAGATATGAATGAAGGGTGGAGCAGCTGTGGGTGAGACTGCTTCTCTCTAGGCTGAACATAGCTAGAACAACAAAAGTTTGATTCATGTTGGACCAGAACTATACATGAAGGTGCTTGTAAGTGAAAGAGCAGATAGCCATTCAGAATGCAAATGGTATAATCCTGACAATATGGCCTGGTTAACACACTTGTCTTGTTCGCATATGAGTGTTTGTGGTTGAGACTACTTAGTGTACTTAGTCTGGTGTAAGCTGGATGATGCTAGTTTAGGCTGGTCACCCCAGGGTGGTTATCTTAACTGACCAAAATACCAGTTAAAAATACGACATATGCTGGTTTTGGTGGTGATCAGATTTAAGCTGGTGTTTCTAGCAGGGAACCTTTCAAAAACATTTCACATTGCAAAGATGGCACTGACCAGCTGATTGGCTCACTGAGGGTAAACTAGCTGTGTTCTGGTTGAACAATCCCTCTTCACTGTTCCCTCCTCCACCTTCTTTCTTGATTGGCCACATCAGCGTAACGTAGGCGTTATGCCATCTGAGTGGCGCGATGAGGTGGCAAGGGCAAAACAAGGCTATTGAAACAGGGCTCATTAGATTGCCAAAGGTCAAATATGCATTCAGGCTTAATGGCTTCTGTAAACGTCTTTTGTACCTAGGCTTTAGAATGCTTGAGGCCTTCAACATCACTGACCGGACCTTCGCCGGTATGAATGGAGTGTCTATGGAAGCAGGCTCCTTCAACAGTTTCATCACCTACCGACTTCATAAGGATTCATTCATCTCTCAGCCCACAAAGTAGGTTGAAGTGTACATTCGTTTCTTCTTCTTGGAGCACTCAGCTCCTCTACACACCATAATGGTTCCCAAGTGATTGCAATTATTTTTAATGATCTTTGAAGGTTTCGCCTGTTTGTGGCCTCTGTGCTGCACTCAGAATGCACAAGTCCTTTTTGCAGCTTGTGGAAACTGAGGTGTCAGGTAGAGAAATTAACTTTGGTTGTATATATATAAAATGTTCTCGAGGGCAGCTATGTCACATATATCAATGCAGGAGCATCCTGAGGTCAGGATGTGTGGTTTATCGTGGCTGTTAAAATGTCTTCATGAAAACTGCAAAGCCTTTCTACAAATATGTCCAAAGGTCCCTGGCCAGAGCATGATCTGTTAATTTGTCCATAATGATTGGTATTTGTGCGTGGGTAGACGACTGTGCAAATGGAAACCTTTCTAGCAGCTGAGGATAAAGTGGGAAAATACTTTTAATATGTTGCAATTTCTTAAGGCTGGGAGTTGTTTTTTTCCTTTTTGTTGGAAGACAGTTTGGGAGTCTTTTTTCATTATTCACACTCAGTTTTCATCTGGTTTGTTAGGCATCATGCAGTCTTCTATTCTCACTTAACATTCAGCAGACACTGAACCACTCTCTAGCACTCTCTAGCACTCTCAGCAAGTCTGCTGCACTGTGTTCACATGTTTTGACTTGACAATAGCAGTACTGCTGGGTAGATGCAAGTAGATGCAGTCTGTTTTTTTTTTTTCAGTTTCATGCCTTTTATGGATCACATGGAAAAGTGAACTCTCTTACTTTTTGAAATAAGAGTTTGATGTATAATGCAATCAATGTTAAAGTTTCAATTCATGCCTAAGTCCAAACAAGCAGATTAAAACAGACATCATGAACTTGAGAGATTTTGCATACATCGACCAATGCAATCTACGACAGGATCGGTCTGCCCTTTTCACAATGAAGCTATAAGGAATGTTTAGTAACACTTTACAGTAGTGTACCGTTCAAAAGGCTATTTGACACCTACATTAGCTTGTCATAATAACTGACATAAACCTTCATAAATGTTTAACTGTAGACATCATCTTCAGCTGGCTTATTTAACCTTTATTGCAAACAATGTCTATAAGTCTTAATAGACAGTTGTGTTGGGTTATGTCAGTTGTTACGGCAAGCTTATGTAGTATCATGCAGCCCTATGAACAGCTGCCTACAGTAAAGTGTTACCAAATGTTGCAACTCGAACTGCTGTTTGAATACAGGGCAGTCAATTAGTACAGAGCTCGTCTGCATATATCAGTCTTGAAGGCACAGTAGCAAAAACAGCCTGTTCCAATTCGAAGAGGTTGTACAATGGTCCTGTAATATGACCGCTTCGAGAACATAACACTGCATGCATGTTATAAGTGGACCTCATGGGAAAGAGCCAGTTTGGGACAGGGCCCCTTTAGTGTTTTAGGCTTTTCTTGAGGTTTTAAAACTGATATAGGAGCCAGGTTAATGAGTGTTTCCTTTCAAGGGAAATACATCCAGATGGACTGCCTCCCTCCTATACACTGATACTCCTCTTCCGACTCCTCCCTGATACCCCCAAGGATGCATTTGATCTGTGGCAGATTGCAGACAAGAATGATAACCCTGAAGTTGGACTCACGCTGAACCGTAAGAGAGATTTCTTTTTTCCTCCTCCTTATTTTATGCTTGTATGGAGCTGGCATGTAAGCTTTTAGTTCACCTTCTTTTTATAAATAACAGCAGTTATGAACTCAGACCATGCTAATGGATTAAAGCATTTACAGTGGGTAAAAGAATTCTTTAGAAATAGATTCTCAAACCGAGCGCATGCACATTCCGGTCTTGAATTGCCCGGTTGCCAGAAGTATGGTCAATATGTTTCATACACATTCTCTTGCATTCCTTTTTTTGCTTTTTGTGTTCAGCTTCCAGCAGAACCATCACATTCTACAACAAGGACACTAGAGGTGAACTACAGAGAGCTGTGTTTGATAATGACCATGTCAAGAAGATCTTTCACGGAAGCTTCCACAAGGTGAGAAAAATTTGAAATATACCATACAAAAGATGGTTTAACAGTTTTTACCTAAGGTGTGAAAACATGAGGTGGCAGGTGCTCCTCCAAGCCAAGCATGCCACAAGTTGTTGAAAATACGTCAGTAATATTAGGATAATGTGAGGTTTCCACACATAATTCCAAGATTATCTATACAGTGTAGATTGAAGCTACACACATGCAAGCTAGATACAATCTAGGTATTTCAAAGTGCTTCAAAGTGAGACAAAAAACTACAACACATTTAAAAACCAACACATTTCCACATATTCAGCTACTACAGCATGGCAGTTTTTGTTACATAAACATACATAAATGTCATTTATCAAAGTAGTACCATTATATGCAACACAGCTAGTTTTCTAATAAAGGAAGTGGTGATTCCAGACCGTTTTAATGGCAGTGGAGTAATTTACGTTCTTGTTAAGCTGTATTAGAACACATGATTAATTTGTTGCGTTTTCTTTTCCAATTAAAAGGAAGTTCTCAGCCCTTTTATACAGAACCAACATCAATCCACTCCTACAAAGAGTTTCACTAGAACCATTCATTGCACAGTCAATCACTCTGAGTTGTAGAAGGTTTAAGTATAAATGCTTTATTCTCTGTGTTGTTGTGAATTCTTGAGCACTGCCTTACTCATCTATGTCCAGGATGTTACCTAATAGATTTAAAAGATATTCAGGCATTTTCAGTTTGTGTGTTGTCTGATTCCAATCTGGATTGTGAAATAGCTCTGGGCCATCAGGCTTGACAGTGCATGGAATGATAGGCCTTTGGTTTGCTACTGTGGTCTACTGTGTATTCAGCGACTTCCCCTCCTTTGACCGCAGGCTCTGAGACACACTGAGAAACTTTCTTAAGAAATGCCTGTATTTAGTTGACCAACGTGGTCAAAAGATTATATATTGGTTAAACAGCAGTGAAACAATGTGACTGAAGCCAATAAAAATCATACTGGCAAGCGTGTTCTCCCTCTCAGGGGCTACCACCTGGGAATTCTTCTGGGACGTCTTTAGGGTACCTCTTGTTCTCGGGCCAGGAGGCTTTCCTGCTGCTCTGTAGATGTTGGCTATGGTTTTGCTTACTCCATTAATGCTGGGCTGACATTTTCTGCAGGACCAGTAAGATTCTGATCTCAGATATTATCTCCTGTACCACAAGGCTGACCCAGACTGTTGGTTTTGTTTCCCTCTTAAATTGTGGAGTTTCAGTATTTGGCAGCCCTGTTTAGTAGGTTTTCCCAGACCAGTATTACAATTGCTGCATTATTATCTGCAGTGAGGTTTCAAGGGTTCAATTTTTCCATTCATATATTTGATTCACAAACTCAGCCAGTGTTCACAACCTTTTCAGTGCAACATTTAAAGAGCCTCTTTGATTGGTCTAGCCCAAAACCCTATAACCACATAGCACAGCACATTTGTCTTCTGTAACCTGACTGTATTCCGTATGGTGCCCTTTTATAAATCCCACTGTTTATATGAAGTTAACTGTGGGCTGGATGATTCATGAAACCGCTTAAGCAAACAAAGGAAATACTAGTGAATCAAATATCAACATGTCAAGGCCAAAATGACAAAACACAACAAACGTCAGTCCACTGCAGGATTGGCAGTACATGCCAGGTATATTAGTTATCTCACATTTACCTCTCATCATGTTATTACAAAAGGACATTTGCATGAGACCTCATACTTTGTTGGCTGTGAACTCCTATTCTGCTTGAAGCCTGGAGGGGGACTGAGCAGGTAATTGGTAGTGGTACAGGGAATTTTGATTAAATTGTCATCAGTACTCAAGTTAGAAAATGGAGGGAGAAAGTAGACAGCCTTGCCAGCAAGCATGAAATGGAGGCAGATAGGCACTATGAAGCCCTGCTCAGAGAGTAAGAGAGAACGAATACAGTCAAAATGAAACCACATGTTAGTTGCATGCCGTCACCCACAGTAGCCAGAGTGGGTGCCTTCAGGAAAGTGTGACAGCATAGAACAACGTTTTGCACAATTTGGCTGTGTTAATTTAAAAAAGACAATTTAAAACAGGTCCTTCAGATTTTGTCGTTTCCATTGATGTCTTAATAGAGGGTATGTGGTCGAGGTGAAAACTGCCCAGATGGGGTTCTATACACCCATTTACATTTTATGATTTGGCCCTAGTATGAAACAAGCTGTTTCGCTTTTTTGATGGGCTGATAAATAATTTGATGAGCTTAGCAAACTAGGAACAGGTGAGGGGCCTGACAAGGGGCTCGAAACAGGAGGAGCAATAACCAATACAAACAAAAGTACATGGCACAGGACAAGAGGCACATGGAAATGACAAGACAGAAATGGAAACCCAGAGAAAACCTAGATGAACAGGGGCTAAACTAGACAGGATGTGACATTAACATTACCTATACTAGCTACCTACTTTCAATCTCAACATTAACACAAAGTAAATTATAAAATCAATATAAAAGATTAAATTAAAAAATTTACTCTCTGACAAGCTTTCACTTTAAGATGATCTGCTTCAGCTGGCAAACAGTGATCCAATTACACAGCATGGTTGCTACTTATAGGTTGCGGTTAAGGTTGTGATTCTACTATATTTGCTCTCTTCAGTTTTCTCAGTGTTAAAAGTGAAGCTGCTCGATAATGTTTTAAGGTTTAAGAAACTTTCTAAAATCTACAGAGCATGCTAATAGCTTGGAATTAAAGTTGTCCAGGATCTTAAAGATGTGGGAGCTAACTAGGCTTTCCATTTTGCTTGTGCAAAATGTAGTGCATAGACTGTTATGTAGCAGTCTAGGGTTTTTGAATCAGCATGTTTTGCTGTCCTCATTTGAAAATGCAGGATCTGGATTTAAAGGTGGAGCCAACTGTGTTTGAGTTTCACAGTATGTTAGTTATCTGTCACAAACTCTCTTTATTCAACTAAGCCATTGTAAATACAAGTTTCGATTGTATAAAGCCTTTAAGTTCCAGTCAGAAGGTTTAGACTAGCTTGCCTAAAACACTGTATGAAACTCTTCACACCAAACAACAAACACAGATGTGTATGTGCGTTATATGCAGTTATGCAGTTATGTAGCCTTTTAGTTGTGGATCTACATACTGTTTATTTTCTTTAACACCTATATTTTTATAGCTTGTTATTTGTGACTTCTGAATTCTGCATAAGCAAGGCGAGCTGTTCTGCTTCGATTTTTCCGCTGCTGTAGCCCAAATCAAAATTAGACCACAGCATCACAGTCTGCCGCAGATGCAGTTAATATACACTATTGGTACTGTGTTTTATTTTCATTGTGTCTGTAAAAATCTAACTTCGTCTGAACGGACGATGTTCCATATAGCATTAGTCCAGATACTTAATTATACCTTCATACACTAAATTTATTGTGAGATGATATGTGTCTTTTTCTCGGCTCCTGGTATGCCATTAAACTGGCTGTTCTCAAAGGCCACTAAGTGCATGATGATTTCAGCATCCAAACCAGAACCTCAGACCCTTCCCCTAGTGGGCAGTTAAATACTGGCTTTGCTCGCCAAAGATGTTGACTGTAATGTAGCATGTGTTTGCCAAGATGTATGACCCAGCTTGTGGCTTGGTGTTGTTTGATGTAAAGTACGAGGTTCAGCTGAGGAACTGCTTGCCAGGCTTTTTAACTGAAAAATGCAATGGCGCAACAAGGTTTCGAAACAAGGGTACCTTTGATGGCCAGCCACAGAATGACAACATGACACAATATCAAGATGTGGTCCTGCTGCTATGAACAGTAAACGTCTAAAGAAAACATAACTACACTTTAGGAACAGCATGGAAAAAGGCATCTGGAAGGTTGGGCCACATGAGGAATCTCCTGTATAGTGCATGCAAATGGAAAAACAGTCATTGAAGGTATAATTAATGTTGCTGACAGAGTTTCCCCATGTGTTTTCTACTGCCAGTGCAGTGTTACATCTAACGTCAATAATCTGTAATTAACATAATGACAAGGAAGAAATCCTGTTATTGGCAGGAATTTCTTTTTTAAGTTTGAGTATGTTTCTAAGTATATATAACTGGCAAAGAAAGTTCTTTAAAAATAGTTTAAGAGCAGTGTGGGTTTACACATGTTATTTGCATTCGGTCCTTGACAAAAAAAGGCTGTGTCAGTACATAAATGGGTTCCAGCTATCAAAGGAAATGATCTAGTTATAATTTGATTAGATTTTAAGGGTGAGATCATATCAGCGTCTTTCATAGAAGAAAAGCTGTTTTGTTGTCTAAATCCATTTCTTAGTTCGGCCACCTAGAATTACTCATTCAGCATCTGCACAAGTTTATATATATATGTGTTGTATTGTAATTCCAAGTGCATGTTAACTAATGCTGTCCTGCTTTGCAGCTTCACATCACAATTTCACCCAAAAACGTCAAGCTGAACATTGACTGTCAAGAGGTAGCAGAGAAAGAGATTAAAGAGGCCAGCAACATCACCACAGATGGCTACGAAGTCCTCGGTAAAATGGCAAGGCCTGGTGCTGGAAGGAGGCAGTCAGCTACAGTAAGTGCAAGTGACTCCTTTACATCACACTTTTACAAATTATGAGTTCTTTGGAGTGATACCGTAAAAGCTTCCCTGAAGAATCTTTCAGTGGATGCTTCAACAAGTGTTTCACTATTTGAGAGAATGGTATGAGGCGAAATTCTCTATTGCAGCGAAATTTACCAGTCAGATTTTCTACAGTGTTGGTGATAGTAACCAGGGGTCACATTGTCTACAAGGCAAACATAGCCATTTAATTTACTATGCCAATGACCAGTAAACCCTCACATGTCTTTGGAGATTTGTATGTAATGTTGATAATGGTTAAATAGTGAATAGAATTCAGAAAAAGACTTACTATGTCATAAATGGAGTTTAAAATATGTTTTGGGAAAAAATCATAACAACCCAGTGTCTTGTGGTTGGTGTAGCTCAGCGGATAACACCACTACCTGCCAAATAGCCACCACCACACGTGGGAGACTGGGGTTCGAATCCCGGGCTCAGTGACTATGCTGTGCTACACCAATAAGAGTCTGTGGGCAAGACTCCTAACACTACATTGGCCTACATGTAAAATGATTAACCTTGTACGTCGCTCTGGATAAGAGCGTCAGCTAAATACCGTAAATGTAATTGTCTTGGGTATCAGGCAACATATTCCGAACCATTTTATATAAAAACTATTTTTTGTATCTGGTTTCTAACATCACCACTGCAAACAATTCTGACTCTGCGAATGTTTAAACAATTGAGTATTTCACATCAAAGCACTCTGAGTGCCTATATCTTAACCATTTACTTATGTAGTAATTTTGAGAAATTCTTCTTTAAAGAACTTTCACATAAAGTAGACATTTGTTACCAATTTAAAAACGTTTTTCCCCCTAGAACCATAAATTTGAGCCAGAAACTATTAAGAACACTTGATGTGTAAATAGTGCCATCCATAATACATTTGTTTTTACAATTACTGACCTTTCTATGGCCATACCACAACATCTGGGTGAGCATAAGATGGGAAAATTGGCTGAGCTGTTAATTCTTTAGATACTTCAGGACTCTAAACACATGCCAAAGCTGTGTGTATCCTGATCCCAGTGTTTTTGTTGGTCTTTGTCTCTGAAATAAGTAAGTTTGTACAAACCTGAAGACGAGCTGAGCAACTACGAAAGAATGATTCACAGTTTGGATACTTAACAAAAGTGTTCTTCCCAAATGCTTCTCCAAATCAGAACTATCGGCCCATTCTGCTGCAATTTTTACAATTTAGGCTAGACAATGCTTTACGAATGGACGCTGATGGTTGAGCGGCTCCATGCTCGTTTATGTTCTTTTCCAGTTCGCTGCGGGTGCTGTGCATGTGGGCATGTTTTTTCTACTCTAAATCCTGGGGCTCAATGGAAGCCATCTGTAACATCCGTTTCTGTTCTCCTTTTCTCTCTTGTAGTTCCAGCTCCAGATGTTTGATATTGTCTGCAGCTTGGGCTGGACAAGTCGAGACAAATGCTGTGACCTGCCAGCAACGGTAAGAGGATATTCTGTATAGACTGACCACAAGGAGTGTTCGCTTTCCTGTATCTTATGCTGGCCTCCTTTTGTTTTTGTTTGCGTGTGGCGGTGTGTTATTATATTGTCTAATAGCTCTTTTGCTATGGACTCAATCAGTCAACTTTCATTGGTGGGTTTCCATTTATAGGAATGTAGAGCTTTAATCATATATTGTGCAAAGACTTTGAACCACTGCAGATTCAAGTTGTCAGGAAAGTTATTTGGGTGGAGAGGCTGTGAAATGAGGTGTAGCAACTTAAATGAAATGCTTCTGTACTGTTGCCACTGTTGATTCGTCAACTGCAGATATATGGAAATCTAGTGCTGGACTTCATCTTAGCATTATACATTTCTTTGGGTATTATTCAGTACGGCACTGTGGAATACTATACGTTTTGATTTATTGCCAGACTGCTTGATGTAGGCCACCTGTTTCTTGAAGACATTCTGGCGGCAGGATAATCATACATGTTTTTGTCTGTGTAATGTGGCTTATATGACCTGTAGGTTTAAGTCACAGTATTGTGATCCCATAATGCAAAGCATGTGTCATATTTCTAAAGAATCACGTGGCCAAATATGAATTGTAGGTATGTTGATAGAAATGTGATGGGTTTGAGAAGGATCACTGCAGGGCCATTTTAAAAAGCTTAACTAATTGTGATTGTATTTTATGGCACGTCACCAATATGTCAGCCTCTTCATCTGGAGACTCAGTTCTATGAGTAATAGTGTCACTTAAAGTCACATGTCATGATCTAGTGTATGAACAGCCTTTAATTTCCTGCTTCATGTGGTCAGTTATGTTGTTCCTCTCATTACTGGTGCCTTGACCCATATTCAGTGGCGAACCATGACTATTAGGGCAAGGCCCTCAATTCTGGCCAGAAATGTCAAATCTCCATCAATATATGAGGGAGCACCCCACCACTATGGTAATGCTGATTCCTGCCAGCATCCTAATGGGACCTCTGTGGGACTCTGTGACTCTTTTAGTAGAGAGGTCAAGTATAGCTTTGCTGGTACTGTTTTCATTTCTGTCCAGCCGTAGAGTGAATAGTGTATCTAGAAGTCCCAGAATTTAGCGCACTTAGCTATTTCTATCTAGATACCATGAGGAAAAACTGGTTGGATAATTTTCTGTTGTCTGTTTTAAGAATTTCACTCTTCTGCTTTTGTCCAAATACTAACAATTAAACAACCATAGTGGTGTAATACCTAAAGAGATTTAATAAAGGGATCATTCAAGTGTTTATAATTAACAATGACATATATGTTTTAGGCCTAGAAGGCCCTGAGGTTGCCTCTCTGCCCTTAGGGCTCATGATCCTACTCCCCTTTGCTCTATGAGGCCATCATATGAGCTCACTATAGTGTAATTCTATACTGTGCATTGTGCCTTTTAGCCCTCCACTTTCTTTCTTTAAACAATGCTTTAACTACAAGTGTCACCAAATGTCTTTTCTCTTCTTTGCAGAGAGACGAGGCCAAATGTCCAGCTCTTCCCCACTCCTGCACATGTACTCAGGATAGCATAGGCCCAGCAGGGCCTGCTGGTCCTATGGTAAACCCATTAGATTCTCATCGACCTCTTTCAGTCTCTTAAGTGATTATGCTTGCACTGCAAATCTCGCCTCTGATGATGAAGACAGAGAGGTGTAGCATTTCAGGGATGGAGGGGCATTTCCCCTCCCTGTACTGTAATTGCTGCTCTGCTCTTTGCATTAAGTCCAGGGCTATGAAAGAGGGGACACCTCTTTATTGTTATGCTTGGACACAAGCCAACGTGTCGGAGATGTTCTTAAGAATGCATCACAGCGTGGGCTAGTGGCTTACGGCTGTATCGGGAGATGAGCTGTAGGAGAAGAAAACTGCAAAAGAGGCTTTGAATATGCGAACTGAGCAGAACTCTAATCCCTATAAGAGGCCTCTTGACAGTATGGTTTAAGGCTGGAATCCTCTGCTGTTGAGTCCTTAGTTCTGAATGTGCTGTTTTTTTTAGGGCAACCCTGGTACGAAAGGCCCACGTGGTGATAGAGGAGAGCCAGGCTCAACGGTAAGTTCGGCCACTGTGCTTGTGACCTTACACCTTACAACTAAATAAGCAATCAATATCCACTTCCTTAATTCCTTAACCACCTCTATCCTTTATTATCCCACTAGGTGGTTTAAACATCAACACCTGCACTCAATCTTGCCATGCCCTCTAGGTGCCCTCAAAATCACCCTCAGTGAGTGCATGCTCTCTGACTACATTTCTTTTCTTAATCCAGGGTTCAATGGGTCCACGTGGAGAGCAAGGTCCACCAGGTCCAATGGGACCACCTGGCCCACAAGGCCCCACCGGACTCTCTCTTCCTGGAGAACCTGTGAGTTAAGCACATACAATTCTGCTGACTCTTTTCGCACTGTGCAAGTCCTATTTCATGAACTTTTCCACTAGTCCCGATTGTCTTTATTATCGTTTTCATTTCTCTCTCAGGAAGAGTTTGCATGCTGTGAGCTGTTTGAAAATATGAGCCTAGCTGCACTGTAGTGCAAAGGCCTGATTTATGGCCAAAAAATTCAAAACTTCAGACACATTTATTTTAGCTAAGGCATTGCTCACTTGCTCCTTCTCCTTGTCATTTCTTTAGGACTGAGAGAGCCTTCCAGTTTTACTGGAGCAGATTTGTAGTTTCAGTGTTAAAGTTCACATCTTTTTTTTGTCATTTTAAGGGACGTCCTGGACCAAAGGGAGATCCTGGTGATCCAGGACAACCTGGCCAGAGAGTAAGTACTTGATACTTTAACTTTGTTTGATTGATGATCTTGCCCAAATAATCCAAAGATTTGCAGCAGTCTTATTGGATTCTGGAGATCTTCCACATGGCATTGTTTTTGCAACTTTAGTACTGAATACTGAAGGCAGTATTACTGTCTTGTATTTATCAGACAAAGAGTTGATGCATAACAGGTCACGATCTTGGGTTTTAAGGATGACATTGCTTTTGTAAACAGTTAACATTTTACTGTTTATTCTGGATGATTTCTTTGAGTGAAGAGAAAAGTGGTGGATGGTGTCCACACCTTGTTTTATTTTCTTTGAGGTCCAAAAGAAATAAGGTTGAATATGTTGAACTGAAGTTCTTTTATTTGTTGCCATATTTGGTGTGTAACTGTTGGCCTTGGCAAATTTTAAGAAAAAAAAGCATTTTTTATCCTGTTAGCTTCAAAATCAGAGCATCTGTTATAAGATATATGGCTTTAGATAATGAAATTTTGGATGGACAGAAATAGGATCTGTGGGCTGTTGGCAGTGTCTGATATGTGTTGTCTGTGGATGCTGATACATTAACATTTAAAATGTTGAAATTGGTACTGGATCCACCTGGATTAGCAATCATTATGTACAATACTGATCACTGAAAAGTGTGACAGGACAGAGAAGATGAAAACAGTTGTAGCATTCAACACTACTAGTTTACAGAATCACCATAATTTGTATCTGTACTCTCTTCCAGGGCCCTGTTGGTGCTGCTGGTCCTCTTGGTCCTGTTGGACCCCCTGGAGCAAGGGTAAGACCAGCTTTTCAGTTTAACTGAAGTATATTTGTTGCTCAGTATATGTATTTTTATTTATTTATGAGTATGTCTTCAACATGTTTCTTTTCCTTAAGTTATATGATTGTGTAAGTCCTTCCCCTGAGAAAGTTTAAAACTCCCCTCTGACTAGATGGTCTGCTATTAGAGTTTGTACCACGCATATATTGCAGAGTTTGCACTGATTTGTATTATCTTTGCAGGGACAACCAGGACCAGAAGGCTCATCTGGACCTAGAGGCCCACCAGGACAAATGGTGTGTAATGAGGAAACAAAGTTTTTCTAATCAGAGCTTTATTCCTAATGCATGTAAAACAATTGTAGCCTGGCCCGAGGATATTGCACAAAAAGGCAGATTCTTATTCTAACACTGTGCATGCATCTCATTTTCTCTTGTGCGGTTTCTACCCTCTCGAGTTATTGGCCCCAAAGTGCCTTTGGGGGTTGTGCCAGAACTATGTTCGCATACATTGTCTTGTATGTCCTCCACCCCCTATCTAGGTTCCTCCTCTCTCATATGTTTATGCTTACTAGACCAAAGCTTGAATCATGGATCTGCAAACTGCAGTTAGCATAAATCTCTCCTGTCTGATATCTAATAAAGCCACTACAGCATCGTTACATGTGGTGGGTGATTCAGTGGTTATGACTGTGGAAGCATTAGTATAGATAAATGATGGTTTTGGTTCATTTTAGGGAACTCCAGGAGCTCCTGGAATGCCAGGAATTAGTGGGAAACCTGGAAAACCTGGAGACACCGGACTTCCAGTATGTATTTATTTAAGCACAAGATGTAAAATGTGACCTTATCTGTAATGAAAAAATAATTAACTATTTATAATATCATGCTATTGTGCCTACGTGGTTACCTCATTTACTGTGCTAACGTACACTATATCAATTACAGGGACCTGTTGGCATTAAAGGAGAAAAGGGTGAAAGGGTATGCTTTTTTTTACATTATTACAAAACCAGTGTTGGAGATTATGATAAATTCATATTAACACAAAATACTTGAGATGAATTTCTATTCATTTGCCTTGTCATTTTTCTCTAGGGAGATACTTCCTCTCAGAATATGATGAGATCTATTGCAAGACAAGTCTGTGAACAAATAGTTAATAGTAAGTTAACCTACCCTTTGAAAACTTTTGAGCAGTTCTAGTTGGAGCTGGTGATGTAACAGTGTTTCATACGAATACACATGTAAAAACACAAATGTAATTGTGAATATTTTCTTTGCCCTCAGGACAAATGAGCAGAATTGATATGATGCTGAATCAGATCCCCACTGGATACCGTAACAACAATCCTGGTCCTGCTGGGCCTCCAGGACCTCCTGGAAACCAGGGACCTCGTGGAGAACCTGGCCAGACTGGACGCAATGGATTCCCAGGAAACCCTGGTTTACCAGGAACTCCAGGGGAAAGAGGTAAAAACTCAAAAATGTTAAGGCTTTATGACCATTCCCTAATACCAGTCTCCACATTGCGCTCATTGATGGATGTTTCTCCTGTGATGACGTTTTCTATGGTCTGGATTCCTTGGATATGCAGTCAGTGCAGTGTAGTAAAGACAGGGGTTTATGGCGAGAGTTAACACCTCTTGCTAAGACTGAGGACTGGGCAGAGAGAAAGGGATATTAAGTTACAGTGTTCTTACTGTGCAAAGCACATCTCAATTTCTTGGGATTTTATAGGTGTAAAAGTAATTTACTGGCATCCAGTTTTGTACAAGTAACTGCAGTTTTGAGCGTCTATGGAATTTGGGCATTGATTGATTTATAGCTCTATGAATTATTTTGTGTATGTGCTGTAAAACGAAAGCTTTGTCCAATGAAAACTGAACACTGAACTAGAACATATGGTGCCTTTTAAGCAACCCTCTCTCTACACTGTTTGGAACATGTTGGTTGGTTGATAATAGCACTAGAACTGCAACACACATAAATGGTCCAACAACCATTCTATGGAGAAATGTATTCCAAGCAGAAACTGGCAATGAAATCCGTTCAAAGCAAGGGCTGCATCCTCTTAATATCATCCACATGTTCCTTTCCTGAAATATTTGTAGTAGGTGATTTTGTGGGCCATGTGGATAGCAGTTACAGTGTTTGTCTGATTGCCAATTGTAATCATAATAGTCATAGTGCGTCTGTGTTTCTTTCCACTAATGTTTTGTTATGTTTAAAAAACTACTTAAAATAAATCTCACTGTGCACACACTTGACTTAATGCTCACTGCTGATTCGTTGATGGGCTTCCCTAACATCTTCCAATGTTACAGGATTGCCAGGAGAGAAAGGCGAGAGAGGAAGTCCAGGCGTTGGCAGTCAGGGACAGAGAGGATTACCCGGACCACCTGGTGCGTATTTGGCAGCCTAACTGCAACATCTCTACCCATCCAAGCCAGTCTCACAGCTGACTATTTGGACAAGAGTTGCAGATTTGCTTCACACCAAATTCATTACATCTTCACACAAAGATAGGCGTGACCACGTCAAAATCCTCTAGCTAAAAGGGGCCATATCATGGAAAACAGTGTTCTATCCTTTTTGGAATGAAAGAGTAACTATGTACACACTGAAGTTAAAATGTACTAATGTGTATGTAGTTTATACTTTACAAAAGTGTCTCATTTTGAATGCCTTATAGTTGTGATGAAACATAGCCATCCAAAGGAGACAGAAGTTTTTCAGTTTGAACAGTTTGAACAGGTTGTTCCCTATATATCAGCCTGAATTAATTTTTGAACGATACATAATACTGGTCAGAACAGAATATGTCATTTACATTAATCAGTCTTCAAAGCTTCATAACAGAACAGCCTGTTTCATTCTGAAGGATAAAGATAGGTTGTAAATGGTAATGTAAAATAAATTATATGGTACATACAACCATGTAAATCTTGTAAGTCAGGAAATTGAATAAGAATGTAGAATATGGCCCCTTTAAGCTTTGATGAATTAACTCAAGTGGAACACTGATTTCTGAGACTTGAAAAAAGATTGAATCACTCAAATGAACTTTATTTGCAAGGTTCTCTACTTAGGAATCCAGTTTGTGGTGTAGCCGTTGTACTTATTGAACAGAAGGCCTTTAGATCTAACAAGCCTCTGATTTCAAGCCTTGAAGCCTAGAACAAATAGGTATCGGAAGAATAATGTTTTCTTCAAGACAAAGTAGGCTTTTCAGACATAAAACCACTCAAATATACTGTGCTATCATGGATTGGTTCGAGCTGAACATGACTTGTCAAACACTCAGAATCACAGAGCAGAAGTACTCTAGTCCAAAAAAAAATGTTTTGTAAAACCCAGGGCAAGGCCACAGTCATGTTTTGGTTTCAGTGCTCACTGTAATTCTCTAGTTGCTCATTGACTTCTGTTAGTTCTCAGCATCAATGGCAATCACTGTACATTTTGGCCTCCTTATGACCCTCCCTAGGGAGCTCAGTGCGTCTGCTTATTACAGCAGAGACTTAAGTCAGGAACCAGGGGGTGTGCCATAGGGCTGATAGCGTTGATAGATCCATCTTATGAACCTCAACTTGGGCAGCTGTGCTTCATAAATTCTTTCTTCGTGTGGTCAAAGAATTCCCAGCAAAACAATTTCTTTCTGAAATTTATGTCAGCCTTGCCAGTGAATGGTCCATACAGACGTTTGCACACATCTCTGGAGTGAGCTCTATTATTAATCAGCAGCCTGGGTTCTGGATACACATGAAGAGCTTGAAATAAACCCATTATTAGAACTCGAGGAGTTTCCATAATTCCACAATGGTGCTTTCCATGTTCATCCATGTGTGTTTTAGTGAGCGTAGTACTGCTTTGTACAAACAGAATATTTTTTTATGTGCCTTCTTGTTACATAAAACAATGTTCTGTGATCAGAAGCCATTTAGACATCTGTCCTTGTTACAAAGAACAAGGGCTTACAACTACAGATTAGCTCCACAGAACAGCGATCTGTAAAGCAACCACAGCTCTGTATCTGGTGATCCAAAACATTTTGGCTATGAGGCAGCTTTGCCTTTACAGTCACCAATATTAATTACTGTTCCAGTGTGCTACTCTAAAAGCTCTATCAGTGAAAACTGAGAATAACTGCAAATGTCTGGCAATCCACTAAAGCTGTTATCCCTTAAAAGAACCTTGCCAAGACCTGTGAATGAAGTGGACAAAGATTGTATAAGTACAGTACCGGAAAGCTCACGATGACTCATCTTTTGTAGTGGGGGGGAGTCAGGCTGTTGAAGAAAGTTTGCTCTCCAAGGGCCTCATTGACAACATATGTGCTGACTGCAGAGTGTGTGAGACTGAGAGCATGGGGGTGAACTCATTCCAAACTTGGTTTATGCTGTCTAGACGGAAAGGGGCAGGGGGGGGCTCCACAGAGTTTTTCCCCCAACTCCCTTTTAATTGAGCAGTCAAAATATTTAAATTACAGTGCAAGAAACCAGTTTTCCCCTTCCACTTCCAGTTGAGATTTAAGAGTGATGTCAGTGGATCTCTGATGGTTTTGCAACCCCACCCCCCCTTTTCTTACTTCTAGGCCCACCAGGCCTGTCCCAGACTGGCCCCCCTGGTCCTACAGGCTCAGCTGGGCCCCGTGGCCCACCAGGACGTCAAGGTACTCCAGGAGTCAGAGGACCACCTGGGCCACCTGGTTACTGCGATTCTTCTCAGTGTGTAGGCATTCCTTACAACGGACAAGGATATCCAGGTGAGAACATCAGTGACAGGGGGTTTAGCCGGATGCTTTGAGTAAATGAGCATATCATTGGTGTCATATCAAAACCTCATCACCACAATTTTTTTTAGATCATTTGAGAACAACATTGGGCCTTTAAGCTGTGTCAATGGTTCATGCTGAGCAACAGAACTGGTCCAAATGAACATGTTATGTTGATTTTCTAAGTGCATAAATGTTGACACCACAGGGAACACATATTCAATATATTGGAAAAAATAAAACATAAAATGTGGCCTGTGTAGAAGTTGCTGCACATTTTCTACTGTATGTTTTATCTGTGAAGCCTAGCAAATAAATTTATACTGTGCACTATAGCCTACAGAAAAAAAAACCCATCAGGTTTAAATTAGTTCCCTGTAGAAGATGTGTTAACGTATTTTACCTAGCAAATCAACTGAACATGCCATTTGATGGCACTCAGTCCTGTTTACTACTGTACAAGAACATACATTAAACTTCTATCACCCATCTGAGCATAAGAGGTTTTGATACGGCAGTTTGCCAGATGCATGTATGTACTTTACTTCACACATAAAGGACAATAATGCGCTAACACCGTCTTTAACCCATTTCAGGTTCTGCATAGTACACTTTCTAAGCTGCCTGTCGCCCTTAAACATTGAAATCCTGTGAGACACATCAGCACACTTGCTAATAAGCTTTTAAGGGTAACCATCATGGATTTGATTAATGAACATTTGCTGAACAACTCTAAAACCCAATCAAACCAAAGAAAGGACTGGACTGCCACTAACACCAGCTCACCGCTACTCTATCAGGCAGGCGACACTGATGGCCACACACAGTGGCCTTGATGCATCTTGAACTCCAAAGCAACAAACAGCAAGAGTGAGCTTCCTTTTGCTGAAGAAGCATGTAAAACTACTAACCATGAAGATTTCTTAACTGAGTTCAACAATGGATGAGGGTGAGGTGTTTGTAAATAAACTAATTGTGCCTTGTAAATGAAAAAGTTACACAGTCAACTAAAATGGGTTAACATCTGTCATCAAGCTTGTGCCTCATACCTTGCTTCTTGCTGACTGCCAACATAACCTTTATATCTTTTATTTCATTAGCATTTTCTTTTCATTTTCTTTTTTTGTTTGCTTCCATCGATGATTACAGCCTCCGCTCAGGTTAAAAATTTAGCATGTGCTTTTTGTACATGTAACCATGTTTTCCATGAATGCTGTGTTAAAAAAAGATGAGTCACTTTTTGCTCTTATTTTTATTGTAATTTATCTTATTCTATAATACCTCGGTGTGATATGGAAGAGCTTTGTTGCCTTTAGCCAACTAGTGGTAGTCTTTGACTTGACATGACCACTTGAAGTTTTGGTTTCTAGTTTTTCATCTTTTTCATATACTAATTGATAGAACCAGCGATGATTGTAAACGCAACTTTTTTACACTTATAGTGGAATTGATTTTTTTTTATTTATCAGCAAACAGTTCTTAAAAACCACATTGTCTCTGTTCAATTGGCAAAATAATATTTCCAACCAGGCCGCTACCCACCTGAGCCTGAAACCCACGTAGTGCCTATCCCTGGGGAACCATCAGAAGATACTGTGACAGAGATACAGTCCCCCGGTTTACAAAACCAGCGTGGAAAGAGATCACTATCAACACAGGAGAGTAAGAGGATAAAAACATAAAGAAGGAAGTGAAGTGTTATTCGCATGAAGGACAACATCTGGAACTAAATGGCATTATTGGATTGAGCTTCATGCATATGCAAAATCTTTAACAAGGTCAAATGGAAATAAGGCTGATATTCAACCCTTGTTTCCTATTTAGAAACCTGTGTGCTCTCTCACTGTCCCCAAACATTTTTGGCTTTTTGGCTTGTAACATAACTGCCTTTTATGTTTATATGAGACTCCTGTGCAGTGCACTAACCCTAAGATCAGTATTCATGTGTTATGCGTGAAGATAGGATGTATGGACTGACCCAGCGGGATCCTCACAGGTCAATGCAAAATTGTGTTTTTAGAATAGACTCATTCCTTGCAATACAGTTCTTATGTAATGCCTTCCCTGTCATCAGTAAAGGCTATCGGTTGTAATTCCATCCTCATTTCTTAAACCTTGTTAGACCTGGCTTTTGTTTCATTATTCTAAATATTTATCTGTTGTATACCAACTCACAGCTCATTTTTACCAAAGATGGAATTGCATGACTGTGTTGTATATTTAGTAAGTACATTTTAAAACCAGAATATAATTTTTCTTTTTTTTTCCGGTTATCAATCTCAAACGCAGTTGGAATTTGTTGCAAGACTATGGTCGTAGAATTGCGCCTTTATGTTTTAACTGCACATTGTGAATTCCACAGCCTTATTTTCTTATTTATTTCTGAATCAGAAGAGGCATTTTTCAATAAAACTACTGAAAATGTTAAACCTGTGTCCATCATCCTTTCTGACTGTTGTACTGACAAAATAATCTGTTCAGTTACTTTAAGTAGTGTAGGTTAAAGTGTAGGTCAGTGAGTTAAACAAAATCATTCAGAGCGGTTTGCTGTGAAGTGGTGCATTCCAGAGAAACTAACTGGCTCTAAATTCCTCGGCAGTGGTGATAGGAACCAGTGGTTGTGATGTATACAATAGAGATATTTTGGTATTTCAGTTCTTTTGTGTGAAAAGTCTAAAAAAAAAGATTGATGGTCTGAAACAACAAGCACACAGTTCCTGCAGATTTTGTGGTGTTGGAGGTAGAGTGACACCGAGCTTTGTGAATGTGTGACACATGAAAACAAACCGTTCATCTTGGTGCTGACCACGGTGCCTTCACACACAGATTGGTTGGTCATCTCCACCAAGACTCAAGAGAGACTGAAGATGACCCACTGAGTCACTCCATGACAGTCTTGCATGACACCATTACAGGCTTTGGTGATGCTGACATGATGTTAAGGGCAGTCGTCATAATGGTTTGTGTGCATGTAGTCCTGCATCATTCAGCCATCTGCCAGAGGCGCGGGTACGCGGGATGACTCATGGAGGGCATCACTGCTCACTGCATGTCCGTAGTTGTATCTGTTGGGTCAGTCAGGTACATCAATAAGTACTCTCATGAGTCGCACATCTCATCTGCAATTTCCTTCAGGATTAATAAAGTCTTATCTTATGATATCAAACCTACCCCCCCCCCCAAGTTTCCTGTCGGTGCAACTATTTATAACACTTTTTTTGAAAATGAATGTACATTGTCTCCCAAAGACATCAGGCAATGCACGCATAACCATTTTATGTAATGTCTGTCTATGAAGCAGAATGTTTCGATGTCTGGTTCCCATCATGACCACTGTAAAGAGTTCTGACTCAAGCAGTTTTGTTTAGCACGGCACATTTCACATCAGAACACTCGGAATGACTTTGTTTGCATCTTAACCACTTAATTATGCAGACATTAGGAAAAGTCAATGGAATTCCATTTAGAGGATGACTGAGAGGCCTTGGCAAATATGTAGAGTCTGTAAAGGATCTCACAGGGAACAAATTCAGAGTTCCAAATCCTGAGGCATTTATGTCATCAGTCACCTCATATTTGGTATTTAAAAACCTGGAGTTTTTAAAAGTATTCAGTCTAAAGGCATTAGTGTAAAGGACTCTGGATTAAGAACCAGATCATGTTTCTTAGACGGACAATCCCTGTCCGTATAAACATGAATAAAATTTAAAAGGACAGTGCCACTCATACATTTATGTCTCATTTTCCAAGGCTTTAAAAGGCCTGACAGGCCTAACAAGGGCATTTTGTGTTGCTGGGTAGAGCCACTAACAGCCATTCATTCAGCAGTCATTAGCTACATCCCTTTTTTTTTTTTTTAGATCAAAGCCATAATTAGCCATTATCTGATATCTGATTATGTGAGCACACAAGGCTTTTTACCAAAAGCATACACTTCAATGCACTTCATTCATCCATTTTAATAAATCATATTCACTGGAAACTTAAAGATTTTGACCAAAGACATTTAGAAGGAAGCTTCACACAATGTCCAGTGCAGCTTTCAGACTGGAGATTTGAAATTCAGTCTTATATAACCCTAATCTAGTGACTCTTAACACTGATTTAATGCGTGCTAATGGTTTATAGCACTTTCAAGGCTGTGTGACTAATCATTTCAGTTTTTGCAGACGTTAAAAGTGTAATATCATGGAAAGAATCCTAAATAGTAAGATATATAAATATATATATATATAATTTAAGTGAATACATAAATAAAGTATTCACTTTTTTCTGTTGACTGTAGTCTTCTGTGTGTGTACAATCTGAATGAAGTCTTGTACAATCTGAATGAAGACCAGCTTGTGCCCCAGCAAGCATTACTGGTCCTCAACTTCACAGCTTTACAGTCCTTTAGTGTCTTACAGCCTATTGGAAGAGCTTTTATTTGGCCCACAGGTAATCAAATGAACTCTTTTATTTGACTTTATATGGCCACTGAATAACCTTGCAACCTTGTAAGGTGTCTAATAATATTGGTGGTTACAAACATCCCAGCATTTCTTTTCTAGGATGTCTTTATGGCAGCATGCTGAAGTTGGTAGCACAGTGACTATTAAGAAAATGTCTTATGGGAGGAACTGTTTGATATATAACAATCTCTGTGTTTATAGTCTCTGTTGAATTTCCCCCAAATACATGTGTTCTCAATTAGCAATGTGTATTTCATGTAAGCCGTTTTCCATCATTTCGCCATCCCTTAAAGTTTAGAAAAATGTGTTCTTTTCAGACTGTCACCTATGATTGATGCACTCCTCTTTGACAAGCTGCATGCGGCTTCATCCAAGGCTGCAGAAGAGATTTGGGAATTTGGGATTTCACTCCAGTATTTGGGAGTGGAGGAGGGCATGCTCACTTCAGAAAGAATGTTTTGGTAAAACCATATTAAAATATGACATTTGAGATTAGTGTTAATTAATTTGCTGTTAACAATGGTTAAAAACAAAAGCACTACAAAAACAACTTTAGCTTTGATTTTATGTTTTTACTGACTTCTTGATTTGAGAGTTGTTTAAATGTGATTAATATCATTGACTGAAATACATGGCATCATAATTTTAATTGTAGTCATTAAGGAAAATGACTCATCATTAAACAGACCCATTGAATGGGGGGAATAAATGACAATATGGACATGAATTAAACCTAAGACCGACATTTTCTATGATGTCTAGATAGAAGGTATGGGGTGAAAAACAGTCTTACGATTTGGCACCAGAATAAATTGAGCTGTTTTCCCCCTTTTTCTTGAATCATTTGACGAACTTTTCCCTGATTGGCTGGTTTACAGTGAAACATCATTATGATCACACAGAGGCAACATATTGAAGCAGACACAGGCAGAAAAACAATTACCCTCTATAAATAAGCTAGATTGTAATACTGCTTAGTTAGCTTTGATAGTTACTTGGGGTTCCATAGTAGCTAAAATGACCTACAGCAACTACCTGCTTCAATAGCCACACAGAGTAAATTTGTTAGTTCCTGCTCACTATGGAAGTTTTAGTTTTAGACGTTCAGCTAAGAAGGCTATTTGTTATATGAAGGCTGCTTAATATCTTATAAAGTTCTTTGGGATCTTGTTAAAAGTACTGAGGATGGCTTCCTATTCACCAGCTTGTTTCACAAATTTTCTGTTCCACCTTAAATAGCACCACAGTTAAGTTCTGACACCATAGACTGTCTATGTCTGGCACATGTACAAGCTGTGGCATTTAAGGTGGAAAGGAACCTATGATGAAGCTGGAGAATATGAATATTTTTACCAACGTTTTGCTTAAAATTGAACATGAGTCATACTATTTGACAATATGGTTCCTGGAACGGTCCAAGCTTTTCTTCGCTGTTGCTTTGTTGTCATTGTTTCTTGCTAGTGAATACAAATTGTGGAGGTGCAAATATTAATGAGTGAAGACTTACATAAAAGCTGAAGATTTTGGAATCAGCTCATTTTACCAACCTCTTTTTAAATGTGTTGAGGTTAACTGCCAGCCAGTTTTACATATTTAACTATTCCAGTGTAAATACATTTCTGTTCAATGACACTTTTAATATAATTTACAGTACACAGCAGCCACCAACATCACCAACAATACTATCTAAGTAGATGACTTGAACCCTAGTCAGGACCCACAGTGGAAAGCCGTGGCTTTACTCACCACACTATTTAATTGCCATGTAGTAGTTAATTATAACTCTGTTTAGAACTCAAATCCCTTACTGTGCTTAAAAACAAACTGTATATGATATTGGCACTACACTAATGAATGTGCGACCAATGGTGGTGTACTACTTAGACATACTGTTTATTATGGCAGGATATGGTTTTGGATGCAGCCCCTAAAAATTTGGTGTAGCACAAAAATAACTCATTACTTTTAATGCTATGTTTGCTGTTATTGTGGGATGTTATACTTTCTTAAAGAGTTTTCAATTGTGTGATATCCAAGAGTGTCGAATCCTATAAAACCCAAACTGAATCAAGGTCTATTCCCAGAACAAGGCTTAGCCTTGCCTTGCTAAAACGGATCTTGGAGAATGGGGGGAGACGGTATAAACTACAATTACACACATCAACTGAAAGGACACAGGTAACTTCTGAGAACAAATGGGCCAGGCTCAAGTTACCCCCCACCCCCTTACACACACACAAACACACACAACTTAAGAGTGAGATAAAATCAGCTTGCCTTGGAGGAAGTGTTGGTGCACTTTTCCAGATTTGTTTTGGGTTCATATCTAAGATCCTTTGCTGGCTCAGGGCTGGCTCTAGTGTTTTGGGAATCTTAAGTAGATTTTGTTTTTCTTATTTCTTGCATGGTTGGGTCATTTTGTTGGCTTAAATAAGTAGCCTGGCTGATATGCTATAAAATTAGAGGTTAACTAATAACATGCTGACAGCAAACTAGAGCTAGATGTCTAAATTATATACATTTATTACTGGCTAATTTGTGCATTGCTGATAACTGAACATGTGCGTGTGGTCTAACAAGTTACAGATTAAATTATAGATACTACTCTCGATCTAGGCTTTTCCTGATCTAGCATTCTGTCTGACTATGCAGGATGACACAGCTTCGGTTTTAAGCAAAGTTTGGTTTAACCCTTGTGGCATCAGTAGCAGCTTTTGTAACATCACAGATGTTTTAATATCAGCATACTTAGGTTGCATAATTTATTTTTTCCATCTTTGTTTACTTCTCCTCATATCATCTCGATTAGTGTCCATCTGGTTCTAACATTTTTGGGGCTGTTACAACAAACCCAGCAATCTAGCAAATATGAGCATAATGCTGTGAGACAGAGATTTTGTGGCACAGAGGATAACCGCATTCAGTTGATTACTGAGCCGGAACAAGCTTATGATGGAGCACTGAAAGTTGACCGTGTCTAAAGTTATGCATGGTTTGCACAGACAAAGCAAATTGATAAGTGGTGCTTCTAGGAGACATGAAGCAGCAGTCACGAAATAACTGAGATGCAAACCACAGGAGCCACCAGGAACGTGTGAGCAGCACGTGCCATGGATGCAGAGGTGTGCACAAAACTGCCACTTTCTAACTGAAAAGTGTCACAAATACGGAAAAAGTCAGGGCACACTAGGAAAGTATGTAGATCTAAATCGTCTGGGAAATAGTTCAGACCTACATGGGAAAACACATAGCAGGATCAAGCGGAGGAAAAGCAGACAACTCGTCACATTACTAAAAAAGCTGAGACCGTAAATGTTATAAAAGGGTTTTTTTTACATAACCATTCACTAGCAACCGCCTGTTGCTTTGTAGTTGAATGCGAATACTGCAGATTTATATTCTTATATGAAACGCTGTGTACTAATTAAAGAGCAGCTAGCCATAGGGTGTTCTACACCAGACTGGAAACTATATATAGGAATTGTGAGGATAATGTGAGCATGGGTTTTCAAACACAGGCCTGTAATGGTTTCTTAGTGCAGCCAAATGTAAAGACCTTGTTGTAACGCTGGATGCTAGTTTATCTGAGTCCCAATTAATATCATTAATTGACCAAGCAGAGCTGTAGGCTTGTGCTGTGTTCTGATGAAAAGTGGGTGAGAAAAGGTCTCATATTCTTTTTTAGAAATGTTTTCTCCTCCATCTGCTATCAATACTGATTTAAACATGTGGTTTGAAGGTCAAAGTGACAAGGCGAGGCATGTTTATTTATATAGCACATTTCATTCACTGTGGTCATTCAACATGCTTTACAAATGAGACATATGATGTGGCACTTTTTAACACACTGATGGACTGCAGCCTGGTAAATCTCACTGGTAGAGGGTGATCTACCACAATCCCCCACCAACAGTCATCTGCCCCCCATAAAAATGAATGAGAGCCGAAGCAAAAACAGCGCCACTTCACCGTAACATGAATGCAGTCTAAGCAGGCCTACAGCAAACTACCATCATGTACAACTCAGTTGGTGGAAGATCATTTTCTTAAAATGTGGAAATATTATTTTTATATTAGCAGTGAATTAGAGACTGAAAAATCATGCTCTATTAGATGAAAGCTGTTCTACAGATTGCTTCAGAGTGTACACAGAAATGCTGACTCCATAGAGTAGAGTAGAAGATCATCATGTCAAGGTTGCCCAATCTTATGTGCAAAGAGCTGATTTAGAAGTTGTTAAAATATTGTCCAGGTAGACAATGCAAGTGAAGGGGACTACATTGCAGACACTCCCTATCAACCTTTTGAAAGTGTCCAGACTAGTACAGTGAACAGACGACAGAAAAGTAAACTCCTACAGACCACTGCCCAGCATGGAGCCTGTCTTAGGAACTGTGTCAGGGCCCAGAGGGACCTACCGTTATATTGATTATATTGACACTGATGTGGTGTATGTTGTTTGAATGCTTTGTGGTGACAGTGTTGACCAATGGTTCATGCAAAACTGTATCGCGTTCTTTGCAAGCATCACTGGCAAGCCCCAAGTTCTGTTGTATAGGTGGATCATTAGCATTCGCAGCCACCTTGTCTTCTACCTTTTACCTGACTGATGGGAAATTGGTTGACACACTGGCATATAGTGACCAGCTGCACCACATCAGTGTGAGCACAGTTTCTTTCTCCCATGCTTCAAAGAGATGTCTGAACTTACACATGAGAGCATGCAGTCGTTTTCACTACTTTAAGCAGAGTCCTGTGCTACTCTGCTGAAATGGACTGGAATGTTGGCTTGTCTCACCTTCCTGTCCTCCACAGTGTGCTGCCCCCATCGGGGGGTCACGTTTATATATCAAGTGGTAACTCGTGACCTTCCAGTTGCACTGTAGATTTTAGAGCCAATAGTACATCAAACATGTACGACCAGAGGCATAAGCTTCTGCCCCCAATCTTGAGTGTCACCAGTTGCTTGGTATGCTAGTCATGCTGGTGGACCAGCTAACTCCAACACTAGCACAGCAATAGGTTAGCACAGACCAGTTTAAACCGGCATGCTGGTCTAAGCTGTTTTACTTAAAGCTGGGAATGTACAAATTATATTCTGAAAGTAAATATAGTTATGACCACTTTTGTTAGTTGTAGATTGATATCCAGGTTGGGGAATGCATATTTGTCAGATCATTTCACAGGAAAAATAACTATGATAAGGTTCAAGTCTGGAAATGTTTTCTCAAGAGGAAGGTGATGTTCCCACTATAAAGTCATTCACTCCAAATGTGTTAACAGCTTTAAGTAAGTTACACCGGATTCTATGTTTTTGAGTGCTCTGAATATGATGACTTAAGTAAGTAGAATACTTGATGTTGAGAGGCAACAGCAACAGGCTTTGGGTGCAAACACCCCATCTAGAACAAACTCCAGACCTTGTTTAGGCTTCATGAAAAAACTTACAAAGCAGTGACACTCAGCTGGCTGAGAAACAACCCAGAAGTCAAATTGTCTAAAATTACTTTTGGTCCCCTAAAATTTGGTCCCCTAAAAAGACTTGTAATTCTTACATGCTGTCCTCGATATGGACATACCTACTCTCAAATTAAAGCTGACAATGTGCACTTTAACTTCATAGTCTTTTCATTTTAAACTCAGCGTGTTGGGTATGACAAAAAAAGAAACGGCACAAAAAAGTCTCTTTCTTTTTCTCTCTAATATCAGACAGGAGGTTACTTTGCACTTTACATAAAAGTGTTTACAGTTTCCCACATGTTCTTAATATAAGATCTTAAAAAAGGTTTTATGCTACTGCTTGCATGTTTGTACTCCTAAATGCTCAGCACCTATGTTAGAGGGGAACTATCTGTAATAAGCGTCATTAGGAAAAGCTTGACAGAGCAACATTAACGATTAATGACCGGAGATTGAAACTCTCCATGGGAGTTGTGAAACCTCTGACTTGTAGCTGAGGCAGTGATCTTGTCTTAACCCAGTGTGTACGTCTGCTAAAATGATTTATTTTTTCATATGTTGTGTCTGGGATCTAGTCAAAACATGCTAAAACCTCCTTGCGGTTTTGGGAAAGGGGTTCCATGCAAAGTCTTGATGTTACTATAAACACTTGAACTATGTTGTAACTTTTTAGTGGATTTCATCTGCGTACATGCCTTATACTTACCCCATTGTATGTATGTATTTATTTATTTTTGTTTTGCTCTATGCAGAGAATAATATGATATAAGATTTATAAATATTACTCCTGCTTTGTAGCTTAATATGGGCAAATATGTTAGTAAAAGCACCTTTAGGTGTATTACAAACCATTTAAGATTCATGTGCTGAATGCACATAAATAGCAGCAAGCCTTGCAGGGCTGTTGAATGCCTCCTAAACAATGTGTAAATTAATATACAGAACATGTTGTTAATTTAATGGAAATGAATAGGCCTAATGTGTATGTGGGTGGGAAACCCCAAAAGGAAAAGCTAAATTACTATAATAACACCTATTATTTTCCGAAATCAGATGGTAAAGTTGGTTCCAGTCAATGTCTATCCAGATATGCATATTTGCATGCTACATAGCCACTCGAAGAACCACCCAAAGAGACTCCACTGGAGTACATTTTTGCACAAAATCAAGCAGAACTACTTGCCATCAAACTCAAAGCTCAATTTCCTGTGTTAAAATTGAAACTACATCGGCTCACAGCACTGGATGCAAAAAACAAGGAAGCCATATATATAAGATTCAGATGTTTCTGTTGACTCTGTTGACTTAAATTGACGTCTCTCAATATGGTGTAAGGCCACAGTGTTTGCTAATGCAACATAAATATGTCTCGGCATGGAGTTGTAGGGGTTCTTATGGTGTCCTGTGAAAATCTGTCCCATGCAGCTTGAATATTCTTGAATAGTAGGGGTGGAGGTGGAGTGACACCAGGCTTTCTGGGCGCTTGACAACATTTGTTGTTCTGCTGACCACAGTGCCTCAGAACATGGATTTGTTGGTCTCCACCAAGGTAAAAGCTGCCTCCATTCTGAGACACTCCATGACTGCTGACTCCTGTTGGTTGATTCCTTCTGGATGCATCTATTTGTATAAGTATTCTTTTGATGATACGTGTACATATATGTATGTGTATACTTACAAACAATAGTATTTTCCAGGTTGAAACAGCAAATTATGTTTTTAAGTTACTTTCATTCTTGTGTGTAAAGAGACATAATGATTAGGAGGCAGGAATAGTGAGCCATCCTACCCTAAAATCTTAACCACAGGCGATTGTGCTCTGCTGTCCTTGTTTGATTACAAGTGGAGTGAAGGCAATGTTTAAGTATAAATCCTAGTTTAAGTTTTGTTATTTGTGTTATTAGCCTACTTCCTTACCTTTCCTTCTGGTGTATTATTTAGACCTTAATGACTTGTTTGTTTATCACCATCTGATAACTACATTTATCTGAGAAAAACTCCACCATGAACAGCAATTTCTGGATTAACTATAATTTATGCTGTTCTGTTTGTCAGTTGGAGCTTCATTTTGTACACATTTCCTGGGATATAATGCAACACAAGTAAAGTACTCTTGCTTTCGCTGGCAGACAGCAACGTCAGCAAAAATAAAAAGGAAAGTTACGATAGATGGGTTAAAATGTGGACCTTTCCTAGAAGTTGGAATAAAAAATAAATCATGTCATAATTGCAATTCATATTTTGCTTGTGTCTTTTTTTCCTGTTCTCTTTCATTTTCTTTCCCTGAATTGTTCCTAACCCCAGATTTCCATTGTTTAATAAACAGTGCATGATATAATTTCTCTAAAACATTTACAGAGGAGACAGATTACTTGTATTGTATTCAAATGTGAAATGATTGGATGTTCTCTCAAGATGCAGTCAGCTCCATAAATATTAAGATGCTGAAAATACAACAAAGTTTTATACATTTTTAAGTATTTTATGCCCTTTTCTTAAAATGAACATTTTGCACAATTAATACCACACAGGCGTTGTGCTGTCCCCCAGTAGTCTTCTTCTGAAACGTTGTGATGGGAGAATATAGTACAAGGGATCTGAGAACACTTCTCAATACAGAATCTCACCAGATCTTTGTTGGATTCTACTCATCAGCTCACTCCGCAGGTCTTAATTGTGTTTAGCTCAGGGGACTGGGAAGGCCATGTCTTGATTGTGTGGTTGATTGTGTGGTCATTAAACCATTTTTGCGGTGACTTGGGCATATGGTTTGGATCATCGTCCTGCTGGAAGATTCTAGCGCAACCAAATTTGAGCTTTTTGGCAAAGCAGACAGATTTTCTCTGGAATCTTCTGGCACTTTATGCTGTCCATGATGCCATGTATCCCTTGGAGACCTTTGAAAAACTTGGTGGCACTGAAATGCATTTTCCCCATGGGAAGGTGCAAAATACATTTGCATTCTCTTCTAGGCAGGTTCACCACAGCTCTGATTGTTCTTCATTATTGGTGGATATGGGCGTTTTCAGACTGTTTTATAACTACTGGTAAATTTATTAAGGTCAGCGCAGTGCATTTAATTCTTTCTCTTAATGAATTTGAATAGCATCGCATAGTGTAGTTTGCTGCAAAGTATGAACTATAACATAAGGACAATATTTTTTAAATGTTCCAAAATCTAAAATTGCAGCCCCAGAAGAAGCAGGCAGACTGTCGCTGCTTTGTATGATGTTTCGACTCAGCAGGTTTGTTGATGTGGCACTTTTAGCTCAGATGAGCTCAGACAGAAAGCTTTTGACTGCACTTTGGCTTAGACCAAACCAATACTGTGGAAAATTCTTCTGGCCTGGTTCATGGCGTCATGTGTGAATCATGGAAAAGGCAGAGTAGAAGCTGAGGGCAGGCATACCACTCGGTGGTTTGGTTGTATGTCAACAGTACTTTGATGAATGCTGCTTTGAGGGCACTGTTTGAAACTACACAGTTTAGGAACCTGTATTGTACTTAGATATATCAACATTGTGTAGGATATCATCAGTTTCAGCTGATGACCTTCTGGAACCTCTGGCAGCAAATGAAGGCTTGTCATAAACACGTATGTTGCAATGTTCAAATATTACTTTCAGTAATGCAGGAGACCTGCATCGAGTTCATGATTGATTTTAGGTGAATCAGTGTCAGTACATTCAATATCAGTGCAAATTAACCAGACATTTTGGTGCCTGTCTTTTAGTGCCTGTTAAGGATTTCTAGTTTATCATCAAATGCAGAACTACTTTCTGAGGAGATTGGGGTCCTTTAACATCTGTAGAAAGCTCCTGCAGATGTTCTTTCTGACTGTGGTGTTCTGAGGAGGAAGCATTAAAAAGAGGGACGAGATGCGCCTGGACAAGCTGGTCAGACAAGCAGTGTCAGTCGTTGGTGCGGAACTGGACTCTGTGGTGAAGCTTTCACAAAGCTGCTTCACAGACAGACTCAGGAGGTCCTTTGTGCCAAGAGCCATCAGGCTCTTCAACTCTTCCCAGTGAAGACGGAAGAGGACAAATGAGGACTGAATCTCTTATGTTAAATCATAGGTTTATTTTTTTGCACTATTGACATTTTACTGTATATCCATCTGCACTCCTGGACACTCTAAACACTTTTCTTAAAAACAACACTTTACTTAAATGAGAAGAAGAAGAAAAAGAAGAAGAAAATTATTTAATTATATTATAAATCATATACTTCATAAACCCACTGAGCTATTTATTAGGTACACCTATATCGTATCTAAACTCAAAGGTCCATTTACCATATAGATCAAACCAGCAGTGACAAAGAGGTGTTTAAAAACTCCAGCAGCACTGCTGTGTCTGATCCTTTCAGCCCAACACTCTCTAACACACCCACACCACGTCGCTGTCATTACAATGATGAGAATAATTCACCACCCAAATAATGCTCTGTGGTGGTCCTGTGGGCTCCTGGCCCTTAAAGAACAGGGTGAAAGGGGGCTAAGCAGAAAAACTACAAGATGTAGAGGAACTGATAAAATGGACAATGACCTTAGAACCAAGGCTGGTGCACCTAATAATGTGTTCAGTGAGTGTAAATACTTTGCTTATTCTGTAAAACATTCTATTCTATAAAAAAGGTTTACAGACTGTGCCCAAGGATCATGTGTTACTATGGTGGTACAACAGTACTTCAGTGAAGTATGGCTTCAACAAATACCAGTGAATTATTTTATAACTTTAAAATACTATATTTTGGGCTAAAAAGAATATTTAATTTTGTGTTAAATATGTGCTTCAATTATGCAAAAAAAGGAAAATACATTTTATGTTTATAATGTGTTTCAAAAATTGTCTTTGCTGTGAATTGTGCTTATTTTATGCTAATACTATAACAAAGAATTTCTAAAATATTCATTTCCATCTTGAAATGTTTGGTCTGATAGGAATGGTGTACCTAGATACGGCTTTTAGATCAAACGTTCAGATTTTTTCCCATTAAGAATGACTAGGATGGAAAAGTGCACACACATCTACTGTACCTGCTCAACTGTTAGATACAGGGGGCAGACCCCCAGCACAAATTCAATGCTGGTCCAACCCGCACTTGTCTGATTCTTTTTTTTCCCATTCTTCATTCCTTCTAAGAGGATGTTCCCATTTTTTTTACCACTTCTATGTGTCAATTACTCATCACTCGTTCCTCCCTTACACTTCCATTCACATTTAGCCTTACTTCAGCAAGCGGCCAGCAACAAGCATCACCTGCGCAATGACTGCATTTTCTTCAGGAAATGCACTTTTCTAGTTCATATAATAATTTCAGACTTTTTGGTTGTACCACACAAATAAAACAAAACTGACTAGTCTCAAAAAAGATTGCATGTCGTTTACAGGAGTCACTATAAATAGTAATAAGATTCACAGAACCAGAACCAGTCTCTTTATTTCAAAGGAAGTGCTTACCATGCTTTTTGTGGTAGACACTGATACTAGATTTTAGTGGCTCAGCCACACATATTTTGCCAACTGGCAATGTAATGCAGTGTGCCTGAAAGAATTATAGCTCTTAACTTCTGCTGTTGTCACTGTTATCCTGAAGTATCCTAACATCAGTCTTAGGCACATTGTAAGGCGGTAAGTCGATCATTACTCTGTCAGCAATGCTGTTTCTTTGTTGACCATTCCTTTTATTTTCCTTAATTGTTGCATGTAGCTCATTTTCTGTAAATCTGCAGTCCCAGGTAATGCTAGATTGGGCTGTCTGATGAGTGTAGACTTAGGAGACTCCATAGGGAACACTTTTCTCTGTGCTGACAACTTGACTACTTCTTTGTTTGCAGTAGAATCTACAGAGTTCCGCCTCTGGGACCTCCTGGTCAGCCATCTGCAACATTCATTTGAAAAACTTGTTGCTTACTGGTGAGCTGCTATGAAATCATTATTTGAATTTTTTGAGTTTTGCTGAAATTGCAAATGTTCCCCCCTTGCCTTAAACAAGACAGTGAGGAATGTATTGGTCTAATCTGCGTTCTTGAAACAAGCTTTCCTTTCTAAATACAAGAATTCAGAAATTATTGTCGAGCTATAGCTGCTGTAACTGTGAATACATATTCCTTGGCACTTTATTCAAACAAATGTTTGAATGTTTATATTGTCTTTTTTTATTCCAATATTATATTACCGCAGAAAACGTCTATACCTCAATTATTGCAGCCTAAAAAAGATTTTTCCTCTGCTGACTGGGGTCACCTAAGCTTGTTTCTCACTTGAACTGGCTGAACCATGATGTAAATGTTAGATAATTGAGAGTTTAATGAGAACTCTACAAGTAGGCCATGGCAAATATTCAAGTAACTGTCAGGAAGCATTTTTTTTTTCAGATTCCCCTTACTCTCCTTCTAGTGCTTTGTCTACAGGAGTGCTGCTGAAAAGTGTTCTACCAGGACAAATCTCACCCCACAGCAGTTCCAACCACCTCAGCAATTTTGTCTTGACATCATTTCTGGAGGACACTTAGCAAATCTATCCACAGAAAACATGTTCTGTGAGAAAACTGGGAGAATGCCTTTTATTAAACTTGGAGGAATGGTAGATAGTGATTGAAGATTTGGAAAAAAATCACAGCTTTTGCATGTGAAGTCGGCTACAGCGCAGTTTCAAACACTTTTTCAAGCTGTAACAGTTTACTTGAAGTCGGCTACTTACAACTGACATAAAGCATCGCCCGCAAGCGTGTTGTGGCAGGTATTACATTCTGTTGTCATAACAGATTACATTTCAAGTGAAATAAAGGAGTCATGGTACCATTACCAGTAGCTGTCAGGACAGATGTCATAATGCTTGATGTCATGACTTTTGACTTGAGTACTCAGGAGCATTTGACATAATGATATCAAGCATTATTACATCTGTCACAACAGTTACCACTGAGTGCTATATTACTAAACATTATCTGTTTTGACAGTTCATTACAGTATGTCCCCAGAAATATCTCAACCCTCTTGCTGGAGTTACCAGGTAAACCAGTGTCAGTCCAGCATAACCCAGCATAGAGCAGTCTGTAAAATGCATGTTTTTCTGTGTTGCTTTTTTAAGCAGGGATAATAATCTAATATGTATATGGTATGATTATAAAGCAATTTCATAAGATAGCTTCACATGCTTGGAGGAGAACATTAAAGGCCATCATATAATCATCACATCTCCTAGGACTGTTTATTTTCTCTATACGCCACAGCACATACCAAGGCATTTTCCCTTTAGTGTTGTTAAAATAAAGACATATGAAGAAAGTCGTAGTAGTGACTTATTACTTAAATTTACACAGCAAATGGACCAATAGACAGATAAACAGACGAATACTGATGATCTAATGATCTAATGCTTCTGCGTTTGCGGCAGTTAAAGATGCTGTAGAATAAAATTTTTTTTTTATTGCCATAGAACTGACATACTGACATATGAACCTCAAACACTTCATATACAACACTTCAAATCCTCCTTTAAATACAAATTGGAACAATGTGGTCAGAAAAACAAGCAGATTCCAAAATCCTGGAATGTTACGTACCGGTTCTGCCCATAGATCAGTTATATAGATGTAAATAGATCAGTTTCAGTTTTAGCCCAGCAGAAACAATGACAACGGAAGAACATCAGCTAAAATAGTAGACTAAATGCAAGAAGTGTACCGTAGCGGTATGCGAAAGGTCTATGAGCACTTTTCATATCCTTTCCAAGGAATCAGGCTGTTAACGGATATCTTCAAACAAGGCTAAATACAACTTTGTATTCGCCAGGCTTCTTAAGCTAATGTTCTGCTCCACCTTAAATGCTACAGCTTGTATGGGGGTCAGCAGAATATGCATTCTAGGATGTGAAAGGGATTTTGGCACTTATCAGTGGGCACCACTCGCCATTCCTCATTCAGACCATCTTTATCTCACTTTGTACATTTTACTTTCTCAAATATTAGACAGTATTGAGGCTTTGCACAAACAATTAAAGGTAAAGAGACTTTAACTAGCATCAGAACCCTGTTCCAGTAAGTCTGTAGGTGGCATGTTGCGTGCAGTTTTGCACTTTTTGCCAGTTAAATCTAAAGTTACAATTACTAAGAGCTAACAATTACAATTTACATTTTACAATTTTGACAGGTTGCTTGTGACCATCATGGTGTCAGCAAATCATTGTAGAGTTAATCATATTATTCACAAGCTCTCCAACAGGCCAAAACAGCTTGCTTCATTCTAGGGCCAAATCACAGGGTGTAAATTTGTGTCTTTTTCACCAAAAAATTCACTGTGACATTGAGTGACCTTGGACTTTGTATTTGGGCCAATTTGAAGTCATGCGGGCGCAGATTCCAGTGTTGCTTGATGTGTTTGACATGTTTGTAAAATAGTCAGCATGGTTCTGCTTGTTCACTGGAAAATTATGTTGAACATCTGGTAACACATGCAGTACAATGATGAATACAATGGCCTGTATTATGTTCAATTTGTGTCAAGGTGGTGCAGTTATGATGATGAAGTGCAGACTTTTCATTAAACACCTATATCCAGTTTTCCCCAGATCCATTCATAGTTCTATGTGTAGCAAGAATAATTTTCTAACTGCTGAACGGAAGTCTTTTCCAGGTTTAAACAAGGCCAAAGCAACTATACGTCCTGTAAAAGCTGTCCAACTACAATAACACTTTTATATGGAGGTGTAGGGAATTAGAGTTCACCATGACATCAGTGCAAAGTTGCCTTTTCCTGTGGTACTCTAAACTTTGCAGTAGGTTTTACTTATTTCCATTGAGTAACAATACAGATCCTAAGTTGCAGTTCCAGCATCTTACAGGGGTTCAGTACAGTACTATAAGTTCACCTAGATGTTTCCAGTGAGCTAACTCTGCTGAAAATGTCTTTCTTGCCTTTGAGACAGGAAGCAGCTGTGAGTTTTTGGAAATATCTAAGCTATCTGGTAGTTTGTGACCTCAAAGAGAGAGGCTTAGATTATTTCACTACAGACATTTTATTTGGATGCTATCAGTGTTAAACATTCCCCCCTTCCCATCATGTGACTCATGCTGTTCAAGATGTCATGCAGTGAGTCAGCAGCAGACCTTCCATGTAAGGGCCATCCTGGCCTTTTGTCACAATGCTTGGACCATAAGGCTTACATAAGTTCACAATTGGACCAACACAGAGTGCAGCTGAGCAATTCATAAAAGAGCTGTGCTGCCTCCCAGTGTTTCTTGCTCAGGCGATCCTGCTTGAGTTTGCTTGGCCTGCTTGAGTTGTGAAAGATTTCTGACTCTGACTCTGAAGCACCACTCTTCATTTTTGACATTCAGGATTCCATTTTCCATCAGACGGGGAAGAGAGCTTTACACATCTCTTACAAAAGCTGTATGTGGTCCTGGAAAGGAGAGAATAATAAAGGTATAAAACTATATGTGTAAAGTTCTGTTATATTGAATCATATAACAGAACATGCTTGAAACAGAACATGCTTTTGCTCAGTTAATAACAACTGGGTTTAATAACAACTGAGAACAAACTGCTGTCAAAAAATCCCAAAATTTTCTTCTAGTAGAAATGTTTGAGCTTAATATAAAATAACCCCAATGAGATTTTATTCCAAGTAATTTGGAGAATACTATTAGTCCCTTTATCCACACATTTTAAAGAAGAGAGAGTGTGTTCAAATAATGTAGAAAAATAAAAATTGGATAGTTACAATACATCAAGCTAAACAATCATTTCGTTCACATCATTTGAACTCTGCATTAGTCCAGACCCACATGGTGGAATGCTCAGTAGTGTATGGAATCAATTAAATGGCATTTTTTTTGTTATTCAACAAAATATTTTTATATAATATAATATATTTATTATCTAAATCATGCAAGTTACATTTGTCAGATACATTTGAGTATTTTTGACTATTCAAATAAAGTGTTTCTAAAGATGGCTCAATAAAGCTGCATTGCCTAAATAAGCTTAAAGTACATTTGAGTTCATTTGAGAAGCTTGCTGGGTTTGAAAAGGTCATTTTCACATGCCATGTGGTATGTGTTGTAATAGGCAGATATTCTCAGGAAGGAACAAAATATGAAATGCAAAAAAAAAAAAGAAAGAAAGAAAGAAAAAGAAAGAAAAAGAAGCTGGCAGGTCTGGATCAAGAAAGTGGAGAGTCCCAGTAAAGGCCATAAATCATCTTTTTACACCATAGCTATGTAATGGCACCCTGAGGTAGCCTAATAAAATCATAAGGATTGACATGAAGCTGTCACGAGCAAATTCTCCATGTCAGTAAATTCCAAAAGCAAGTTGTTTTAACGAACTATTCCAGAAATCATGGTCAAGCCACGCCCAACTGCCAAGTACTCAGGGCGGCAAGGTAATCAGTGGCATTGCTATAATTCTCCTGTGCAAACAGATAGTCAAAGATAATACATGATAATACATGGAAGTATCAGAATAAGTAGCTTTTCACAAACCTCTGAGTGACAGTAGACAGGCACTTTGCTTGGGGCTGAAGATTAACACAGCGGAGCCCAGATGTGCTAGAAGAGGTGGAGGACACTGCAGTGGTGAGGGTGAGAAGATAAAGCATTGGATGCTGGAGAGGCTGGAGCACCAGGTGTTAGAAGCACAGGATCACTGGAGGCCAGAGTAGCTGAAGTAGTGCCGGATGGAGGAACTGGAGCAGTGCCAGCTGGAGAGATTGGGGAGGTGAGCTGCAAAAAGCAGAGAATGGGAGAAAGAAAACAGAGCGGAAGATAATGCCAAACCTTCAACTACCAAACGTAGCTTAACTCAGACCAGAACTGGACTGTTTCTGGAAACTGTAGCCAAATGATTTGGAACAAGAACCTAATTAGGAACCGTAACTGTGACTGGAGACCATTTATCAAAAACCTAGCAGTTGTGTTTTGGTCAGGTTCTGAGAGCTTCTGAGAGTGAAATCCATGACACACAAAGTATCTGGACACAACAGGATTGGGTACTGCAGTTGGTTTAGCAGAAAAAATGAGAGGGAATGTTGTACAATGGCACTTATTATTATTATTACCCATACTAGACTAAAAAGAGATCTCACTCCACAGTGACACAGGAACTGACACCAGAAGAAAAGCCCCAGAGAGAACCACAATATGTAATTAAGTGCCATGTTCAATGTGACAAATGTTCATGATGTTTGATGTCAAGCAAAATGCATTTATGCTGTCCATTTTACTTTGTCTTTGCAAAGAGAAGGTGATTATTACTATGACAGAGATTCTCATTCCCTCTTTTGTTGACTAGCAGCTGAACCCAGTGTCACATCATTTTGCACACTGAAAACCAGATTAGATTAAATTAGATTACTTTAAAATGTAAAACGTTGTGGACCTACAAAAAGAGGCCACACCATGATCATGAGCTTTGCCTGGGAGCTGTGATGAGCACCACCACAGCCGCTTCTGGAAAAAGTGTTCCTGCCAGGTGAGTGAGGAGATTATCTCTGGGGAGATAAAGTAGGGCCCGTAGGGTGAAGATGGAGATAAAACACAAAGTGACAAAGGTTAAGTGAGTGGTTGTGAGAGACAAGCTTACTGGTGACATTGGATACTACAAAGTTTAGGAAGTGCTGTGCTTGTGCAAGTTTATTTAATCATTGATATTCAAAGACCCTTCCATAATCAACACATCAACACTATCCGCCTGTAGCCTAAACTCATTTACTGCATCTTTGGGCTCATTCAGGCTTTTCCAGTATTCGGAAAGGGCAAACATATACAGTGGAACAATCAATTACGTGTCTATAGTCATTCAAAACAATCAAGCAGGAACAGTGCACATAAGAAATAGGACAAGGAACATGGAGAAACAAGAAAACTGGAAACAGAAGGCAGGAGTGAAGTGAGGTAATTTCAATCCTTAATGTGATTTTACAGTTTGAAGCATAACAATTATATGGAACTTAAAGAGTCTCTGGGATAGGCGCCGTCTCCTTTCCAGATCCTGCAGATCCTGCCAGAAGTCCTCCTTATAATCAACCAAACTGGTGGTGGTGGGGAAAACAACGAGAACAAAACACTGGCACCTGAAAGCAGGAGAAGGGATAGGCAAGTAGAATCATTTTAAAGATAGGTGTAGGCCAACAATTGGTCAGGAGTAATGAATGATGTTGCATTAGATCTTTCTGGCAGAACTTTTGCTTGAACTTCTCTTTAGTATAAACCTGGAACTTGGTAAGACTTTGGAAACTACTACAGAAACCATATTTGTGTGTGAAGGGAATCACTGAATTAAGGTGATAATGAAGGGATGTGCCAGTGTGGAGCAATAGCAAGAGAGACAAGTCAAGTGCAGAAGAAAAGTGGAGAAGGCATCAGAGGAAATGACGGAGATGGGAATCTTGTTTTTGCACATGGATGTTTTTTCCATCAGTACATCTACTAGAGTGGAATTTTCCAGTACTTTCTACTGAGCACTGATCCCACCAGGGATTGTGTCTGGTAAAAATGAGGTGAACTGTGTTACTGTTTAATAAAAACAATAATATCCTTTGTTTATTGTTGATATGATACATTCAGACTGCTTAATAGTTAACACTAAATTACTCTGTGTGAGTTTAGATATCGTTAATCATTTCCTTCCAGCTTCAGCCATTTATAAAAACTAAAAGTAACTAAAAAAATGTTGTTAATAATCATCACTCAGTGTGCTGCATCAGATAGACATACAAATGCTTTTGTCATCAGATCTCTGGCAGAGTTACGAGGAACGGTGCCTTTACCCTGGACTTGCACAGTGGAATAGTACAGATTGTGGCCCCTAGCAGACAACAGCCTTTCACTTTCATACGGAAAAAATGCACAAACATTAGCACAGAGTTTCAGTAAGAATGATTCATTTCAGGAAAGAGTTGAATCACATTCAGACCATTGCTACCATTTGCTTAACAGATTTTGACAGAATTTAAGCAAGCAAACTGAAAAAATAGAGCTAGTTTTCAAATACAGTTTAACATCCACCATATTCATTTTGGAAGCCCCTTTAAAAGATAATATCAGTAAAAATCAAAACTAGCTTATACTGTATATTTTCCAGTGCAGGGCTGCACAATAATAAAATGAGGACATGTTATTTATTTATTTATTTATTTATTTAACCATTTGAAAACATTTTTAAAGTGAGCCTGCATGGTCTTGTCATGTCTTGGGCATGAAGTGTGAGTTTGTGGATGTTAACTGATGAAATGAATGTCCTTTTAATAGAGCTTTCCCTGTTTTCTTTCTCAAACACTTTGGAACATCTGCATCACCTGCAGAGAAGAGTGAGCCGCAGTCAGAAATATCAGGGCTCAGTGTCTTCAGGGAGATTTAGAAAGCAGACTGTAGTTAAGCTCAGGGGAAAACACCTGTATAGTAAGTCATTTATGAAGGAATCCATCCAAACTAGTGAAGATGCTACACTTTTCTGCATGGCTTAAATGATCAGAAACTGGAACAGAAGAAAAATGCTGGTTGGCTGCGGTGCCGGGGTCCAGGTTGCAAATTCCAAATAATCTTACGTAAATCCGGTTACTGTTTAAAAGGTCAGAACAGACAAAGAATGTGTTTTTAAATATCACATGAAAATGACATTGTGATTCTGTAATCCAGAAACTAAACCATGAAATCTATAAGGTCAAAAATCTTTGGTGAATTTGTTGAATTTTGAATGACAAAAATGGTTCCTGTGGGTTGGTTGGAAGTGCAAAATGGCTTTTCCAAGGCAGTCCAACCATCATAGACAAAACAGGCAGAGGTCAAAACACAGGCAGCCATCAGCAGACAGTCAAAAAAGAACTTAACCCAAAGAAGTATACATAAGGGACAAGTGGTATATCTTGGTGAGAATGGGCGGGGTCAGGAACAGTCCAAGTGGAGTCTCACCAGAGGAGGAGACAGCATCACAAGTAATGTGTTTCACAGAGTTCACATCTATAGGATATTACTCGTCTTCTTGGTGACATGAAAAATAGCCTGGTTCAAAGCATGTCAATAACAGAGAGAGCTAGCCGATCTAAAGCACAGTCTCAGCAGGGCAGGGTTAGCTTTAAGCTTAATGTACGGATTTATCAAAAAAAAGATATAATTTATGGTATGTAAGTAAAATTGATCCCAGTTTTAGTATGCTAATATTTCATATTTGCTCTAAATTACGGCCTCCTTCTACTACTCTTTATTTGTTTATTTGACGCATGTATTTTTATACATTTAGGTTGGAAATCTTATCTGGGTCAAAAACCTAGAATTATATTGAATTAATTGCTTTTGCATGAGTCCAGACAACTCTAAAATGAAAAACAACTCTAACAATGAATGGTCCCCCATCTGTTACAATTAATTGCACCTTTGAGGTAAGTCACATTTGCACTTATTCCGCTATAATGTCAATCGTTGATTAATATTATGAAATATTTTCGTGACAAGATACCTATATCAAAATGTGTTAGTTAGGTCTCTCTCCCTCTATTTAGACGTGAAATGAAATAGTATCCGATCTAAAACCTGTCACCAGAAAATGCACAGTCCCTATGCATTCCTCTTATATTTTTTGCCACGATACATAGATGGCTTTGACATACTGTCAAAACGATATATATTCTGCTTTTAATTTTAGTTAATCTTGATTTTGTTTCAAACCAAAAATCTTACATTTTGCTCTTTTAACAGGCCAAGACAATATGATAAAAATCAGTTAAAGATGAAGATATAGGCCTAAAATGCGAACGCATACCGAAAGCATTAGGAGAAAACATTTTTTCCAGAATGAATCTGAATGTGTTGACAATTTAAGCACTTTTAGTAACTGAATAATTTTATAGTTCTTATAAATGTTAAATAGGAAACTATGAATGTTAGGATCATGCAGTGGTGAGACCTATAAAAGTTCTAAAATTAGTTATAAATAAAAGTGCAACACTGACGCAGTGAAGCCTAGACTCCAAATATGGGAGCAAAATAAATGTGGCAAAGGCAGAGCAAGACTGGGACTTTCCCCTAACAACTTTATCTCTAACAATTTAAAAGAAGGACAGTCATGGAGGCAAACTAGTCCAGTGTTTTTATTGATTGGCTTTATTTGTACTTTTTATTTTTCTCCCTGTTTCCTATCTCCTATGTAGCTCCCAGTGGAAGTCAAAGCTCACCTGTGCCTCCATTGTTACACCCACATACCACACAGTAGCTTTTAACATAACTAGAATAACGTATTCTCTTAAAATAACTAAAGAAAGCACCACAAACAGTCGATTTCAGCTTATACACTTTCTGGCCCAGAGAGCAACAGGGTCAGCTAGATTTCTTAACTGATTACCTACTAGAACTTATCCATTTAAATGACTGACTGTAAATAATTATATAGTAGCATTATCCAACAATGCAAGCTGATAATGTTTAGCTGGGTCAAAATAATTTACTAATCAATGCAGCTGTAATGTGTTGTAGGTCCATCACATAGTATTCAGCTGCGTTTAATTTAGTAGGCCTCAGTCAAACATATAGATGATTAATAATGCAATTAGAGGTTGTGGGACATACACAGAATGCCAATACAGGGAGCCTGTGAACTTTCAAACCGTAATTATGTTTAAACCAGTTCCTCTTACAGGCAATGGTTCTGAGGAGTGAGGTTTTCCTTTAGTGGAAAAATTAAGTGCCCACCCTCTGAAGAGCACAAGCTATGGGGATAGGAAACCCTCATGCTATTTGTTTACAAACCACAGGGCTCCACTCCTTACTTCTGCTTAGATCTCTCTGAACCTCCACAGACTGTCGGCATTCCTCAGGCCTGATGCGTTTCCACACAATGTTATACTATAAGACCAGAATAAAATCCCTTTAAATTTGGTTAGGACTTCCCGTATGCATGGCTAAAAGGAGTTCACATGCCTGCAGTTTCTCTTCTGCAGATCTAAAAGATAATAAATCATCACCAGATTGGACAAACGGATAAAGATGTGGATGGATGCACTAACACAATGATATACTGCCAGAAACCAGAAGCCAGAAATGGAAGTGTCTAATTTGAGGCAGCGGGTGATCAGTTGTTTTGTTGAAATTGATTAGTTCAGAATCTAACACAGATTTACTCAGCATGGTGTGAATAGTTCACGGGGGGACTAATTTTTTCATCAGTTTCTGACCTCATTTTACTAAACAACTATTAGTAGAACCATAAAATGTAACAACATAAGCCACATGCTGGATGTAGATGGCAAACTGAAGCTAATGAAAGTGTTTTAGTCTTTTTTTGTTAAAGGGGACTCACGGTTGTAGTTATTGTGCTCATACATGTGGGTATCTGGGCTGTCTACCAGCCCACAAACTAAAACAAGACAACACAGTCCATCTAGTCGTCTAGGTCAGAAAACATGGCTACCTGTCCTGTGTCAAGTGGGGGCTCATTAGAATAATACCATCCCACATCTGCATGTCCCCACCCATGGCTTCAGAGCATTTTGTTCTTGCAAGCACCAGATCCACTAGCATTATATAGAAGCTAAGAGCTAAGCACCAGAACTGTTCTTTTGTTGGCTGCACCTGAGTGGATAAAGTTTATTTTTGATGGCAAAGTCCAGCCACAGTCAGCAAAAACCTGTATACGTGTGCTAACCACTTTGTGTCTGACACAAAGCTGAAGTCAGCTTCTTATTCGCCAGCTTCTCATTTGAATTTCCCTGTTTGACCTTTCAGTGGTTCAACAGCTACATTCTGGTGCCTCAGGCTACTCTGTCCAGCTATGGGTTTGAATTTTCTTGTTCTGTTTTCCTCATGTTTTACTGATTCAACTCGACATGACAGAGACTTACTGTTGTATTTACTTTGTGAAATAACATAGTTCTAATTTAGGTAAAAAAAAGTCAAACATCTTTTGCTACATGAATATTAAGTCTTAAAATTGATGGATTGATTGGTTGGTTGATTGATTGATTGATTGATTGATTGCATCTAAATTAGGAAGATATGCTCTGATCACTTTACAACAGTATTTTTGATGAAAGTTGAATGATGGCAACATTTCATACTTGCTGATATTAAACCCCAGCCTTTTTTGTACTCTTAGGGAAAAGTTTATGTAATAGCTCTAAAATAAGCTGGTCAAAAGTTTGCTGCTTAAATGGTGGGGTTTTCATTGCTTTGACTCAGTAGGGAGAAAGGGAATTGAAAGCAGCCATGAAGCAGGCATGTCCTTAGATGGCATTGTTAGATCAGATTATGGCTGGTTGACAACTTTAACGTGGCATCCTGTGGGAAACAAGGGACTTTTATTCCTCCCCTGATTCAGATTTTCTAAAAACTTTTAAAGCGGAAACTCATAATTCTCAGCTCTATTAGCTCTTAGCAGTCTCGATCACAAAAATGCCCTGAACAACCAGTTCTTTTATGTAGACTGCAGTAGGTTGTCAAATATCAGAGCTCGGTCTATAATATCCCGAAAGGTTTACTGGACAGAAATAATTGCAGATATGGCGCTGTGATATTTTGGGGGGATTTGGTGTTTTTTTGCCTTATTACACATATTTCTACACATATTTCAAAACGCCCATGTATGTATTATCACAATGATTTTAGCTGGTTCACTACAGTAACAGGCTTTATTTTCATCCCACCGTTTGACATGGTGTAAATATATACAGTTCCAGTGCCTTCAGGTCATGATCATTGCCATATGTTCATGGAGATGCAAAGAAATGATAAAAACTAGTCCGGCCAGGGAAACTATCCACTTCCCTGATAGATAAAGTACACATGTAAGGTTTCAACCATGGGGAAACCTGTTGAAATAGAGGTTATATTTCAGATGAGGTTAAAAGGTAAGAACTGACACTCACTGGTGTTCATGTTGCACATAATATATGATGTGTTGAAATTAAGTGTCTGTTAGTCAGTGACTTTCTAACCTGTCCTTATTAGTGAGCATCTAAAAGCCATACTTCTTCATTGTCTATGTTTATATTTAATTCACACACAATATTCCAGATTTAAATGAAGTCTTCTATTGCAGCTTCTACTACGCTGAAATGGGCTCAGGCAAAACATGGTGGCCTTGTCCTACACTTGTGTACTTTCTCTGTTTACGTGACTGAGATATTTAAAAGTAATAAAATTCTGCTGGCACTTCTAGTTTATCCTCATTTTTTGTGATGATTATACAAAGTTTGCCAAGAGACCCTGTGAAATACCAGAATAGGAACTGTAACACCAAATAAGTACGAAATTTGCTACGGCTTACAGAATCATGACTCTTTGGGTTGCTCTAACTGTGTTTTTTATGATCTTGATGAAAGATGTTTGACCAAGTTAGAAGTAAAGTAAATAAGAACATTTCATTTATACACCATATTTCAAACCAAAGTTCCGCCTGCAGTTGTCCACTTGCACCAGTCTTATATGTGCATGAAAAGACATTACTCTACCATGCCCAACCCTCAAAGAGGACAAGCCATTCAACAGTTTACTACCTAATTAATAAAAGTATATTTTGAGCGTAAACTTTCTATATATAATATTTTTCAACAAATCTGTTTCACATCTCTCAGCTTCTTCAGCTTTTTATTACCTAGTACTTTTTACTTTTTTGATTTATCCCCTACCCTATTTATTGTTTAGTGTAATTTTCCTTTAGTTTAATACTGTAAATAATCTGTGTTCTGTGTTTTTGTTACTTGTCATACGTGTTGCTCTCACCAAGACAAATTCCTTATATGTGTAACATACTTGGTGAAATAAAGAGATTCTGATTCTGATTCTGATTCTAAATTTAAGAAAACAGTGACCAAAGACGCATGTCTGAACAACTGGTAGGCATATGGTACTGGTAGGTGTGTATATATATATATATATATATATATTATTAATACATTCTACATCTCTATTTGAAACACTCCTTTAGAGCTCCTGTGTCTTTAAGCTCCACCTCCTGCTGAGCCAAGTGTGCTCTGATTGGTCAGCCCGCTCTCTCTGTTCTGTTTGGTCAACCACCAGCGTCCCGCCCCTACACAGTCTCTAGTAGCTGCTGGGTGTTGTATGAGTGTGTTCCAAGCTTGCCAAAAGGAAGACAATAAGGATTGTGTTGTACGAGATGATGTGTGTACGAGATTACATCATCTCACTACAGGGTGAAAGGCTAGAATTCCAACAAGGCATTACAGACAGCTGAGAAAAGTGGTTTCTATGGAAAAAAGTTCCTCTCTCTGTCATGTACTTTGGGTTTTATCACTGTGCAGACTATTTACATGCACAAAAACCTACATAACACTACCTGGAAAAAAACTGAAAAGCATAATCAATCCCCTTTAATTTGAGACTGTGAGTCAGCAGTAATTGTAAAACCAACTTTAAAGTAAGGAGCTTATACACAGAGCATGTCCATGTAATGCTTTAAAACAAAGGAAGCTTATATTAGATGCATTAATGAAATGTGAGCCAATAAAGAGGTGCGGAAACTGGAATAATGTGATTTATTTTCTTTGTACCAGTGAAGGTTAAGGCTTCATCAGTTTGGACTAGTTGTAAATAAGCAAGAGATGTTCGATTGACCCCAAGATGCAGCATGCTGTAATAACAATTTCATTAATAAATAAATAGACCAAATATTACTATTTGACATGTGTCACATACACAGCAGCAATGTTACCATGCTTTTGTTTTGTGTATAGCATTGAGCAGGTTTCTGCCTGAGTATTTTTGCAGCATAAATGGACACACATTTTCCACAAAGATCAGTCTGCAGTGGATGAGTGAAAGTCTGCCTGGGCTGCTTCCAGTGGAGGAAGATTCCAGATCAGTCCTCTTGCCAGTAACTTAATTCAGACCACATGTGTCTGGGGGTGGGGAGCTTAAGGCCTGGAAGGACAACACGAGAGAAACACAGCTACCGCTTTAAATAGCTCTTAAATATCTAATGTATATATCACTCTTATTTAGATGTCTATGTAGATGAAGCTTATTTTGTCCAGTAATCAAACTGATTTTTAATAGGAATTCAAAGGTCACATTTAAGCAAATAAGACAGAAGTGATGGAATGTGATTACCTTATGTACAAGAAAATATGCTGTTACAATTATCAATCTACTTTTGTGAAATGCATTGTTTATGCATTGTTAATTTCTGATTACATTGTAATTAGTGACACAGGATATAAAGTGGGACCCCTGTATCTGAAAGAGTGGGTTAAAAACACAAAACAACAGTAAAAATAGAGTAATACAAAAATACAGTGGTGCTGCTGTAAAAAAATTATTAATGAGTTTTCAAAACTGGTGCTGTGTTCAATCACACAAGATGTGGTATCCCATCAGATAAACAGGACTGAAAGCTTTTATCAAACTACACTATTTATTTATATACACATATCCTAGTTTTTATAACTGATATCAGTGGCCACCCAATTGGAATGGTAGTGTAGTTATGTATATGTATACTTTTACAGGTTTGTTGAGGAACATTAATGTTTGTAACATGAATCACAATATTAGCACATACTGATGAGTCACATGAGGTGGCGTGTTTAGGCTACATGTTACACTGCTAATCCCTCAGTGTCAGCAGGCAGATGTGCATCAACAATGGTTGGAGTAAAGTCAATGATATTTGAATTATAGCCAGCGCAGGCCTGACTTGTGTGGCAGTCTTTCCTTCAGGGTGGCCGTGTCAAACTCAACTTTCTGTTCATTTTTTAACTGAGAGAAGCAGCAGCAGCAGGCAAGTCATAAAATTTGGTGGTGTTTTCTGATTGTTATCATGTGCGCTATTTCATAATTAACTCTATTTCTCTTTTTTATATATATGGGGATGTGTTTAGATGCAGAAATAGCAGTGTTGTGAGTTCAATGAGTCTTCAACCCTTTTTGGTCAATTTGAAGGCATTGTTAATAGAATATTCTTTTTCATTGAAATTATGTTGATGAATATTTTAATCTAACCAGAGCACAGTTATTATCTGTCATTATCTGTCGGCCCAAATTGGGATTGGGATTTTGGCAAATGTCTAATGATCATGTAGTGAGTGGAAAAGATGAGTACTTGAAGTGAATTACAACTGTTATCTCAGTTCTAAAACATATATAAACAGTACACACTATGTTGTTAAATCAAAAATGATTATTCTACAGCCGTATTATACAACTTGTTCTTTAGATTAATACAAAACATAATATTCAGAACATCTGCCCCGACAACACTCACATATGTACTTTCTGTTATAGCTGGTTCTGCTGTCAGTGTAACACATAGATGCTTTGTTGTGGCTTGCAGTCAGTTGCCAAAAGTGACACATGAACATAAACATCAGGAAACCATTTAAAATCGATGTAATGCTAAAGCATATGGCAGAGTGAGTTACACTTCATCAGTATACAGCATTTATCCTCATTTTACTGAGGTGAATTTAGCCATAGATACAGATTAAAAGTGAAAGAGCACAGATTCTAATGCTGGTGAAAGCATGAGGAATGCGCTGCCTATACATTTTGTACTGTGGTATACGTTAACTAAACCTGGTAGTTAAGAAAAACATGCATAGATTTCCTTAGTCCTGTGTAATTTGTTACATAGTAAGTTGGGAGGGTGAAGAAAGGACTTCTACAAAGCACTGGGCTGGATAACTGCCACACACAGCTCTGAAAATTAGCCCTCTTCTGCAAGATATTGTGGTAGCTCCCGAGGGTCCTCAGATCTGTTCCTGGGAGGGGGAAGGTGCACTATCCTACCCATTCAAAAACCAAGCGACCAAACATATTCTCCATAGTCCAAGTTTATGTCTTTTGAAGATGGGGCCCACTCTTGGACGGTTGTGCTTATTGCTAGTTTTTGTGATTCTTATCAAAACATCACATCAAAACAAGACTTTTTGGAAGGCCTGCATTTAAATAACAATGGCATTAATAAGCACATTTCTAGTAGGACTGCATATTTATGTTTGTACACAGTTCTTACTCACTGCTCCAACAGCTGCTTAAAGAGACACTTTGTGTACTTTATTGTTGGGATTTCCAGTGCTGGTCATAGTTGACTGAAGTGTAATCTCCTTAGAATGTTTGTATTGCAATAGCGTCAAAATGAACAATTCTCAATGTCTGGATGTTGAAGTAGGTGAAGTACAACAACACTGAAACATTTTCAATCTTTTGGATTCACCTACTAGCCCTGTCCATCAACACATAACAAGCACCTTTCACTCAACACTGCCCAGAGTTCATTTAGAGTTTGCTAGCATTACCTACCAAGGATTGTCACGACTTCACTTTCTAGTGATGAGGTAGGCTGTTTATTAAGGGATTGCCTCACTTCATTATTTAAATGAAGATGACAAATGTTTTGCATTGTGCTAACATTGCATCAGAGAAGATCAAACCACAAAAAAAGATTAGAACCACTTTCGATGTCTATTCTTGTTTTAACATGTTTATTTTAGTTAATGGCTTAGGCCAGCACAAACACACGCCCTTCGCTCTGTCCTGCAGTTCCAAACAGGCATTCTCATTCACTTATTTACTCATTTTCTGGTTCACAGGGGGTGCTGGAGCCTATCCCAATCTTCAGTGGGTGGAAGGTAGGAAACACCATGAACAGGCCGCCAATCCATCGCTGGGCCAAATAGGGTGTTTTAGGCATATAATACACTTGTCCACTACAGGATTATAAAAGTCCTAAGCAATATTGACAATGTGAGAGACATGGTTGACATTTGATGGTTCTGGAATGGTTGACAGTCTTACAAACATATTGTAAACATCACACTTCACACAAGAGAAACCGCATCCACCCCACACCACAGAATACCGAGTCATAAATATCCAACATGTGTAATATTTACAGTTCACAATTGGGGCAACTCAGACTGGACTGGAAGTAGACGGAAAGAGTAACAATTGGATTATAGGCACCCCATGCTACACGATAGAAGATTCTTGTTTTAGATCACCCTAATATCAAAAGACTTTTTGTGGTTTTTGGGAGGAACAAGTGGTGCAGGCATAATGCAGCTTTAAATCGTTGCACTAACAAGATTTTCAGGATGAGTCTGAAGGCAAAAGAGCAGGTGTTCAACCCCCCATGGCTCTGTCTGTTCTCATACCTGTACTCCAGTGGTTGTTGGACCTAGATGTTTTTTGGAAATGCACCTGCTTTACTTTCCCCTTAGTCATTATTTCTGAAGTACCGAAACTTTTCTTTAAGCATGGGTTTGTCTACTCTACGAGTTAGTAGACTCTTTTCTCTGAGCAGACCCACTACCCGCAGCATTAATTCAGCTCATTGTATGAGTCAGTTGATTTATGAGGTAATGTTATAGACCTTCAATTGCCAGGTGCTTCAAAAGAGCTGAAGCTATCGTGTGGTAGTCCAGATTTAATATTGATCTAAATGACTAATCCCTTTTCCCATGCTAAAATTTACTATGGCCTAAGGAGTGACACTGTTCTTTTGAAATGTGTGTGCTGGACTACAAAACCTAATTCACTTACTGTGTTCTGGGCAGTGAGTAATCCAATGGCTTTCCTGTATTGGGGTCTCAGCATCCCCCACCTTTTTTCCGACTTGTCTTTCAGCTGCAAGGAATGTATGCAAGAGTAATTCCCGAAAACCTGGCCAAAGAACACCAAGAAACACCTGGTGGTGCTCAATAGGCAAGTAATCTTTGATTTATCAGTGAAATGGATCAGAAACTTAGTTACTCACAGTTGTGAGCATATAGCTTGGACTATAGGTAGTGCACACCTAGATCTGTTTAGGGTCCCACTAATGACATTATAATAATTGCACAAATCCTTGTGATTATTTGTCACAGTTTGTCTGGAAAGTACCATACTAGACTCTCTGTTGTAGGGGAAATGAAATGGCATAGGTGCACTTGTTTATTTGATACCCTAAAAAGCCTAATCAGGTTAAAAAACAGGACTACAGACAGAGGCAATACTTAAAAAAGTATACAAGCACTAATTGAACCTCAGAATATAACCCCAATTTTCTGGCATATGGTTGAAGAAATTTGAAATGGATGTGATGTAATATGGTACATGCAGCACTGTACTCAGGTGTCTGTAACACTCGTATCTGAAGTGAATAAAAAAGTAAATGTAATCTATTGTCTTGATTGCTCTGACTTGGCCCCAGTCTATTATGGCTACCCTCCACTATGGCTTCCATCCATCCCAGTTATGCCTGCTCCACCCTGGCCCCACACTGGCTCTGCCTCAACCTTATCCTTGGTTACCTCTGAGATCATGACATGTCGGCCTGTTTCTCATTAGCGTATTTGCTGTGTACTGTCTTGTTCTGTTTAGCTTTCTTTTGTGTTTTCCTTTGCATGTTGAGTTTTTGTATATCCTTTTGCATGTGTTGGTGGCCAGTGGTAGGAGAAGTAAGCCAGTAATTGTGAGGTTACTAGGTCTAGGTAGTACCTCATTCAACCCAAGAGCTGTTCTGCTTTCAGACTAGATAGTCATGTTTAAGCAGGAAAACAAAAAAATCGTATACAGTATATACATGCCATGCCATGCCTGTGTTTGTTTATTTATCCTTGTTAATTGTCCCCATGTTCTTGGGGGGTATTGCACAAACCAGGATTTTTCAGTGAGCCAGATAACCCAAAATCAAGCCTGTCCAGCAGGAAATAAGCTGAATCACTACATCTCATCTTTAAATGATCTAGTTAACTGAGCAATCCTCCTTTGTGGAATAGTCCCATTATTTCCATGTGCTTCTGTTTATTTTGGTTTCTATCTCCTCCCTTTCTCTACCCTCTTGCCACACCCCTTGTATGTTCTTGTTCCTCCCCTTTCCAGGTATCTCTTGTCAGTCCTTATGCTTGTTTGCCACTCTGTTTGCTTTTGCTGTTGGTTTGGTATTATAATGCGAACATGTGAATGTAGGTGCCTTCTTTCTTCTGCTTATGCTTGTGGTTTTTGGTTTTGATTCTGCCTTTGTTCTCTATTCGTCTTTGTCTTGTTGTGTTATTTATCGTTATGAACTCTACTGCACTTCCTGTTTCTCTCTGCACCCTGACTCCCTGTGTGGACCTAATAAACAGAGTTTGCATATGTGTCTGCCTCTCTTGTCTGCTCCATCAGCACCATACAGGTTACAGTTTTTGCCTTAGAATATACTCAGGCTTCATTTGTTGACTTTGGAACTTTGTATCCAGTCTAAACCATGTTCTCTGGTTTTTACAGTATATCCTCACCTGAACTCTCCAGATAGAAGAAAGTAGAGACTATATATGTGGAAATGCCATAGTATGCCAGTTTTGGCATTTCTGCCTTGGACAACTGTAAGCTGTTAGTGTAAAATGAATGTGTGTAGGAGCAACCAAAGCACTACCTACTAGAAATACATAGTGCCAACAGAAACATTTTGGAGAGGACAGAGTTTGGGTTTGGCCATTAGTTCCAGTGCACAGTGAGGGTAATGCTACAACATACAAAGACATATTAGATTATTATATGCTCCCAACATTTTGGCAACAGTTTGGAGAAGGCCCGTCCTTGTTCCAGTAAGACTTTACCCTTGTGCACAAAGCAAGGTCTACAAGGACATGGTTTAAAGAGGTGTGAAGAAACTCCTGTGGCCTTTGCAGAGCGCTGACCTCAAGCCTTCTGAACACAGCAATCCCATTGATCACAACTACTGCAAACCGGGTCTTCTTATCAAAGATCAGTGTCTGACTCCACACAGTCTAATATATTCCTTCCAAAAGAGGGGCAATTCCATATTAATGCAAAGGATTTTGGATTAGGATGTTCAGACAGCTCAGAACAATGTGACGGTCAGGTGTCTACATATTTTCAGTCATATAGGGTGGCCTCCACTTGACTTTCATGGCTTTGAGTTCTGAAGGAATGCAAAATATAGGAATGAAATAAGCTCCATATATGCATTCTGCTTAATAAGATCTTTATAATAACATAGTAATTGTATATACCTGAAATATGCTAATATAAAACATCAGTACAAATTCACATTGGGTTTATTTGTTTACAGTGGACAGTTCTGGTTTTATTTAATTGCAATCATCAGCCCCGCAATTCATGACTACTTACTTGCTGAACAATAATGACCTCTTTAGGAAAACTAATGATGTGTTTGTTTAAAGCCCATTTTATGTAACTAACTACTGTGAACGTATTTGTCTTTGATGATGTGTAATATATCATTCTGAGATTTTCACACGAATCAATTAGAAAATTCTCAGAATCTGTTGGAATCATTTAGAACTACAATACTTCAACTTAACAGTTCTTTATGAGGCACTCTTTTAAAACCCAGGGTCATATGGTTAAAACTGTGTTCTCATATCCTGTTTGTGAAGATTTAGAATTGATAAATCATTGATTTACTTGTCATTTTCATCGGTGTCTCTTGAAAACATCTTATTGGAACAAGTTACTACCTAATATCGAAAAAAAAAAAAAAAGATTGGAAATGTGTTATTATATCAAAGATTTCCTCCTGTGGCAAGTCTGAGTACCAAAGTGGTAGGAAAGTTCTGGAAGTTAAAAGAATAAATATCCAAGATCAACATGCCTTGATGAGATTTCCAGGTGATTTTGTGTTTAGTGAAAACAGCATCACCTAGAAGCATAGTAACATGAGGGAATACAGAGCCTGGGAGCCGCACTGTCTGGGACCATCTACTGCTATAAGAACATTTTCAGAGTAAAGAGAAGTGCAGTGCTCACTTGTATGAATAATGAAAGGATAAATCATGTCTGGTTTGCACTAAAGTTGTCATTACTGTTTTACTCATGTGAACATTGCTGCCAGATGGTGCCGTGAGTGTTTAAAGTGGAAGGTGCACGATTATATTTGATATGAAAAATACACCCAGATGTTATAACAAAATCATTTTTGGTTGAAGTGATGGATTTCGATCTACGAAAGAATGTAGGACATCCTTGAGAGCTGAAGAGCATGCATTTTCATTTTTTACTGGAAAATACTCAAGTTATTTCCTAAATCATCAATATTAAATATGTGATCGCATGGCAAGTGAAAAGCAACAGAAATAATTCACATGCATGCACTGTTATATTTGCACATGGATTGGTTGTGCAATGAATTTGTATCAGAATGTTCCTTTAAATGTCAAAGTACATAGGAAATTGTAACACACCGGAACTCACCTCGACATTTCTGAGCTAGCTAAATGATTTACTCAATAAAAGGTGGGGGTGGGGAAAAGGGGAGGATACTGTAGCACCAGCATAATCTATGTTCTTCTATATGCCGAAGCAATATTTGGTGTCAGAAGTGCAATTGCCCTGAGTGAAGAGAGTGGCCGAGAGTGCATCGCACTCTTTGAGCTGTGAGAAGAACGTCTGCGCCAGTGGGAATTTCTCTGCCCTGGTACTTTGTGGCATGCCTGTTTGTGTGCCAGTCACCAGGATGGCAGTGTAGGCTCCCGCTATTGGTTTGCATGATCATGGATGCCCCAGGGCTCATGGGAAGCTCACAGTAAATAAGATTTGAATTTTGAGAATGGTTACTGTCGATTTTATGCATTCTGTGTTGGCCTATAGGGTAGTTGAAGCAGTGTCGGAGTCTGCTATGTACAGGAGAGGTACAGCTGTCGGTGAACTGCTGGCTTCCTAGCTGTTAGTAAGGGGTGGTGGTTCTTCTTAATGCTGGCGTTCTAAATCCAACATATTTATTTATGTCTACCCTACATTATTATTGGTTAACACTGGTCTCTATTAATGAGTGGTGATGAAATCAAAACTATTCTGAGGTGGAAAAAGTCATGCACATTACAGCAAGAATTTGGATCTTTACATTTTATGATTTCATGAGTACATAGGTTCCCAGATGTCCAGCTTATATAAAGTCTGAAACCAAATCAATGGAAAACAAAAGTAGATGCAGCATCCTATTTCATAAAGTCAAGGTCAAAAATAGGAAAATGTTTCAGCAACTGACAAATGTTTTTCCATGATTTGATCTTCAGCGGTTCGCCTGGCTTTGGTTTAAGTACAGCGTCTTCTTTGTAGGCTTTTTTGAAACTGTTTGTGAGTATTCTTTATAATTCCCCTGACTGGCACAGGAATACATTGGATTTACATCTTATGAGCCCTGTGAATGCAGTTTATTCATAAAGTGAACAATTATGAACTGAACAATCCCGATTGATGTCTGTGAAACCAAATCTGGGACAAATGGGACACATTAATTATCAGTTTTAACTGCGTCAGAATTTCATGTTGTATGACACCCTACTCCAGCGATTTGCTACATTTCTGTCAGTCTAATCCATAGCGATCGAGGTAAGTTTGGGCTGTCTGTCCACACTTTTGAAAAAGATTAGATGTCTGTGGATGATAAAAATCTATTTCCCCAAGCTGGCCTTTTGTCTAGTTTGGTTTATCATGTTGCTGACAGACAAACAGCAAGGCTGGGAATCATTTTCATTTCCACAGCTTAGGCACCCATGGATATTTGGGGTTTCAGCTTTGACGGTGTGGAGTATGTGTGTGTGGTGTTTGTGTAGCCATCTGTGGTATAGATTACACTTTTGGCAATGTTCTATCTACTGCCAGCACCACTGTGGTCCCACTCACCACATCACTCCCACAGATCCACACAAGAGATTAAGGGTCCAGCTAGTGGGAGAACACGTGGGCAGGTCTGGATTTTTCAATGCTTCGCTGTGTTCACACATTTTGATTTGGGCTGAGATCATACTGCTGCATCTGTTCAGACACCCCTATACCCTTCACTGATGCTTCTGGCAGATGGAGATTCCAACTCATTTAGTTTAGTAACAGTTTTATTTCTTTATCGCCTTTGATGGAATAGAGTTCCTGCCAAAAAAGCATGACATCATTCAGACATAGAATTATCTGCTGTGTTGAAAGAGTCCACACAGATGGATTAATGATGTATGCACAAGTTGTGGATGGTTGTTATTTTGTACAGTGGCTTATCTACAGGCCAGATAAGAGCTGCCTAAGGCTTGGTTTCCTAGAGATTACAGATTAAAAATGATTTTGATGGAAATACCTTCTTGTCATTTTAAATTAGGCTATGACTAGGCTTAATCTGTCTTTGGGACACAAGTCGTAATAGTTTTTAAGGACAGGCTTAAACCATACAATGAAAACCTTACAAAGGTCTGGAAGGAATTAAGAATTTATTGTAGTCATCACTGGAAACAATTAACAGCTGTGTTCTGGAGCCTCTGTAAACACTTTACAAGCCTTTACAGTTCTTCCTTTATTGAAGTATGAGATTTAAAGATGTCAGTTACAGCAAGACCATTTTTGCTACATTCACCTGAAAATACAGTGCTGTATTACTTACAATAATGACTTTATCCTTAGTATTACTGTATTTGTTAACTGACTTTGTGTTCAAATGTTGCATTAACACATGCAAAATTAGGCTATTAATGGTTTAGTGGTTTAATCATAAAAGTGCAATATTGCAGGTCTAATTGCTTATACTGTTATTGTTTAACAGCTTTAATTGAAGGCTTTCTGCTTTGTTTATCATAATTTTACAGTAAATAGAGTTTTTAAATGGTTTATATAGCCTTACACAAAGAATACTCAGAATTACTAGCACAGTAGGCATAACTGTGCTGTGGATGTTGGCATATTAGATGTAATTGAAACATAATGGACATCAACCTTAAATTGTAGAGGTTCACCACAGTGGGACCACTGTGGTACAGACAATTGGTAGAATGCTGCCAATGATGTGGTGAACAGACCCTGCTGTGCCAACACAAACACAATAAAATAGGAGTTATGAAATAACTGGAATTTAGAAGAAGGAAATCTCTCCTCCTTCCAGCCAATCATCCTGTCAATTGCCATCTATACCTTTCATTTTACTGATGTAGTTTTGCAATCTCCACCACCATCCCTGTTTCTCAGAACACTTTTAATCCCACCACTGTTACAGGAAGAGAAGTGTGGCTTTCCAACTCTGGGCAAAAAAACCATCTAGAACTCTGGCCGAAGTTCTTAGAGTTCTTTCCCTTCCCTCAATCAGTCTTCCCTCATAATACCATTATATGTTGAAGGCACGTCAAACACAAGCTGTTATTTGAGTAGTTTTGCATGACCATTTGTTCGTTGAGCATAGTACGTTTTGAATGCTTCATTTGTGTGTTGTTGTTTGAGTAGTTTCCGCTTCATGTTTTCCCAAAGATCACTAATAGGTCACTGGACCCTGGAGCCCAACAACGTCATCAAAGATCATATTAACAACACCCCCAGACAGAACTGAACACATCTGCAGGACAATAAAACCAACTGGACTTTCTCCAAATTATCCGCCAGGCCTCATGAATGGAAATAGCATTCAGTCATCCCCCACTCAAGAATGCAAATCCTTGTCCCTAGACGGTGAGTAAGTTTCATGACTATGACGGTGTTGTGAAATATGAAAGTCAAATTAGATGTAAGTCTAGAGGTCTGCATTCACACTTCTCTCAGTGGACATTCCTTCCGTAATGTAGTGTCCATCCAGTGCTCTGTTCCACCACCCACTGTTAGCGTCACTAAAGGTTTAGCCTTCGGAAAAGTAGTGTCAGACTGAGTACTCTCAGTTACATGTCAAAAAGGGGATGGCGGTAGAATTATTCTGTGTGATCGAGAGAACGTAATGAGTCATTAACCCATTAAATAAGCAAGGCAAATCAATAAGCATTTGGTTAATCCATCAATTCCGTGTTTTTCTTGAAGGCCTTGACAGACATATTAGCGTATATTTTACCTTTTAGCAGGTTTACAGTAACTCTGTAAAATTAGATAGGTGTGGCATAGATCAGCCCATTAAATAAAGCTGCTGCTCGTATTCAGACTCAGTGATGTATCTGGGACTTCCAGAGGTGTAAAGTGATATTATCTTTACCAAATCTGGTCCCTTCTATTAGAAATCAAAATACAATGGGTTGATTCCTCTGTCATTTTGTATTTATGCTGGTGGTTGATGAAACACGTTAAGCCTTCTCCTTAGGTCTTAATGTCCTAATCAATGGGAGAGCTTGCATAGCTATATCTACCTAGATGCCATGGAAAATAATTGAACACATCTACTGCTGAGAGCACACTTAACTCTGGCATTTACCTGCAAATTTTAGAGCACAGTTTCTATTTATTTGCTTTCAATTTTAACATACAAGACAAAAATAAAACACATTTGAAATAAAACATGCCATTTCTCTCCAATACATTAAAATAATACAGCTTATTATTATTATACAATGCTAAAACAGCTTAGGCATCCATTTGCTTAAAAATTCCCTGACTTGATTAATGTAAACATGATTTCTGGAAACTCAAATCCTTTTTTCCGCTTTAAATCAGTCTATATTCATGTTTTACTCTATTACATGTACAAAATAATCTGCTGTGTGATGGGTATATGCAAGGGTTTGGAAAGCACTCGCCCTCCTACCTTTTGGATGTTTAACATGAAGTTTAAGTAGAGGGTGTTCTGTCTTATTTTATTTACATGAATGGAAACGTGATTGCAAGTCACTTCTGTTTCTACCTATGTGTCAAACTTGGTTCTCATCAATTCGTTAGTGTGTAAACATTTGCTGATTGTAGCCTGTCCCCACTCTCTTCTCATGTGATTAATGATATTGTAGTTTATGCTTGTGGCAAGGGGATTTGCTGCAGCCAGCACATGCCAGTGCTCTGTCCTAGGACGCTGATTAATGATCATAACAGTCCAAGTCTTGTTTGAGATTTTGTGTCACATGGACTGTGCAATGCATTCTTCGCTATTCCGTTTCAAATTGTAGTCTGCATCCTAAGCATTTTATTGGCTATATGTAATATCTCCAATTTCTAAAAGATTCTCTGATTTGGTAAATGCAAACATCCCACTTTCCCACTCGGAACCAGCCTGCAAGATTAAACTTGTGATAGATTCCAAACGTCACTTTAAAAGAAATCAAAAAATTTGTTTTTAAATAGAAAACTGAAAGGTTAAATTCATGGGTTAGAGTTTAAAGCAGCACCTCTTAATAGAAAGACCTATAAATTATGTTGCATAACCCATTGGTCTCTAAAACTCCAACCTTAGATAAAGAAGACAAAGGACTTTCGGTCATTCAGTATTAATTTTTCGCGATGTAAAGGACGGGTGATTTTCTCAACTTATCCATTTGAACTAATTAGGTATAGAATTACTCCAAATTGATCTTTATACCAAAACTGTAAAAATTCTCTCTGCTTGTCTGAACTGACTTTTGAGTATGACCGCTATTATATATCCGAAACCAAATCTTGATTTTATATACAAAAACTATTAAAAACAGAAAATATTTGCATTGCTACACCAAGCACAGGAGGAGTAAACAAATACAAACAACCCAAAGATACATTTCAGTGCTCAGATGTTGCTCCTTAATGGCCCATGAGACTTAAAGGTGAAATATGTAAGAAGCTTCATTTAAGGACCAAATAAAATTAAATGATGAACAGATGAATAGCAAAGAAATCACAGTTTTGATGATATGTCAACATATCCATCATGTTGCAAGAATATCTACTGAATTTAGCATTCTAACCAGCTAGCCATGTCCTGTTTTATAATACCACTTTGTACCTTAAGTGATGATAGTGAGTTACTGTAGTGTTGTTGGAATCCACCCTATAGGAACATTGTAACGTCTTGTCATATTAAATGTGCTGCTCCCAGAATCAGTAAATGTTAAAATGTCTGAAGTTCCTGGTAAGCGACACCACTGCAGCCGGCTCCTGCCAAGAAACCACACTGCAAAACAAACATAAACATTGTTGCTGCTTTCCACCGATGATGCTCTTGGCAGGTAAAGGGGATGAGGTCTGAAGCTGAACTCGCAGTTTTAGACTGGTATAAAGTGAAGAGTAGGGCTGCACCCTAGAATTTAGTCAGTCGAGTAGGATTCGCCCATCCTGGCCGACGATTTAACTATTCGTGTTTTTTCTCCATATACATGATCTAGTAATCAGTAATTCAATTTGCATACGTTTCAGATCTGATGTCCTCCTCATTTAGAAGGTCAGCAGAGTCACAGGAACATATTTCTGAACTAAAAGAGACATGGCGTATGATGATCGATCTGAACTGAAGCCTGATTTAATTACAGAATATAACGTCGGGCAGCAGCTCGTATTTATGCTAAACATTAGCGCTTATAGCGTATAGTCTTTTTAATTTCACTTCTAACAGCTTCTTCAGTAGGAGGACCCTTCGTCTTTCATCTCTCATAAATAATGAACTGCTAAATAAAACCAAATTAGTCTATATTTAAATTAATTGTAGATGAAAAGAAGAATGGTAAACCTGAAACAGTTTAATTATTATATTCCCCCGCGCTGAAATAATTATTTCTCATTTATCGGCAGGCATGTTAAGTGACTGTACTTATCCTTAAATAAAAATATTAGCTGTAGATAATCCCTCATTAAAAAAAGAGCAGGATCGTTTAGGATTGTTTAGATTCTCTTTATCAAAACCTCCTCCAGACTTTCTCTGAGACATCGTGTTTCTCAGCTTCACAGCTTTAGATTCCTTCAACGGTGAACCGCAAACGCAGGTTGTTACGTGGATTTATTTTTTTAGCAAGCATGCGTCACAGCCCAGCTAGAACTGGAATATATATTTATCATTCCCCTTTTAATAATTTTTAAAATGTCTTTAACATTCTTTAAGTTCTTGTGCATTTTTGTAAGCTATAGTCTGTTTTACGAGAAAAAAAAGGTCACTGTTGTCAGTCGACTTGAAGGGTCTCAGTCGACTTAAAGGGACTCCGACTGACGATTCGACTCGTCGACTTCTAGAGGGCAGCCCTAGTGAAGAGGGATGTAGAGGGACTGTACATGTCATTGTTTCTTATGATAAGGGTGGACGTCACAATTTTTGTAGGGGGCATGAATTTAACGGGTTGCATCACCTCATAAATTTCCTTCCAAAAGTTCCTTCAAAATCTTAAACAGTTCCTTTAATGGTGATTATCCACAAATTCTTTAAGAAGAATATCATGGGACAAAAACGAGACATAAGATACATGGGAGATTTCAGCTGGATGTTATGTTGGCAAATCTCAGGTCTTCTCAGTAGGAATCTCAGAGCAACAGGGGACTTGAGCAGTAGTCTTCTTTGTTGTTCCATATGATCAATTTGTTTTCTAGGAGCCCAATAGATATTATGGAGATGTTTTTGGTTTTAGTTCCTGTAGGAAGGTTTGATGGCCACAGTAAAAAAGCTGACACTATGAAAAAGTTGAGTTTTATCCAAAGGAAAATAATCCTGCAGTTTCTCGATTTTCCAGTCATTTCAGGAATATTTACAGTAGGTTGGAACGTCTACTTCGGGTCGTGCTGTCAAATAGTTGGACAAATGTGTTCACACTTAATTTGTCACTTTATGAATTATTGTGTAAGCCATGTGTCCTTTTTCTGTCGCTGCTTATTTGGGGTCTTACTCCATCTCTAATATTGCTCTAGCAGAAACATGCTTTAGCCAAAGGTCGAGGGGATGAAGAGCGGTAATAGCCAAATGTTAATGAATTGCTAAATACTTCCCTGTTGGACACTTAACTCGATAGAATTCCTGTCATTATGATCCATGCATAAAAATATACCCCGAGAGTAAATGATCTGGGGTAATATTTGTCCACGCTGTCTTCTTTAATATATCTCAAGAGTCTGGCAGCAGACAAGTAACTGGCATTTTTTACTGAGAGATGTCCACTGGCTTCTCTCCTGTAAGAGCTGTCACTGCAGAACACCCTACCAAAGGCAGGTCTATTTTCTGCACGTGTTCATAAAGCACAGACTCAACACTGCTAGTCTAGCACACGCGCTGAAACACCAGATGCTATCAGTTTTTCCCCATAGCAAAAACAGCACAGGCAAACAAAGCATATCATGAAGGAGAATATGAAATATGGAATTTGAAAGCCATGGCTCAGTGGACTGTTTTGGCAGCACTTTTTTTACAGCATGAATGGTTTTGATCAAGTCAGTGACAACACAATCATGCGGCTACATTGTGTTGGCACCACTGTCAGCATAAACCACAAATCTGTCGACAACAAGGTGCAACTTTACATCTGTATATGAAAGCAATACTCTGTTGTCTGTTTATGGGGAAATGCGTTTGAGGACAGGTTTAAAGAAGGAATATCAGATGGCTTTCATGGCATTGGTTGCTGACATGGCTGGAATTTCCACAAGTAAGTATGTGTTAAACACATTTTCCAAGATATGTTTTTTTTAAAAAAAACAAATATTTATTCCCCTGTGAGAACAAATAACATTGCGGTTGTCTGCATGTTAATTTAGAAAACATTAAACAGTCACATTCTGGTGCAGTTGCTGTGTTTGGATTGCGCACAGGTACTGTGATACTTCCTGCTGCCTGGTGTTGTGTTTGACATTCACAGCAAATTAACACCGTTCTCTGAGTCAGGCCAAATGATGCATCCTGTCTTCATTTAGCAGAGTTTATTTTGACTCCTTGTCTGTCTCTTTGCCTTGATTAAGGAGGTTTTTAATTACAGATCCATGGGCCTGTTTTAATGATTTGAAATCACATTGTCCTTTTATGCTGATGTTTTTACATCTAGTGAGAATCCTGTTCTATAATCTAGATAATACTATCCAGATTTTGAGGATGTATTATGCAGTATAGTTACTAGAGTTAAAGTTGAATATTACTTAAAAATCCACAGTGCATACTTAAAACCAGTAAATTTTGGAGTACGGGAATAATGGACACTATTGTCCCACACTATTTTCCTGAAAATGGAAATGGACGAGTTGTTCCCATCTAGGAAATGGAAAGGGAGGAGCTTATCATGTCTGGAAAATATTTAAAAAATGGTGGATGGTGATGCAGTGGCAGATGTGGTGGTGGAAGGACCAGTAACACCCAATGTGTTCTTAATTCAATGTGTGCTTAATTAGCTGCCTGTATAGAATTGCTTGATTAAAAAAGAAAAAAAAAACAACAGATATTAAAAATTAGGCTGCCTAAACTAAAGTAACAAGCCTGTTTGTAAATGTACTTGCCACCTTTGTGGATGTCTTACCTGTGTAACAAAATGCTTTGCTTTCCCTGACAGCAGAACATTGGCAGACAGATTGTTAATCTATACAAGCCTTAGGTGTAACACTTACATTAAAGCAAGAGTTCTTATCTGTATCTTATAAGAGTTGCGGGGGGTAGCTTGCATTCACGTTTAGCAACTAGTCAAGCAAAAGTTAATCAGGGGCTTGGCACTAAATTGTGGGCCCTTGTGCCAAATTACCCTCCCAAAATGTCATGAACAGTAAAAACATATATAATGTAATATATTCCTATTAGGTTGATTAGTTTGCATTTAAATCTGTATCTATTAATGATTAAAAAGGGTGGGGGTTGTGGGGGGTACAGGCATATGTGCAGAAAAAGGAAACAACAGGCAAATAAACAGAAGTTATTATTTATTTATAGTAAGTCTCAAAATGAGCGAAATTAGAAACCAGTAACCATATATTTGGATAGACACCCAACCAGGCAAGTCTTAATGGCCAGTGGGATCCACCACTACCCATGCTTCATGGTAATACATGCATACTTACATAACTAACTCTATAAAAGGTCTTTCTTTACATCTATAACTGAGAAAAGGAAAAAATATTCTTCCAAATGTAAACTGAGCCTGCAACAGCAAATGACAGCAAAATTAATAAGCAGTCGGTTTTTTAAAATAGCTTTCAAATGGGACAGTTATGTTTGGGGAGTTTGAAGTCTGAACAAATTTTCTGGGAGACCGTCAGTGAGTACTTTGCCTCTCAGTTCTAAACCAAAGAAAGGGAGCCAGTGGTTTTCAGTAGTCTTAAAGCGTGTTTGATTGATTGACCTGTTATAGATCTATGGAGCCAAAAACAACTGCGTATGTTCTTCTCTGTTGCTTTTTCCCTCCTTTTCCTTTCTACAGCAGGCTAATATTTCAGGACTTGCATGTGAAAAAGATTTTTATGTAATGAGTTAAGTTCTAGGACATATGGTGGCTTGAAAAGTAGCTGAGCATATAGCAAGAGCTGATGAGTTTTAGTTAATGTACATCATAATCAGTGGTTTTGCAGATGATTAATAAAGTATTAAGAGAATACCAATAACACATCAACAATATAAAGTAGTAAAGTAGTGGTAGTGAAGCATCTGAATACAATAAAGTCAAAATCCTGCAGATTATTTACATTAAGGAGATGTATTGTTGATATGGCAAATGACACAGAAAAAAAATCCTATTTCCATTAAGCAAAACCCAAACCTAATCCTAACCCCCAGTCTGACCCTAACCCTAAACCTAACCTTAACCTCAAACCAAAACCTAATCCTGATAATCCGAGCCCTAACCTTAACGTCAACCTAAAAAAATAATCCTTACATTAACCGTACCCAAAACTTAATCCTGTTAAACTCCAGTTACACTATGGTGTCAGCAGCACATGTACAAAAGCTTGTTGGGGTTGTTGAGATGATTCCTACTATTCCTGTGACATGCTCAGCGACTTCTCGGATGAACATCTACAGATTAGAGCTTTGACACTCCAAATAAAGTAAAAACAACTGAATTCAGCAGATTATTAATAAATATTATTTACACACTGAATGTATTCAGGTGCTTATTGTTTCTACTGTATTTGTATGTTGTTTATTTGTCATTGAGAGTCTGTTGAGCACCTGTTTCATCTAAAATAAGGTGTCACCACCAAACTACTGGGGGCTGCTATTCTTGAGCTCAGTTATGTTCATTAATTATGTGCAAAAACAAAACCTTCAGTGTTTTATAATATAATCTTACATTTAAGTACATAATTCAGTCGGATTTGGAGTGAGCTAAGCCATCTATATTTACATTGTTCCAAGATTTCCATTTTCCATTGTGCTCTTTAGTTTATAGATTATGCAATGTATGGTAGTTTTCAATGTTCTGAAAATCTACAGTAAGGTCATTAAAGCAAAAACAGCTAAACCATTTTCAGTAACAGTTATTTTCGGTGCCTAGAGAGAATATATAATACATCTCAACAATTTTTCTCGAAAAATCACATTTTCTCCAAGTTTTTTGAGATTTGTTGAAATCATTATGCTTGTATGGTATTTACCACAGAGCAGCACATGAAACTAAGAGCTTTGGCTATAGATTCCTGAGTTTTGTGCCTCTCTCATAAATGTGAGTCATGCAGTTGTTGAACAGTTGCAGATTGTGGATTGTGAAGCCAGAAGAGTCAGAGTGCAACCATGACCTCCTATAAGTTTCCAGAGGCCAGACAATGAGACAGCAGAACTATTTTTCCCAGCAGTTGCGCTATTTTTCCATCTAATAGTAAAACCTGATAAAAATAGAATGCATGTAATCTAATAACGCATCTGGGTCTACTTTGCTGTTGCATGCTGATTTGAATGTTCAGGCTAATGATGCATTTCTATACGCCATCAATTTCCACTGTAGTGAAACTTCAGTCTCCTTTCAGTAATAAGTAAACGTGTGACTTGAGGCTGGTACAGCCAAAATGCTGGCTGTAAGAAATGCTAGCTGCTAAACAAAATGTTGCTGATTTTGTTCAATTATTTTCTCATACTTCTGTTTCTGAATTCTTCCTGAACTGTTTCTGCACCATTTTGAGTCTAAATCTATGAAGCTAGTCTAATAAAAATCCACTACAATAACTTACAAAACTTGAGGTGGAAAAATATGTTTTTTTAATCAGGAAGAAACACACTCCCTTTAACCTGTTGCTTGTACCATTGTTGAAGTGCTTGCTCTGATGAATCATGCGTGAGAGATATAGTGTTTCATGGAGGTTACCACAAGTTTACATGTAGTAGTGGAAAAAGAGTGTCCACTGTGCGAACTGAGCCTGTGATTGATGGATTGGTAAGCAGTCTGAGATTTGAGAGGGGGAGAAGGAAGAAAAGGCGGGGGTAGAGGGGGAGGGGGATAGGGTAGAGAGAGAGGAAGAAAGAGAGAGATTTCATGTGAATGGATACCTTAGCACCTCAGCCTTCCACACCTCACATTGGATGATGTAGAAAAAGCAGTTCTCTGATCCACAGTGACACTTAGTGGCAAAACCAGTGAGCGTACCCTGAAAGAGAGAGCAAAAAAGAGAGGGAGAGAGGGAAAAAGAGAGAAAACTTTGAGAAACAACAGAGCACACCCATCAAACATTGTGTATCAAACAGCACTTGCTTAATATTTGCTATGGTCTTTATAGCAAAAATGTGAATGAGGAGAGAATATGCAGTAGCACTTTACTGTGGATAACTAAAGGCTACATAGCGCCTACATAAGCTTGATGTGACACTCACACTCACCCAACACACGTTTCTTGACTGTTAACTTTTACCTGAAAAAAGAGGAATTTTCTTTTGAAGAAGTTTCTTTTAAAACAAACGTATTTAATGGAATGCAGAATCTTCTGCATCACTCATTCTAACACGGGCCAGATGTAGAAAAGTGTATTCATATTTGTCCTATGTCTTCCAGGGAGTATTCTCTATACAATATGGACTGGAAAGGTTGCAAATAAAAGCCTAAGACATCAGTATAGACTAGGTGTGTGTGTGGTCCTCCGTCTGGCAACTTACATACTGGATTAATTGGTTAATCAAAATGAGAGAAAACAGGCTATTTTTTCCTTTATTGCAAACGTTTGGCATTACATAACTGTGTTTATAGGTTTTGCACACTTATGGACCAAACCAAATTCTTACCTCAACTTTGCACGAGGCTCAGCATGAATAGTGGCAATTATTCAAAGACCATTAAGTGATTACTTACCCTGCAATCAAACAAATTGTCTCCCCCCACTATTTTCTGCCTTGAAAAGCAATAAGCTGAATAACAAACAGTTGGAATAGCATTCAGACTTGGGGAAATGCCCATGTGTCTGCTGGGGAAATGAAAGATTGATACGTCAAGTCAATGAACCACTAAAACATCCATCTATGTCTATTTTATTAGGTACAAATGATAGTATTTCTGGAAAAGTTGTAAATGTCTCAGTAGTGCTTGCAGACCTATTAATGGCATTTCGTTTTTTTCCCTCCTTGCCATGGTCTCATATTGTTCTACAGACAGTGCGGACGTCACTGGGTGAATGCCTGATCTTTTTCTTCATACTGCCATTACATTTTCAAAACCTCTTAAACCTAGTGGAGACAGAAGTTTAAAAGATGATTATGTTACCATTTATTCAAGTTCAGTTGGAATACAGCAGACTGGACATAGCAGAGTAGATTACAATAACCGAATTGCCCTTCCACAAAAGAGACAACAAGAACAGACATTCTTTTTCAGTAATTCAGCCCATATATTAGTCAGTCCTATAGAGTGTTGTTTTACAAAACACTAAGGACATTTGATCTCATATGTGCCTCATCTAACAGCTTTTCAGTTTTATCATCATCATCACTTTTATTTTTCCTAAAAACTGCAATTAATTACTTACAATCCTAGCCTTATAAGGCATATGACTCGCTAACTACATGGGCTACAATGCAAACTACCCAGGGTTTGGGCCTGGACCTGGTCTGGAGCATTTCTTAAGTAAGCTTGGAAACAAATTTTTCTCCAATGATGTGCTGTGATCAGAGACATTATTTCCCAGTCAAAGCAACCACTAAGAATAAGTTTACATCAAAATAAAAAAGAGAAAACATGTATTTAACATGGAATTGCAGATAAACTGCAAATGTAATAGAAAAAAAAGACCATGTAAGCACCCTGAAATGAAGGAAATTGAAACACACTATTGAAGACAAATAGTGTTATTTGTTTCAGCGTCCTTCCTTATTATTTAGACTTATCAGTTCTAGTGTTCTAGTACATGTTTTCTGTTATCGTTTTTTCTTTTTTAGTAATAGCTTTTTGTGACTACTATATATCCTTTCAGACTCATAGTGCTTGTGGTGTCTTCTAACAGTGACAGGATGGACAGAAACAACAGCATTTATTTACTGATCTGAAGCAAAGTGGAGCTTAAAATAGAGCTTGATTTTCTCCTCTGATGTTACTAGTGTTGGTGGTCTACATCGTCTTGTATGGTAGTTATGTGTGCCATATTCTCTGGATATTTGAATAAACTCCAGTTTTGGAAACTCACATTTTCATTTACTTGACTCCCTCAGGAGTGCAGTACTTCAGCTGCGTCTTTCTGGTGGTGGTTTAACAAAGAGCACTTTTCACAGCAGAACAGTGCTACACTGATGCTAATCTTAAAGAAAGATGTTCTTCAGCAGACAATTAAAAACATACAAAGTAAAAGAGTCTGGGATGGAAATATAGATGTTCAAACTTGTAATAAATTGCAAGGCATTACAGGGATAGCTTCAAAGGCAATTGGAATACTTCTTCATCTATACTTAGACATGCCTAAGCAAGAAAATAGACAAATGAAAGATTCATAACCATTTTTTCTTGCTTGGAGGTACTACAGATTTTAAAGAACAGTGTTTTTGTCCCATCATAAACTCTAAACTAAACTCTTTTCAGTATTGTAAAATGTTATAACCTCTTCGTATAATTTCCAGCCTTTGTAGGATGACCTGAGTAATTTATTGAGGCTCTTTATAAAGATGCTATTTACAGCACATGCCTACATATTTCATTGTATACTGTTTGCTGTATGAATGTGCTGCACTGTATGTTTGTATGTACAGTGTTGTGCTACTACAAAGTGGAATTCCTTCTTGATGCGTAGAAACCAATTACAGCTGACGTATAGGGTAATCAATAAATAAATAAATAAATAAATAATATTTTATTTGACCCTTCCCTAAGAATGTGGATTGTCTTCTATCTAATCTCCTCAGAAACACTCATAATCAAAGAATAGCTTTACCCAGAAGGAGGTGTTTGAAGGAATGCTATTAGGAAGGACGATATAGGGTTACCAGAAACAATAAATTGTGATCAATTTAGACTAATATGAGCTATATATATTGTTTTACACATACAGAAGTGGTATCTCTCTGTATGTCGCCAAGTTTAATTCCTTATCTACCAGTTGATTCCTTCTGGGTGCAACTATTTGTTTGTTCTTTTAAAGATGAGTGTGATGAAAACATGTGCTTAGTGGTTATTTTGACTGGAAATGAAATATATACAGAGTGTCTGCTGCATCTTATTTCCTGATAATAATAACAAAAAAACAAAAACCTGTAGAATCAGAACACTGAAACATTGGCCTCTACAGGGGTTTTGTTGTCCTTCACAGGGAAAGTATTTTCCATGGTAAGTGATTATACATTACAGAAGCATGCAAATAAAAAACTGCAGTGCAATGGAGGCTAAAGAGGCAGAGTGACTGACTAATCGTAAGGGCACGTGTGAGTGTGCTCCAACACGGTGAACAGCCTCCAAGCCTATTCTGAGAAATCTCCACCAACAGCTCATAAAATGACGCGATAAACGACTTGAGGAGCGTACCCTGGAGAGAGAGCTGACTTGGCACTTCTCTCTATTGTTTTAGGGTGAAATCGAACGACATGCGAGCTGCTCTTTAACGAGTGGAAAAGAAAAGCAGCAGGGCTAAATTTGCATTGTTGGTTTGGAAAGTGTTTGGGAAGCCCAATGGCAGAGTGGAAAAGCCCAGTGCAGTCTGTGGTCCCAAGGCACGCTGAGCTCGCAGACCTCAGGTCTTCTACAAGCCTCCATTCTCTAGGTCTTCCACAAGCTTGTGGTCCATTTTCACGTTCTCAGGCTCAGATTTAAGAGGATGAAGTGCTTTCATCAGCAAACCATGCACCAAGGAGCTTTTACGTAACCTGACACATGAGGAAATACATGACTTTTGATTATGAAGGTGAAGTGTGCTCTTGCAATGTTTTTCCATATGTTTTGCAACAGTGCTAGTAAAACCTGAACTTAATGAAACCTAAAGCTGATATCATTAAAATGAGTCAAATAAGAAAACAAAAACATTTAATTAATAGAATGAAAAAACAATAAAATTCAAGATCTTTGTGCTTGGACCCCTAAGGAAACACTTGACCTGTTCCTATCATAAAATCAACACATATGGTCATAAGATCTGTCTTTTCCCGTCAAAAGCAGCACTGAGGTAATTAATTTCCAAATTATTACCCAATCAAATAATCACTTTGTTTTAGTGCCATACATTCCACATAGTGTTGTTCTCATTTGTCACTCCAAATTGAAGGCCCAAAGACTATGACATAATGCATCACTCCTACACAACCCCAATCAGAGACAAGTCATACAGACTGGGTGTTATATTCTGACCAGTTCCATCCTCTCTCATTCTAACATCAAAACAGAATCCGAGTTTCCACTACATAAGGTCTTGTTGAAGAATGTCTCATAATAGAGCCCCCATTGTTTTGGATTTGCTCAATTTCGTTCACACAGTTATAGATAAATGGCTGCTTTTGCTAGAATTATATTCCATGAAACTTGCTTGAAGAGCACTGTTAGTGTTAGAAACAAAGAACTTGGACCGACGTGTGCAGAGCTAAAAGTCAAGTAGGCTTTATTAAACAATAGGGCAACTGAACACAGCATCAACACAGGACTAAACATGAAAGGGGAAGGCCAGATCATGGTGTTTAGCAGATTTATCAGAGCCTTTTGTCTATAATAATAGTAATAATAATAATAAATGTTTAATGAGCCAAAGACACAAAACCAGTTGATGTTTTTAAATGTTTGGATGCTGAAATTGAGTTCCACAGTTAAGAAGCACAATAACTGAAATAGGTCTCTCTGTATTTTACAGAAGGTATTTTCAGAAGATCAGTATCTGCAGGTCTAAGATCACAAGCTGGAACACAAACAAAGAGACATTCTGTGATGTAAAAATGTGCTAGACTATTAGCATGGTATAGCAATACAATGGTTGCAACATATATCAATGGTTATACTCCAACATGATTTATCTGTACTCTTCTCGACATTAAAGACAATGTATTACATTACTTAATCAGTATACCCAATGACACGATGTGGTGACCACTAAAGAGTTATTCCCTCCATATTATACACAAGGGTGGACCATATGGCAAAAATATATCTCGCTAGTTACTGTGCAGGTCATGCTATTGTTGTATACTGGATGTTGATGTTTTTCACTGAGCCAAAGATCAACTGTCAGTTATTAGATTTTTTTGTCAAAATGACCATAACGTTCTTTTTCCCACATGAGAAACAGGAAACACTTTTTTCAACAGAAGAATATGCTATAGCATAAAAGTTATTAGCACTTAGTTTGTCCACATTTTTATAAAGCTTCAATTGTTCTGAACATGTTTCAGTGTTTTAAAGACGCCTGCAGGGATATTTCCCCCCACAAACTCTTAGAAATCATTTTTCATTTTCTGCTTCGCATCATCCAAGTAATCCCAAATACAAACAGTTATAAAAATTTCTTTCCACATCTCTGGTGTCCAGTTTTGGTGTTCTAGTGCAAATCTAATTTCTTTTTCCAGTAACAGCTTTTCAGACACAGAGCACTAGTGTGTGTTCTTACAAGGAAAGGATGGACAGAAACACCTGTGGATTTATCAGCTCTGAAGAGGCATGTAGAATTCTCCTCTCTTTCTCACAGAGAAAATATTTTAAAAGGAACAATTTATAACACAGCTTCAAACTTCATCCCTTCACTCACCAAAGGCAATGATAACACTTATTTTGCTTCAGTGTTTATCATTTTTTACTTGATGCTGTAAATGGATACTTGATGCAAGCAGGTGGCAGGTGCCTTTATATTTCTCACTTGCCAAGAGTGTTAGCCATCATTGCATTAACTTTTTCTTTCATTGTCTACATTCACTTACATTATCTAACTTGGGCCAGCACCTACAACATGACAAGAGGTACCGATATGCTTGGCTACTTCTCCATTTTCTCATGTTGGACTTATTTGACTTGATGCTACAGGGACGCAGTATTGTCTCTTGAGGTACAAAGTAATATTACAAGGCAGGACAGGCTGGGACTAGCTGGTAAGCATGCTAACTTTAGTAGACATCTCTTCAACAAGTGCATAGACATCTTAAACATACCTGTCCCGTTATTTTATCACATACTGTTGAAAATTTTAGATAATTTTGCTGTTGTCAACTAAGTTGATCAATAAGCACTAAATAGACAGATAATGTATTGTTTATCTGTGATGACAGTTTGTGTAGTATACCAGGTCTTCCATGACTGATAGAAATCCCACTTCATTTCTTTGAATAATTTTCTAAACTCCACTGTTGCAAACTCCTGTTTCTAACTTCGCTTCCTTATGTTTTTAGATTAGTCTGATTTAAGTATGAGCTCAGCTCCTGCAGAGCTACTGTGGTTTAAGTTTGTCTCAGAAGAATGATGCGCATTCCAATTAAGCTGTTACTAAGATGGGAACTTTTCCATGACTCAGATTGTGTCATTTCTACTCCTTGGCTCCAGAGCGTCTGCTGAAGGGAAGCTTGAGTAGGAGGCACATGTTCTGATACAGATGGCTCTTTCTGAGACCTCCTGAGGCCTTTGTGGCCAGTTTGGTGGATCATGCATCAGGAGCTGTCTAGACAAGATAATGGCCTCCCTGTGCTTCAGATATGCAGGGGCATGTACCCTGCTTGATATATCTTCTCTTTCTTTAGAGCTTATCTTTGTCTACTTTAGATGTAACACCAATCATCACTCAAATGCTGAACCTATCAAAGGCATCAGAACAGGCTACACCTATGCTTCCTGAGGTGTACAGTTCAAAAAGAGGACTCCAAGACTTGACCTCTGCTGAGGGTACAGAGGAGACATAAGGAAGAAATCAGTGCACATCACTATCACTCAATGTGATGTCTTAGTGATGTCAAGACCAAGGTGAGATGTGGAGTTTGTTGTCATGCTTTGCAGATAAGCTCTTCAGCTTCAACAATTCCCTTAATACCAACAGTGCCGTAAGCATTATTTTTTAGAAGTTTAGCTACACTATTCCAATGTACTTACATAATTGCATTACACCATTTTGAATTACATAGCATTTACTTGTATGATTACATAGTAATTATAATAAATTAAATGTGTATTTTATCTACATGATGTGTCAATAGTTTTGACTCTTGCAGCTTTTCTGTTAGTTTCAATGTCACAAAGAAAAAACACAGCACAACTCTAAAGACTGACTGAGGCTTCAGAACGCACATTAATACAGAATTTCTCCATTTTGTTCAATTTTGTCATTACTGCCATAAAAGACCCCATAAAAGGTATGAAACACCTGCTAGAAATTTAGGGATGTCAAATCGTTTAAAGGCAAAAGTTCAACTCTGATACTGACCCAGATTCATTTTCCCATGATTTTCTTCCATAGCCATTAAAATAGTGTCGAAGTGTAGTTCATATTTTCCATTAAAGTTCAAAGAAATTGGATTCATTCAACTGTCAAGACCGGGCTCTGAATCAGAATCAATATGAAATACCAAGAGTTGCTCTATAATGCAGAGCTCATGTGGAGATCAGATGTTTGAAGTGAGCTGTCAAAAGGAAATTCCATCGACTACATATTTTGGCAAAAACCCTCAGTTCCTAGTATACGGTAGTTCATCAGAGAAGAGAAGATGATTTGTCCCCAGAGGAAAAAGAAAGCCATTCAGTGTACCGTAAGTCTGGAAATGAATGGTCAGGGACACATTGGACACGCACAATGTGAAACAGCCTGAACACATCCTTCAAATCAAAATGAATGTGTGCTTTCTGCTTATTGATCATATCTAATCTTATCCTCTCCAACTTTCAGGAGTGAAAAACTATATACTCAAAAGAATAGCCTTCAACCAAAAATACTCATGCAGCTGGCTAAACAGAAGAACTATCTTTCCACTTTACAGACACCTCTTACATTCATACTTTTCTGTGATTAGTGACATTAATCAGGTTTCACTCTCCGTAAATGGCACTTAAAACACATACATGTCTCTGTTCTACAGTCACCTGCTAAGATGTCTACAGGCAGCCACATTAAAATGTATTGCTTATGGATCAAAGCTTTGCTGAGCTGGGTCTGAAGAAAAGTCTGGTCTGATGCCAGTAGAGACATTCATGAGTGCAGATAAACACTTGTTGGGGTGGTGATGCCTAGCATTCCATAAATCTTCTTCTGTCTTAATTTGAAAACTGTTTCTTGGCTCAGAACAAGTGATTTATAATGCAAGTTACACATAACTATGTATATATATACATATGAGCACAATAGTGTGGGCTGCCATCTTGACAATTCCATAATCGGTATTTTAATAAAATGGGAAAGACATTATCATTTGTATTTGACTTAGTGACATAGTTCAGCATGTCTGCTGTCATCATATCGTGGAAAGTGATGATCTAGAGCTAGTGTTAAAACCATCAATGGAAATCAGCATCGGGGTAGCCAAGCATATTAATAGAACAATTCTACAATGGAATGCTATTTAGGAAGCTATTTTTCAATGATTTCAATGCCAAAAAGGGTAAATAATATCCATTCCTATACACCTTTACTGCCCTGGTCACTGATAAATGTCAGAGTTTGTTAGAGCTGGCTGGATGCTAGTGTTAGTGTCAGCTATTTTCATCACTCAGATTTAAATAGGTATATAAAGCTAGGAGCAAACATTGATTTGGTTTTATTTGGGATTAGGATTAAAATACAGAAGATGCAAGTGTTATATAACTGGCCATTAGAGTTTAAAACCATAATTAAACCCAAAATACATACCTGTACGCTATACAGTAACGATAAAAACAGAAAGAAGCACTAATCCAGAATATTGTTCACCATGTCTGTACTATGCTAAGACAGTTATTATTAGGCCCTTCTTCTTAATCATCTTTATATTTAATATAATTAAGGATTTGATTATTTTTATTTGCCATTGCAGAATACTATATCTCACTGGTGTTAAAAATAAAAATACTTTAAATTACTTTTAGAACACTAATCATAAAATTACACAAAATGTAAAGGTCAACAAACATATAACAGCTATAATATAAAATACATGGCAAGTTATAACCATAACTGTAATAGCAGTGTTTATTTAGTGTTTTGATTTTGTAGTATAACTGTTTATATCATTTTATGTTGGAATTATATACTTTTGTATAGAAGCTTTAGCCTCATAACATTGACAGACCCGCCTGTCAGACTAAATGTACACCGCTGTGTATGGCACCATCATTGTAAAATGATGATGATCAGGCCAAAACAAATTTCAGAACACTGCACATGGCAAAATGCTTCTGCTGCCAAATCACTGCGTCTTTCAAAACAACGAAGGAAAAAATATCATAGCAGGGAGATTTATACTCCATCACCATTCCTGCTGAAGTCTTTAAACTGTGACAGGCAATATTTTGATGTCAGTCCTGAGGAGTCAGTGGTCCCTGAAGAAGCTGGGCATGATGGGAGAGGAAAGGGATGAAAACAGTGTGTCTGCTTTCTGACTGATGGAATTTATTTTCACACTGCTTTTCCCTCCTTCGGCAAAATTCAGTGGTTTGTAGGGTTCTCATTATCAACCAGTGCATACATCATTGTAATAACAGCTAGCAGAGGTTTATTTTAACAGCACACCCATTCATCAGTGCTCTACTCCCTGCTACTGCATATAGGTTTCAAGCTCATTTCAGTCCGACTCAACTAGGCCTAATGTTTCATGACATGTTTCATGACAGGTAGACTTAAAGCCACAAATGACTTGGCTTATGTTCATATTCATCATACATGGATGGACGTTTCATGGTGAACATCAAGCAAAGTGGACTAGTGGCTTCCTCTTTCCACTGGTGTGGAAATCTGCATGCAGTCCCACATGCCACTCACCGGCTTGGAGTCTTACTGGGACCCACCTGTTTCTGATTACACTAATTGGCCATTGTGGTGAGGGAAGTGTGTGGCGTCTGTCTGAATTTTGGATCTAAATATTGGCACTCTGGGAAATGTAAACTAAAGGTCCCAGAAAACCTCATCTGTGTTATTTATACAGAGAACAGCTTCACTAGCAACATCCTTTGAATAAGCATATAATCAGTTAATTATTTAGAATGGATTACAGTATTTACTGCACATGAATTATATGATTGTACCTACACTTTTAAATACAAAGATGCCAAAAGTTTTTCACTGTTTTGTTTTTTTGGTATGATACCATATTTCCTTCTCTAAAGAACCGTTCTTTGTCCTTTAAAACTCTCTTTGTTTCGCTTTAGAGGATATTTTTTGGCTTCTCATGGACTCCTCATTGATAGTGTATCTGTGAAATTCATAGAGACTGAATAAAACACACCATCTGCCCAACAGTGACCTCATATTCTGGTAGAATAGTATATTATAACATTTTAAGCTGCTCAGATTTCAGACAAGTCCTGCATTACCAGTCGATTATGTCATCTAGATCTGGATCTAAACTACAGAGCAGAAACCATCTTTCTCTTAATATTACAAGACTCAAAGTCTGCACGCAAAATGCACAAAGTACTTCCTGTGTTATTAAATGCATATTTAGCAATATCCATTTACTGACAATAGGCTTACTATTCAGAAGTACCAGGAGACTAAATATGAAACTAAACAAAACTTTTTTTACTCTCTTGATGCTGTTTGATTTTACTGCCCACCAGTGATTAAGCACATACCCTTGCACAAACATTCTGTTCTACTTGGAAGCAGCCACGTTCCATTTACCTCAGTTTCATGGTAAAACCCATGTAGACACTGTTACGGGACTCAAGATGACTAAGCAACTGAGTCATGGCATTTTGCACGGTACTCTATTAAATGAGAGAAAAAAAGGGGGCTCATAACCATGGCAAGACCACGTAGGCCACCTTCATCAGATAAGCAATACCTAAAACTCCATTCTTACTTCAGGCCTGAAAACAAACACAGATGCTTCTGTCCATCGTTTCACCGTATGAAAACAACAGTATGTGTGGTTCTAGTGTTCTCAGAACATTGGTAAAACCACCCCAGAGTCCAGATCTCTATGTCACTGAACCTGTTTAGAATAACCTGGATCATGAAAAGCAGAACATGCAACCAACTTGTAAGACTGAACTTTGGAGGTTTGGTCAAATATACCTTACTGAAGGCAAGTCTCTCCAAAAAGAATGATAAGAATGCAGTTAAATATTTTTAAAAACTTTTTTCAAGACTACATCAATCACAGTCATGCCTCCTTTTTAGAGCAGCTGGTTTAAAAGCTTGGTTTAAAAGCAAACAGAGCTTGAAAGAGGTCATGCCTCCCCTCTCTTTGCTACAGCCTGTATAAAACGACTGGTTAACATGTTGGACTGAAGGTGGTGAGTGAGCTAAACAGCTGGAGGTTTCTGATCAGCAAAGCAGTTTATGAAATCACAGCACCTGCACTGTGCCTTCTACATATGAGTCCAGACACAGGCACCCAGCCATACACACGTCATCAGCCAAGCACATGCACTCACTCTCCAGACTGTGGAGATTACTCATACGCACCCCAGACAGCAGACTACAGGGAAGGCTGGGGGTGGGGGTGTGGGATTTAGGGTGTCTACTGATAAACACTGTGTCTGCACTGCTTACCTTTTGGGAGTGAAGAAGTTAAAGGGCAAATCTGTAAATGTCTGCATGATTAAATGGTTAAGATGTGAATAAAGTAATTTAGAGTGGTTAATGTGAAAATTGGCACTTACCAAATCAGAATTGCTCACAGTGGTGGTGAAAGGACCCTAATGTCCAAAGTATTTCACGTTCCTTACAGAAGCATACTGCATAAAATGGTCACGAATATGCTGCTTAATGTCTGAGCTCTAGTTTATGATCAGTTAAAGAAAAAACTTTTGTGAAAAATGTATTTGTTAAAATCCATTATTGCTGGGGACATACATGCAGGCCACTGTAAAGAAAAATAGCACCTAAAGAAAATTAATTTTAGTAGATTTACTGCTATATTGCCATTACAGTCACATGAATTTGACTGGTCATGTAGGGCAGTAAATTGCCTGTATTTGCACTGCAGACATTACAGTTTCTGGTTGCTATCACCACCCAAAGAAATCTGGGTCAGCATGTTTCTCTAGCCTGCGCCATTTTATACCAAAACACTTTTTAACATTTCAACACTTAAACTTTTTGATTCACTCGAATCCCTTTATACTGACTCATGATGCATAGTTGTTCATGCTTCTTGCTGATCTGGAACTGTATATTTAAAATCATGTTGTGTAGAAGTACTAGTTCTGTTCCATGTACATAAAAAACATATTACAGTGGGCCATATGACAGCACTGCCTACTCCAAAAGTACTGGCACTCTTGATGAGTTAAAAAAGGTCATTACAAATGTCTGTAGTTAAAGAATCCAATCCAAAATATCAAACAATCTAATCTTTATCTACATCGTCTATGTTAACAAGCCACATTTTTAAAAAAGTGTTGCACTTATTGGCAGTCTTGCATTTAGAACTGCATTCAGTGCAGCCTTCCTTTGCCAATATGACAGCACAAGTCTTCTCCTAAAATGTTTTACAGAGCAAGGAATCTGAGACAAAACAGAAACTTTCCAGATCCTCCTGGTTCTCTCTACTGGACTCTCCTCGTCAGTTCACTCAACAAGTCTTAATAATGTTTAGCTCAGGGGACTGGAAAGGCCAAAGCTTGATTCTGTGGTCACTAAACATTTTTTTCCGGGGATTTGGACGTATGTTTTGCATTATTGTCCTGCTGGAAGTTGGATCCACACATTACCCAGCTTAAGCTCTTTGGCAAAGACAGGTACTTTATGGCTTTCACTATGCCATGTATGCTAACAAAGCTTCCATGGACCTATAACATCACAGGCCCTCCACTGTATAATTGCTTTCGTTTCACTTCAAACCCACCTTTAGTGTTATTTGCCAAAAAGTTGTACTTTGTTTTATCTGACCACAGAACCCAGTTAAAGTCAAAGTTCCGGTAGTGCCTAATGAACTCCAGGTGCTTGTGTCTGTGGTTAGATAAAAGAAAAGAGTTTCTTCTGGCACAGCATATAAATTGTTTGTTGGTACGGAGGTTGTGTCTAATTGTAGCTTTGGAGTCAAAGTGACCCCAAAATGCTACCATCATCCTCCTCACTATACGCACTGGGAAATGCACTTGTGTTCTCTTTTAGTCAGGTTCGCTTATGGCTCTGTTTCTTTTTAATCTTCTTAATTACTGCACCATTGCACAGTAGATCTGGATATTTTCAGGCATGTCTTTCAGGCATTTCTTCGCCTGATTTATGAATGTCTGTTTTATCCCATTTCATTTGTGTATTCTCTAATCTATCCCATGTTGATAAAAAGGTAAAAAAATAAGGCTTTGCATGATACAATTTAATAGAGATCCTAAAAAACATGTTGCAAAAAAAGCTTAGCCTTAGTTAATTAATAAAATATACAGCTGAAGCTAAAACAATCACAGATACAGATTTAAGCTTTAGTTGACCATGCCTAATCCCAAGCATTGACCAGAGGGGTATACAGCCCTCCAGTTTGGAGCTCTGGAGCACTGGAACTGTACTCTCTGGAGCTCCATCCATTACCTTAAGTTGGAATAAAATCACTTCACATTAACTTAGAATAAAAGTAAAGATCCTTTTGGCCTCTCCTGTAAACACTGGAGATTTTATCAGAGCAGTGATGATATATAACATACAGCAAATATTTATTTTCCTTTCTTGTGCACAGTAGAGTTCAGGGATCCACAGGTGCTTGTTTTTTCAACAGAATATTTAACATCATTTGTATAGCTATCTCTGCGGGCCTCAGCAGGACTGCATGAGATACAGTGTAAAATGATGAGACTGTGTAAATAGGCAGGGTGGGTGGGATGAGAGCTCAAAGGATTTTCTGTGATGATCCCTGATGACTTTAGCATGCCCTGCCAAACAGATGCATCAAAGTGGTCTGCAATGCTTTCCCAGGCTTTTGTGTTATTGTTTAGGCTCGGTGTAGCCTTTTCGAACGACTGCTTTAAGGCTACTGCATAGAGCTTTTTCTGATTTTCTGATTTGATAATCTGGGGGGATAGCTTTGTAAGGAGAACTCCAATGAGTCAAACATTTTGTTTTAATAAACCATTAAGGTACACGTGTTGTTTAGAACAATGTAAATAGAATAAGCCCACTTGCCTCATAAAATTATCGAGGCAGATTTTTACTGTGTGTAGAGCCGATTTTTGTTGTTTTTGTCTTCTGAACAGAAACAGAAAAGCATCTGGCAATAAGCTATGGCACAGATGATCCTAACACAAAACTAAAAATGCAGAGGCAAAACTCTAAGAGCAAATGAATTTATCAGAGATGTACTGTTTAAAATATTACTGTGATTTTAAAATGACTTTAGCAGCATTGGAAAAAGTCATTGGAAAAAACTTCTCCCATTTACATTCAGATTAATGGAAACTTGTTTTGGATCGAGTTTAATATCAACCAAAACAAACACAGTAATATCTTTAAAGTGTTCTTTTTGCTCCAGATTGTCTGATTTCTTTCTTAATATTATAGCCTGTTAATCATGTTTTTTCATGTTTAGTAGTAACTCCAGTATTTGTGTAATTACAGAGTGATTGTAGTAATTACTCATGTACATTCATGTCCGCACTTAGATTCCTGTCTTCTCCACATCCCCTTCACGTATACATTTTTGCTCATTCATGTCTCTGCAGATTAGAAGCTAAGATTATTAAATACAGAACGAAAGCTCATCCCCGTGTGGTGTTTCAGAGTAGACAGAAGTCTTTTCAGTTAACTGTATGACTACGATCATTTGGATCTAATCTACCAAATCATCAAACATTGTGTAGTGGTTGTTTAATGGATGTGGTTATTAAGAGGCCAAACATTTCATGTACACCAACATTTTATTATGCCAACATCAAATAAAAATGATTGGTTGCCTTAAGGTAGATTAGATGCATGAATGGAGACAATATTTTGGCAGAAGTCAGTTCTCCCACACAGGAATTCTAGGATTAAAAGGGTAGTAGTGGGCTTAGGTTCACCATTGTGTTCATAAGGACTTCAGCAGCGACGTGTTTAATGCTTCCCCCTTTATTTAACGCATTGTATCTGCTTTACTTTTCTCCAGCTATAAAGCGTGATGCCACATATAATTACAGGACATTCTGCACTGCCACCTAGTGTTACCAGTCCACCACTTGGATTATCACTTTCCAAATTCAGGGTAATCAGTTTATTTAAAAAATTTAATCACTTAAAATAGTTAAGCATGAAATATATATGCCCAAAGCAATATGTAAAATTATATGTGCAAGGGATTTCTGGCATCCATAGTATTATTGCAAATATCATGCTATTCTCTCATGCACATTCACATTGCCAAAATAATAGAGCACTTTGGAAAAAACCTTTGGACATACAGTTTTACTTCCAGGTTGCACTGTAATAATATAACAATGACACACCACAATGCACAATGTATTATTCCAGAGTTAACGCAACAGACATTCATAGGTAGGTGAATTTATAGGTATGTGGAACTGTTCTGTTTGCTCAGTTACATTTACTTGAAGTTTGTATGGATTTGTACCTGTATGCATTTATATACTAAAATGAAAGGCAAGCAGCTTTCCCTTTTAGCTAAGCAAGATTTTTTAGAATCACATTATTATAAAATATATATACATATACATTTTTAGGTTGATTTCCTAGACTGATTTGCTCTTTCTTACTTTTCACCTTAAGCATTTTATACCCAAAAGATTATATAGAGAGAACACTTGCCCGCATAGTGTGCTGCAGTTCATCTAGGAGTAGGTTTTTAGACCAGTTATATTTTGCTCACTACTTTTACTCCCACTTGATACATTATTTTACTGAAGTAACAATACTCTTACTAGAATATGAGTTCAGGCTGTTGGAAACAAAGTGTCATGTTACGATCAAACAGACTTTACAGTTTAGGCTGTCCTAAATGCAAGACTGTCCCAAATGCTAGCAAATCAAGACCAATTTTCTGCTGCTTCTGCATTTGCTTGGCACCAGCTTAGCAATGTACCTCTCACGCATTGCACTGGTGACTAAACAACCATTCAGCCATCACTTTCTATACAGGTTAATGGTGTCACTGAACACAGCACCCTGTATGAGTTATCCACTATGTTTACATGTGCTCCTACTGTGGTTTTGTGTTTGGTCTTCATAAGTGACTTTGCTGAACAACATTCGCATTTTTTGTTCCTGCCTTCTCATTGCTGTTTACATTATCGTTGCTGAGCCAGCACAGCTGAGATCGCAGCATGTTTTTGGAATATGGTGGTCTTTGATTACTGTGTACCCCAGGGAAGGGGAGAGGAGCTGTTTCCTGTGTGCAACTGCAATTACATTTGCTCATCTGATCAACACCTGTTTTTAATGTGTTAGATCCTGTTGCAGTGGTGGTAGCTCAGGGTTTCAGTATCACCAGGCACATTCAAGAGTGTTATTACAAAATCAATGTCCCCAGCTCATCCTGTCTTGTAATACCATTCTGTACCTGAACCAGTGCAGCACAGAATGAAGTAGCATTCATTCCCTTTTGTCAGTTACACTGAAGGCCATGCTTCCAGTTAGATCCTTTAACTCTAAGGAAACAAGGGCTTTATTGGCAGCCAAGTGCAAAGACTGCCCCTACACACATCCAACAGTCCCAATTTTTAATTTGAATAGTCTCTGTTCTGATTGGCTTCCCTGTGTTGTACCTCATTAAAAAATGTGTCTGGGTTAAAACACTCCTTATTACTTCAGTATAAATGGGTGGGGCTAAACAGCTTAAGGCTGAATAGGTGGATATATGTAAATATGTTGGTTTATTGTAAGACTGTATTTGCAGCCTTTTATATAGACCGTATGAACTGGAGCATAAGTGGTACATTTTTAAACTTTACCAGTGATTACACATACCTTCAATTAAAAAATAAGTAAATAAAAAAGCAAAAATAAATGTGACTTTACATGATATATTCCTGTTAATGTGTTTACACAAGACATATCTGCTCGGACATATTTCATATTTCAAGCAGGCATATCATACATCTGTTTTATAAGACTGGTGAAGCTGATATTAACTCATTATATGATGTAAATGCACCACTTTAGGCTTTACAGTGTAGTCATAATATTCTATTATTTTGACTGATTGAATGCCTCATTCTCTGTTACAAGATAATACCATCTTGTAAAAATGTCTAGCTTGCAAAACTCGGGATTGCCTATACAAACGTACAAACTACCTAACTTTCAGGCTCGAACTCTGGCTCAAACTGATAGAGCAAAACCAACCGCATCAGAATAGCCACAGGAGTGTAGGAGTGGTAATTGTAGAAGGATGTCACTTTGGGGTGTTGACCAATCAGAGCACACTGGTCTCATGGGGCGACCAGTGGGGGGAAGGGGCAGGTAAAAACGCAGGAGCTCAAACAAAGGTTAATACAGGTGTACAGTATAAAAAAAAACATTGAGTTTTGGGAAAATTGAAGGATAGAAACGATTTTAGTAGATTACTCTAGTAGATCCCAAACATAAACACAGCAGGTTCCCTTTAAACTGTGAAAGACATACTATTTGCTAAAACATTCATTTATCATAAGATCTAGACTGAAAAACATGTGTACAGTACACTGTACACTTTTTTATGAGGTATTAGGTGTCTTTGATCATGCAGCTTAGAGAGGGTCTCCCCATCTGTTTTGCAGAGATGGCTTGTTTTTGTATATTTAAAGGATTTTCTATTGCTCTTTCCTGCTTTTATCCAGCATGGCTGGAAATGGGTTGATTTGACGTGATGGTATCAAAGTGCAGCCATCCTGAGGCTAATTGAAAGCAGCCCAGTTCGAGAAGCTGCGTAAGCCTGCCTCGTGTTCCTTTAAGCCGTGGAACGCAAAGACACAGCTGAAGAAACAGCAAACAGCAAGCAACCATGGCAAACTCTTCAGCTACTCAGAGAGATAGAATGCACAGACAGCTAGTTTGCTGAATTCATCTTTGTCTCAATGGTATGCTAATGATAAACATACCGATAAGAGGAAATGCCAGCAGAACATTGGGAAACAATGCTTCCTCAGAAACAATCGGTAGCTCCCGAGCTCATTATATTCACATAAAAATCCTCAGCAGCAGCTTTTGCCCTAGATTTCTGATTGAAGTTTTTATGTTTGTTTTAGTTGGAGAGAGAGAGAGAGAGAGAGAGAGAAAGAGAGAAAGAGATGTATATATAGACAGAGAAAGGGAAAGAGATGCATAGTGCTTTTATAATATGATTGATGACAAGTTTATTACATCAGTCATGGACGTTGGATTTTGCCATGCAGTACTTTATAAAACTACATATGAAGTTAATTCACTTACATATGAATCGCCAAAGTCAACAAAGTAAGTTGACTCAAAAGTACACAAACACCATTAAACCCACATCACATGCATTCACGTGAACAAAACGTTTTCAGTTCACGACTTTAAGAGGAATGAGCATCGCATGACTGCACTGTTGTCCTGAAACTGCTGGACCGCAGCCGCTAAAATGTGCACCAAAGAGCCACTTCTTGCACTTTAAGCAGCACATAGCTTCCAGATGTGTGTGGGGATCGGTTTATGTCATGCAGAGCAAAGAGATAGCTAACGTCCTCCTAACTCTGACCAATTTGAGGGTTAGAGAAATAAATCCACTTAAAATCACACACAACTGCACAGATCTGCTAAGAGTACTTTCAAAATTGTGCAGAGTTTTAATATAATTAAATTTCCCAAAATGCGAATGTTTTCAATTCACTCAGATTGTTTCTTGCAGTCAACAACCAAATACTCCAGTGCATAATAAGAATTAAATGAAGTGTGTAAGTAAGAACAGGGTCAATATAAAGCTTTTTCTTTTTGAAATCTGACTGTATTAACTTAGATTTCACAGTGTGCAATGTCTAAAGTGCAGCCATTCCATGGCTTTGTTTATAACTCATGTTGCATGTGCTACCTAAGGCACTTAAACCATTTCCACACACAAATTCCAGTGGTTTAGACACGTGCTGCAACACACAAGGTTGTATGTTAGATCAAAGTAGGACTGCAAACAAAGGAAAGAGATCTTTCAGCAAATATCTGCTTATTTATTTCTATGTAATTGACAAAATCCTTTTGCAAAATCCTCAGTAGGTCTCTCCTGTAGTTATTGTTGGTATATCTATCAGACTACAGGCTGCCTGCAACATCCATAACATTTGTGGTAGGGTCAGGGAGCCCGCAGATTTACTTTTCATCTCCATTTAGGGAGACTATACTTTGGTTTTCAAAAAAGAGGACACTGTGGCCAGAAGGGCGGCATGGGGCGGACTATAAAAGCAAATGACAATATAAAAGCAAAGTCCGGGACATTTTAGGCTATTTAGAAATCCTGGCAGGACATGCTTTTAGGTCCCAAAAGGACATGCCTTGAAAAAAGAGACATACTGGTCACTCCTGTCCAGGGCTAAAGAGTTACATAATGCAGACCAGCCCATCCCGAACTCTGCAAGCACACACACAAACAGGATTGCTTTTGTACAAAAACTTTTTCTAAAATCTTCACTTCTTTTTTTCTTTCTCTTAATTGTTATTTAGATGAAACCCTGAGGTAATCAAGGGGGGTAGCTTGTGATGAATCAAAACTGACTAAACTATATTCATCAAAATGTGCTGAATACCTTAAATGTGACATATTCATAACAGTCAATATGCTACAAGCTAATGCTAGTAAAGTAAGTCCACCTGTGCGCCTCAGATTTTGCCTTCCTTAAGCAGCTTTTTTTTTATCATTGTGTCCACCTTGCTGTGGCCACTCCCAACCACCTTCACATGTAAAAAATGAACTCTGCAATCAATGCTTGTTGTATCAGATTCATATCATCATGCTGAACTTGAAATCTAATCTCCTAAGGATGATGTTGGCTTCTAATTCGATTTAATTCGATCTAATTTGATCTCAAATAGTGCAGCAGTTACATAGTACAACCTATATAGGTGTTTTATAGGTGTATATCTTACACATCATTTAAGATGGAAGGGGAAACGAGAATAATAAACTAACTTAAACTTGCTCTAATCTCTATCCACTGCATAGGACTATCAGCTAATTGTGGTTGTACTACTCCAAGTGGAGACTGCTGGCTTAACCCCTAAATTACCGCAGATATACATTCTGCTGGGTTATTGTTTGTCTAAGCATTCTTATGTGCAGGAGTTTATACATTAGCTCAAATTGCTACCAGCCAACTGTGAAAACTCCTGGCTCATCTGATAAGTTTATATATCATCATATCCCATACATCATATACCATAAACATTACCACAAAATGCAAGAGGGCACAGACGTTAACATAAACGCAATAGTGACAAATTAAAATGTAATATAAAAAGATGAAAGCTACATAGCTCAGGCTACACATCTGTAACACCTGTATCAACAGACTACAAAAGAAAAAAGAATATTTAGAGGCATACAGTCTGAATTATTCAGGAACATCTGAGTAATTTTCATTCAAAAATAACTTGGCTTTACAAGGTGTTTGTTGCAGACATACGTGCTTATGAACAATTTGAAAACATGACAAGCTGTTTATGGAGCCTAATATCCATATATAGGAATGAATGGCACATTTTTAACATTCTTCAACATCTTTTGTTTAGCAAAGTAAATCAAACTACAGAAAAAGAGGAAGGATTATTTTCCACAATATGGGCTGTATAATAACCTGTCACATGTCACCATGCACATTCAACTGCAGTTAACAACTTTCTCTATTCAACCAGGTTTAGAAACTCAAGTTCTAACTAATCCCTCCATGTGTGCACATAAAAGCACGATGTTTATGCTGACAGGTAGCCAATTGCATGAACCATGGGGAGCTGAGAGACTAATTATTCATACTCATTATTTAAAAAAATAAACAAAGAATTTGTAATCATTTATAAAAAAAGAGAAGCAACCTTGTTTCCACTGCCAATGTTTTTCCTGCTTATTGGAGTATTAATTGCTTAATAATTTCATTACCTATTCCTAATTTCTATGATTTGTTCCTGAACTGTTATTATTTAAGTGGCGCATGCTATAAATGTCATAAGAGACAAAGATCAGGAAATCTGGAATAATGTAAACTTCAGTAAGCCAAAATCCTCCATTCTGGTACCATCAATCACCAGGTTCTACAAAAGCCTTTATAACGGAGTCATTTATAATGATATGTAGGAATTTAGATTCACTGATCATCAGGTCATAGCAGCAATAAATCACAATGGCGAAGTATGTCACTCTCAGATATGACTGTACATCCAAAGCAGAAGGCTCATAATTGGTCATCTTAGATATACTTTCTCTTAAAGGAAAACTATTATACTGGCTTTAGTCAGACACAAAGCACGTTCATAAATTCTGGTAACAATGCCCCATCAAGTAACATTTGAAGGATAAAGAATGTCCCATGTGGAGATAAATGAGGAGAGCTATTTATCAAAGCCAAATGGGTTCAAAGAGCAGCAAGTTGTCACCACCAGGTAGGACCATACATACTAGTAGGAATCAGAATGCTCTTGAAGCACTGGACCCAACCAAAAGAAACAAGCTCAGAATTTTTGAAAACCAGCCCAGGATTTGAGTGGGTCCAAAGCACAAGGTTATGGACTCCAGTGGAGAAAGAAATGAAAGCAAGATGTGTAACACTGGCCTGCAGCAGGACAATCCTATTAGGACTGCATTTGCAAAAAACAGCAAACAGCACACATGTCCTCACTTCCAGTATTCCCCAGAGGAACAAAATATTAGAACACTGTATGTTCGCAATGGAGTTGGCAGTACTTTAGGGCATATTCCTCCAAAGACGTCTAATTATTTAGAGTCATCATTCTGAAGCGCACTGTTCTGCTCAGCTGCCAGAGGTCAGTGTACTGGGACTTGGGTTGTAATTGCTGGAGAAGCTGCTGTGAGTGTCTTCCAAAAACTGCTGTGCTTTGCCTTGATCCTTGCCTTGAGAAATCACAGAACCTTAAAAATATATTACATCAGAAGCTGCAAACATACACTAGAAAGACTTTCCACTGGTGTAAATGTACATGCACAGCCTTAAGCATTTGAACTGGACCAGAAATCTGTAAAAGCCGAGCTCTAAAGATTAACATCTTTGACAAATTCATCATTGTGCTGGGTTCGTGGTCTGTCCACTACAGATGCAGACCCCCATGTAGGACTGTTCTCCCTGAACCCATAAAATGAATTCGTTAGACCATCACCTCTGATAGCACAGCTGATTCTCTCCAAAACCTGCTGAAAACACAAGGAACTGACAGCCTCAGCTAGCATCAATAATGTCTTAAATCTCCATACGGATAAGGTTCTGTCATCCCAGATGTGGTTTTTAGATTGGTTTCGGGCACAAATAAATGATGATCTCTTAGGAATAAAGCTCTGACAACCCATATGAAACAAACCCTCTTGATTAATCAGCATTACTTCCATATTTAGGGAGAAAAGGTTGCAGTGAGTTTTTTCCTGTAAGCTTAATAAGGAAAAGCCCTTCTCTAGCTCATGTTGTTCTTCCAAGGCTTTGCACATTTGTCATTTCTTGGGTTGCGTGCCTGAGAGGTGGTACTGTGGCACAAACTTGCAGGGAAATGTGGTTCATGTTCTGTTGCTCATGGTCTCCAGCTCAGTAATGGACGGACCCAGAACATCACCTGACACGCAACTCCTCACAGACAGGAAGGAAATGCCCATGAAAAACACCCAAGCATCCCACAGCTGGCAAATGTTTACCACTACACCAACTATTTACTAAGCTGCTGCAGATGAAGCCTCTGGAAAAGCAAGGTTATACATAGCAGGAATACATGACAGAGATCTGTTAGATGTAGCCCTTAGAAGTCACAGTTGATAGAAGGTTTTAATTGTATATTCATTATTTCTCACTTATAGTTCATTGGAAAAGGCAGAGAAAAGGAAGTGCTGATTCTAAGCATTCAATTAATAGCACATTTGTGCTTGCTTCAGAGAAGGGAACATTGTAATATGATTAGAAGTAATTGTTGTCTATTTTCCAGAGAGAAAAACATTTTAAAAGCTGGCTTTTTAAGGGTTCCTTTGTACAGGCAATGTTTTGACACTCAAATAATGAATATAAAAGTTGCATATCTAATCTACAAAAATCATTTACAGCGAAATGGCAGTAATAACGCAGAAAGGCCGCAGATTTGCACCATAAAGCCACAAGTACAGTTTAGGCTGTGAGACCATAACAAACGACTGAGTTTCCAAATGCAGAAGGCATCTGGAGAGCCAAACGAACAGTGCCGCAACTATCCAAAATCTGCTTCCCAGAAACTTATTCAGCAGGTCGAGTTTGCAAGAATGACTTGGTCGACCACAGAGAAACAACAGCCAACACTGTACAAGACAAACGTCTTTGTCATACTATGGTAATACATATTTAAACAGTATAGACTACACGGTATGGTTAAGGGCTTTTGATGTAAACAAGCTCCAAACAACTGGACAACTGACAACTCCAAACAGGGGGGTTTAAAACACCAATGTATGTGATGCAAACTCACATATAGCCTCTTTGCCCATGTGAATCTTTACACTGCCTGGATGCATACTGTCTGGAACACTCAGCCTGAGGTCACTCAGAGCCAGGTCCTGAAACAATGAAGTGGAAAGGAAGTGCTCAGAATCTAAACTGCAGAGCACCATGGGAATGAGTTACTCAACTCTGAACTGCATATTATAAAAATAAATAATAACGTCTGATATAAATATGTATGAATATACCTCAAAATGGGAACAGTGTGTGGCAGGGAGGGGTGTCGGTTAATTGTAACAGATAGATAGACTAGCTGTAACGATTGCTAAAAAGTCTGGCAAATCGCAGAATGCAATGAATTCATCAAGATTAATTTTATGTGAACCAGCTTTCCAGTCTAAATACATACATATATACATAAAATGATATTGCAATAGGAATATGAGAGCATACAATATCCATTTTCTATTTTACCCCATGTTTAATCTACAGAGAAAATGTGAACCGGAAGATTTAAGTAGTGGATGGTGGATTCTTACAGAATTGCAGAATGATTACCAGGTCATCCGCTGCAGAGGAATCAGAGTTGAGAGCATGTGAACTGTCTAAAGCAAAAAAACCCAAAGCATGAGAAAAGAACTACAACATTTTTACCCCTTATTATGGCTGTCCGCCACAGCAACCTCAAATGATCCACTGTCCACAATAATTACAACAATTTGCTGTCAGAGAACAACTGAACTGGGATCAGTTATTGATGCAGTACATACTTAATACAAATCAGAAAATACAACTCAGATTAAGGTGGACAGTCAAATTTTGAAGCAGCTATTGGATTTTCTCCCTGGATGGTATGCCAACTATATGACTGTAGTTTTAACAAGAGTTATTATAGCTTTTATGTGGACTGTTGATGTAATTGACTGATCAAACTAGACCTTCTCCCGGAACGATCATCAGAAATGGCAGAATCTGTGGAAACAGGTAACAAACTTCTGTTCCTCTGTCCGTGTGACTATGATGAAATATGTAATACCAACACTCTCCAGAAGATGGCAATCAATACCATTTACAGCCAGGGTACATCATCACAGGCCTTGTACATGTTATTTTATGGTATGGGTAATTACAGGATGTCAAAGTTGTGTTCTGATGAGTTGAAGATAAAATATACAATAAAAATAAAGGAAATAAAGGAAGGTAGGGTTAAAATCTTCCATATATAAACACGATTTATATTATTTCCCTACAATTTGTACATTTAAAAAAGAACATAAAAATTGACTAATATAATTAACATATTGGTGAAAGCGTTAAGGTAACATTTAAGTGAGCCAAATCACACATCCAACCTTTGGGCAACCATGGTTTATTGGATGCTCCATTAGAATAATCACATGAGGTTTCTGACATTACAAAGAAAATGTTGCTCTGATCTACATTTAACTTATATATATATATATATATATATATATATATATATATATATATATATATATATATATATATATATATATATATACTGCTCTACATTCTACATTTAATCTACAATGTAACTTACAGAACAACATTTGATAAATGTCATCTTTATTGAATCTAAAGCATTACTAAATTACATCCTTCCTTACAAAATGGTACAACCCCCAAATTAGAAAAAAAGGTGGGATGGTGTGGAAAATGAAGGAAAAAACCCTATTATGCAATTTTTCTTACATTTACTTTATATTATGTTTTGTCTGGTCAGCTTCATTTAATCTATTTCTGCATTTCAGGCCTGCGACACATCCCAGAAAGGCTGAGATGGTTTATGTCTTTGTAATATTGCCATTTCCTCTCAAGAATGTATGGATGTCCCTGAAAAAAAAACATTTGAAGGCACCAAATGTTGCTCTAGGATCTCTTTCTGCAGTGCTGTAACACAGAAGTGTAAATTACCTTTGACAAGGACAACGACATAATGACCCCATACCATAACAGACCCTAGCTTTCAGACTTGCTGGCTGATAACCGTCTACATACCGTGCTTCTGTTTTTCACAGTACAATTTTGAGTGCCATTTGTGAATGTAACTCCATATTATAGTGCTGGACAAAGGTCTGCTATAGCAATCCCTTGCCCATATGGTTGCATTCAGCTGTTGCTGAATGATGGTTTTAATTCAGTACAGTTTGAGGGATCTGAGATTACGGGTGTTCAGTTTAGGCCTGCACCCTTTATGCCTTGAAACTCCTCCTGATTCCTTGAATAATTTAAAGATATTATGGACTGTAGTGCTAGAAATATACAAATGAACATTGTCTTTGTTGATCAGCTGTAGATCCTCTGCCCATGTCTCAGCCTTTCATGGTTACTGCTTTTGTACTAAATCCTGATCACAATCACCTGTTTGAAAATATTATTTATTTTTCTAACCTCAGTGCTAGCCCTAAATTGCCAGTGTCACAATTTTTTGGGAATGTGTTGCAGGCATGAAAATGAAAGTAAATGTAAGAAATACTGCATTTATTATTAGCATTTTCTGTACTGTCCCAACCTTTTCTGATTCGTGGTTGTACAAAAATGAAAAATAAGCCTTGTGGTGATTGAAAGCAGTCCTTTATTTCTAAGCAAAGGTCAGTATTCATTAGAATCTGAATGGAATAGTGTTTAAAAAACATATCTCTGATTGGCATGCATTAGGCTCAGCTGCTTTTCTCTGTTCCAGTAAATCCCAGCATGTGTGCCAGGATTGAGTGAAGACAGAAAGAGAGAGAGAGAGCTTCGGGTGTGTGAGGATGGCTTCAGCAGGATGAAGGCATCTCCAGGGACAGTGTGATCCTGCACTGAGTCCTTTCAGAGCTTTCAGAGTGCCTGCTAATCCTCCTCCACTCCTCATGAAGAACAGCTCTACTGAATACACAACCACCACAGCAAAACCCACTCACATTAGCAGTGTGAGCTAACTTCACAGCTCCAATACTGATTAGAGATTAGTTTCTCTCTCTCTCTCTCTCTCTCTCTCTCTCTCTCTCTCTCTCTCTCTCTCTCTCTCTCTCTCTCTATCTATCTATCTTTCACTCTGAAACTGAAGGATTTGTTCCAACATCACTATGTACTATGACATAATTTCACAGTGGTATAAAAGCTTCATTATATGTTAACCTATTAATGTCAACATTTGAACTGTTATTATTATTACGTTGGTCCCCATGTTATCTGAGCTTGCCTGAGCACAAACAAAAAGAATGCTTTAAACTGATAAAACTATATAGCTAAAAATGTATTCATCAGTTAAATTAATTATATTAAATTCGCTCCCAGATAGCAATTCTAGGCCAATTCTGACTTTACCTACGAAGTCCCAGGTCCAGATGCCATACAGCTGCATACAGCCTTGCCATGAGCCAATATTTCTGGGACAATTCTGGTGTAAACTTACAGTGTAGATGGGCCAGAAAACACCATCTTCAGGCTACATTTCTTACTGTCATTTACTTGGCTAAAACAAATCAATCTAATGCTGTGGCACACAAATAGGCCAGGCAAATTTTACACATGGGGATAAGTTAGTTGGTACTGCTTCTAATTTGATTCTGAATAAAAATGTAAAGGTTGCATGCAAAGGAATTCTACTAGATGCCCATTTGAGGCAAAATAATACAAATTTTTGTTTAGACCAATCAGAGCATGCTGTGTGGCATTTACCCTTGCAATACTAAATTTAGTTGTTAAACATAAATGGGTCTATAATCTTAAATCACATTTGAATCAGAGAAAGAGTGTTTGAACAGAACTACAGTGAAATGTAAGTACAGGGTGGGGGAGGCAGGGAAAGAATAAGAACGACAATGGAGGATATGATAGCATGCAAACATGCACACTGAATTAGGCAGAGAAAGTCGAATGTAGCTGAGTGAAAATTGATTAGCTCTTATAGAATAATAACTCAAGGAAGAAAAAGGGAATAAAAGAAAGAAATAAAGCCCTTTAAAAGACAAAGCTCTTTATATCCAACCCTCTTGTTTCCCTTTCCATTCCCTAAGAGACAGTAATGCGATTACTCTGCTAATTAGCTTAGTTAGAGTTGGCAGCTGTAGACAGTTCATAGCTAAGCCTTTTTTCAGAAAACAGCCTGGCAAACCAGGCCTTCACCTCGACAATCCTGCTGAATTCTTTCATTAGTTTTGCTGGTGCAAGGTTAAATCTTACCTTCAACACACTCAACATAGATCTATCAGTTCATATTGGGCACCACAAGAGGGCGCCAAATCCCAGAGACCAACCGTCTACTGACACACTAAGCCTAGTTTTTCTAATCATGAATCACAGTTATATAAGGAGGCCCTGCTACAATTCACCATATGACTGAAAGTGGCATTTGTTGTCAATGGTTTATGGTCAACTCATGTAAATTTATTCATTATTTACATCCTCACTTTCATCCCTGACAATAACACAATATTAATAAACAGGAAAAAGGACATTTTCACAAGCTGGACTGCATCTCCTGAGATTGCCTTTTTTTATTGGCAGCGTCCGCTGACAAGAGGCAACCTGTGTGAGGCTGAGTCCTAGAGTGTATGGGGAGGTAAATGTCATGCACTGCTTGTCTTTATTGGAGGCTGCGGTGCAATCTGCCCTTTTCCGTTCCTGGGCCCTATTGTTTAAATAGGAGCTTTTAATGCAAGGCACCAGATGGGCTCTCAAACAAGTGTGGACTGAGGCATGTTTACCGCTCAGTCGTGTACGTGTGCGGAACAGGTGAAAATATCAAATCTCCCTGCACCGATGGCCGAGCGCCAGATGCCATGCCTCTGCCTGTAAAGCTTTATGGGGCATATGCAATTGTTTGGGCGATATTAGCACAGAGCCATAAGGGCTGGATTAGATATGTGTGATGATTTGATAGCAAGTGCGCTCGTATGGGAAAGGAGTCATTTGGGTACATCTAAAAGAAAGAGCTTTGAGAAAACATCAATTTACAAAAGCATGAGAAAATGCTTGAAATCCTTGAAAATGCCCTGTAAACTGCATTAAGCGCTTCCAATTTCATGTCTCAGAGGCTTTGGGTTCAAAGGATATTAATTGCTATGTTGCAGATGCAGCTATTCCTAAAAAATTCTAGGCTGGAGCTACTATTGCTTTCCAAAATATGCAACAGGAAAGAGTTTCTAAGATGAAAATGTAATAGACACGGTACAGGGTTAGTGCACTAGTGTAGGTTAGATGCCAGACTGTCTTTTTTTATCTTTTGCTTCTTGTCAAATATACGAGCTGTATGTGCAAATATATGACCACCTGGCTCTTGCTGTCAGCACAGGATCAGATTATTGTGTACATGGCAGATCACACAGCCGGCCTTACAGAGCACCACAAAAGCCTGCACAATTTCCTGTAATTAAAACTAACGGCTAGTCCATAACACCATACCTTTGATTGTAGTGCATCGCAGTCCTTTGATAAGTGATTTGAGGGGGTCTGTTTAATGTAATGCAGGCTACAGGACTGACATGGTTCAGGTGCATTCTTCTGATGATGTACCACCAGTGCAATGCGTTTACATCAGAACGGAAAATAAAAGTAAAGGCGCTAAAGAGGGTTCCTTAGTGTGATGCTATAGAAGAACCACCATATTACATTTAAATCATAGCCCCATCATACAATAATGACAAACATATAAACCCACATCACAACATGTCTCCTTTAGCCTTACCAGCTGCTCCTGACCCCTGATCATGGCCTGCTTCTTCTGACCATGTGCATAGAGCTAGTGGGGTCCCCTGCCATCATTCACGGGGACAGCTCCCCTCTTCAGCAGAATCAATCGCATGTCCCCTCCCCTGACCCTGCAGGACAGAGACGGATGGGCTCCCCGCTGACCTGGCACCTTCTCCCTCCAGCCCCTGTCACAATGGGCATCTGTCACTGGCTAATAATGGGCTGTAGTCAACAGCATAGAGATCAGGTCAAGTTTGGGGGTTTCCACATGGGGCCACCATCAAGCGCGTCAAATCCATCACCACTGAGCACTGAGGCTATCAGAGGGTTCAGATGGACGCTTCTCAACTTAATGGACTGGCCTGATAGGATTGACACAGCAGTTTGTTGTCCAACTTGTCTGTGGCATGTGTAAATATAATTGGATTCTGTTCAGAAGACTGCCTGTGTACTGCTATACTGCTGCTATTTAGACGTCGGAGAGCACCCTTCATTTATTCTCCAGTCAAAATGGCCTTTATATACAACAATAGTTGTAAACTGGAACTGAGAACGTTATTAAAAGTTATTAAGAGGAAATAGGAACTGTGCAGAACCTGGTAGACCACCAAAACTATCACTATCTGATAGACAGCAATTAAAGATTTCACCTTTGAGAGACAGGGAGAAGATAAAGGACCACTCTTGCTTCAGATCTGACAATAACTAGAGGTGTTTCTGTCCATCCTTCCCCTGTGAGATAATAACTCAACACTGTGGGTCTGAAAGAAGGTGTAGCTGTCAAGATGCCATTACTGGGAAAAGGAAACAGACAAAATGGAACCAAAACTTCACAAATCAAACAAAGCTGCAGATGTTCTCTAAACAATGGACTGATAACCCTACAGTCCAGACCTTAACATCACACTGTGCTTAGGACATGTGAAGAAGCAAAAAATGCTAAGTTCTAAGACTCTACTTTGGAAGTGTGGAAAAATGTCTTTTTCTTTGAAAAAATGAACGCTTCTGAAAACTCTTCTGAAACGAATAGAGGCAGTTTTAAGGTAAAAGGTGGAAACTCTTGAAAAATGGTTATCCATATTTTATTTAGTTATTGAGGATTAAATATAGCTTTCCTCTCTTTCCTTGACATCGAAAGATAAAGAACTTGTACTTACTGCCTGTTTGTCTGGAAATTAAATAAATGATGTTTGGTCTCTGACTTCTGTGCTGTACTTTACTGGCCTATTCATTTATATAACCAATGACCAATTAAAAACAACATATAGTTCACAGATCACTGAAAGGTCATTTTGCCTGTGCTGAAAAAAATACTGATGAAGTGTTCACTAGCGTTTACCATGCTGATAACACTGCTGTCCACCACTCATTATTATCTGGTCAGATTATCTTAACGGATGTGTTTAAGAAATGTAATGTTATGTATAGATTCTTCACACCTCAAATATTACATTTACAATATACATCCTGCTGGTCTAAGAACAAAACCTTGTATCCCCAAAATACCAAATTTTTTTTTGTCCATTCACCATGAAGTGTACACACAATGTGGAAGACAACAATGTAGAGGACAACAGAGGACAACAACAAAACGGAGACTAAAACAGAGTTCTTCTGACAACAGAGATTTAGACACCCTTGTTTTTGGGGTGGCTGACAACATGAGCTGCAGTCAGTGATTGTCCACCTACAAAGTGCACCTGTATGGCAGTAGTAAGTGGTCAAATGAACCACAACTGCATGAATAAGGCCCAGTAAACAGGCTCTGTGTAATAGTCTCTCTTTTGTATCTGCTGCTCTGATGTAGCTAAATCACAGGCTGCTTTCTGTGTAACAGCTCGGTCAGTTCCCATTTGTGAGCATGTGCAAGGATGTGTGCAGCATCCCTCCGTCCCCCTCGCTCACTCACATCTCGCCCAACATCTGTCGGCTCGGCTGGCCCGCTGTCGAGTGCGCTGGAGGAATGCAGCTGCAGATTAGACCCACCTGCCAGGCTGAGATACCACAGCACTACACCACTGACATTTCACCATGACATTTCAGATCCTGTCTCTGTCTCACTGAGGCAGGCTCAGGAGAGCACTTCTCTTGTACTCTGCCACGTTATTTGGAGACTAGATCAGACAAGAAAATAATGAACACCAGCACATTTGGAAACCACAACATGAGACGAATGGCAAGCATTGTGCATTATCTGACATATCAATAAACAGTATGTTTTGCATTTTTCACTGTTCCAGGCAGACAATATTTAGACCATAAATAAACACACATACACAAACAAAGAGCAAAGTGCAAGAACCATGAGCAACTGCTCAGATGATTAAGGCGAATTCAGTTTTTTGTTTTTCTTTACATTACTGTACATTATACTGTTCTCATTTGAAGTAGTCATAGATCAGGATGGAGATCAAGAGGAACGTTATTATGGTTCCTGCTGCATATTATACTTTACAACATTCCGAGATCACAGCCGTTACACACAGGTGATTCATTTGTCTGTTGTCATACTTAGGAGAAAAAACACAAAAGCATCATATCTAAATATCAGATGTTTAGAATTCATTGTGTCTACCATTTGCCTTTATTACAGCTTCCATACGTTTTTGAGGAACTGGCTCTCAGTTTCTAAGGAAATCTGCAGGGATATTTTTTAAGCCTTAGAAGTTGGTTGCACATTCAGTGAATTTGAGATCTGGGCTCATTGCCATTCTGAAAACACCAGCAGCTTCTGTGTTTTGATTTTCTTCTACTTTTTTCTTTTCCATTTCTTTCTGTTTCTCAGTAGCAGCGTCTTCTTACAGTTGAAGGATGGGCAGAAACACCAGTGCATCTTTTCAGATCTGAAGAAGAGACTAATTTTTCCTATCTTTTAAAGATGAAACCTTTAAGGACCTTTTATCTGGTGTTGAATTTTTACAATGTTGAACTCCAACGGAAGGTGGTGACTCTGACTTGTATATACTGTGGAATGAAACAACATTCTTCCAAGGCCATGCTACAACATACAAGCATGGTCTGCATGGTCTGTGTATACAAAACCACCAGTAGTAAATTGTTACATTTACTCAAGAACATGTACTATGCTGAGTATTTACAAGTGGTGATACTTCTAATCAAGTATGTTGGCGAGTAAAGAAATCTACGTTTTACTAAGTTACATTTATGTTCCTAATTACTGTTTCATTTCATTCTGTTGTGGTTGTCACATCTCTGACATGGAGCTTTAGCGTTTTAATTTACACCAGGCCCTGTTTTTTGACCCAATGCTTTTGGAATATTGCTTAAGTTGCTTTACATGAAGAGACTTTTACTTGTATTTTGCCCAAGTATCAATACTTTTACTAAACTATTGATTTAAGCTTCTTTACCAACCTCAGAGCAAAAGTGACCAAGGCTGAGACTACACAAGCAAAGCAATACAATAGCACAACAAAACAAATACACAACTGTACAGAAATAGGCTCAAAACCCAATAATATATACAGTACAGTATATATACAGGGTGGCAGTACGAACAGTGTATAAAAATCTGGATTGTGCAAACACTGTAGCGCTGAGTTGATTGACCACACATAATATATTCAAGCTGTAACAGAAGCCCAGCATATCACATATATTACAGGAAGTCTTTAACATAGTTTAAGCAAGAGCCATACAGCAGCGTGCATAAGCAAGTGATTAGGTCGGGTGGAAATGTGATATCATTTCAAAATAGAATAAAAGACTACAATGAAACAGATAAACAATACGAGAGTGGGGCTTTGGGTTGATTACCTAATCACACTCTTTGTACTTCCCATCAGCCCTTTGAAATGTTGCCACTGTGGCTCATCATGGCTGATCATGTAAGAGATGGAGGCCAGGAAGAAATCAGCCTGGAGAACCTTGAGCACTACACAGAGAATGGGAGTGATTATGATGTGTCAATGATGATGAGAAGTTTATTTTAACACAACTGCCATGGCTGAAGAAGATTTGCACAGCATCTAGAAGCATGGAATTATAAAAAGGCAGGTGTTTTTTTTTTTTGCGTGGTAAAGGTGTATGCAGGGCAGACTCGGACAATTTTCCTAGATAAATAGATTTTCCTGAATGTCTACCCTTACATTCTTGACAAGAATAATTCCTAAATGGTTCTTGACTTGGGTGTATGGCTACAGATACATCTGTAAAGGTGCCATAGAACTGAAAACTGTCTTTACATAGGCATAGTTGAATAGGGAGAAATTGGTACATACCATGACACATTATAAACCTTAAACTGTTGTCTCCTCCTTTAAACACAAATCCCACTTTTGCAAAAGAGGTCATGTAAGCAGTCCTGACTTTAACATGTACACTTCAAAATGTACATATGGCAACCCAGCAACAACAATGAAAATGACAAACTGTGTGAAGAAATGTACCATTTCAAGCTGTCAAGTGGACATCAACAGTGGGCATTTCATACTTTACCCATGGAACAGAACTGTAAATGGGCACAGATGATGGTTATCTTTGAAGTTGACTTCCTATTCAGCAGCTGAATTAACTAAATGTTCTATTCCACCTTAAATGCTACAGTTTGTACAGCACAAGAATGAACAGTGGCACCATTTAAAACTTGCAAAACAAGCTGGTGTATAAGAAGCCACCGCCCCACCAATCCTGCAACCTGCACAAGCCTTAATTCTATTTAAGTTGTTAATTGCTCTGCACATTTCACTCCAGTTCCTTGAAGTTTAGACAATATCAAGCAGCTTCGCTTAAGAGACTGAAAACAGGGGGTTTATTAGCATCACAAACCTGACAGGCACCTGTAGGTAGCAGCCATGCTATGTCATTTTATCAAATGGCTCCTCTACAGCATCATGCCAAAGGACTTGCTTTGCCTCTTTCATTGTTTCTTGTATAGATCATTCATTTTGGTTCGTTCATTTTTACATGACTATTTATAATTAATGTTGATGAGCTCTGTTTCAATTGGCGTCTATACATGGCCTAACTCAAAAAAGCACTCCAAACAAAGTGAATGGGTGGGACTGCTGTAAACTACTGGGTGAATTGTGGGTGTATGCAAATGCAATGATTTTTAAGATCTTTTTTTGCTGGTACGATTCCACATATGGACCATATGGACTCGCTACAGAAGAGTATGTTTTAACCGCATTGTAAAGAAATGGTTTACCATGATACTGCACTTCAAGAAAATAACTATTTCCTGCAATTTCCAGTGGGTCTAACACAAAGTCCCAGTGCAACTTTTGTTATTGTGCTTTGCGACCATGCTCTATGAACCCACACATGGCTCAGGTAGGTCCATGGCATCTCCCACTCAACGGATGCATCGGATGAGTCTGTGAGGGAGATGTAAAGGCATTGCCTGAAGCGTAGCATCTGATCTCATTTGCTGGCTCTTATTATGCAAACCACTCCCTGACGCCCACCCTCTAATTAGGCCTAAATTAATTTGAGTCCAATCTTTCATGTCTCAGGCCCGGGCTGTGCCTCTTCCCTCCATTTACAGAATCATATTAATGTTCGTGTGGGAACACTACTCCTGCAGATGAAAAGACTGATACAATTAATTAAGTCCTGCCTCTGTTTTTCCCTCCTCTCCGAGGAGAAATGATAAGTGTGATGAGCAGGCTCTGATTAACCCCATTATATGGGCTAATAAGGAAGATCATATAAAAATCAAGGAAGCTGCACAATTATGGGGGAATGCAAATTATGCACGCTAACGAGCTGCATGTCAATTTAGGAAATGCTTTGTTTGGAAAATGTGACGTTCAGCATTCTCAACACAAGGTCATTTATTCGTTTGTGTGTACATGTGTGCGCATGCATAATACGAGTGTGTGCATGAGCTCGTTCATATTCTTTTTGCAGTTGCCTCATGCTGGGTCCATGCCATGGAGTACATCAGCAGTAGAGCCGAGTGACCACAGTGAGTGAACTGCATGCTTTCAGAACCATGGACAGCAGCCAGTATTCAAAGGGTACTGAAATAGCCTGATTTGAGGACAAACAGTAACTATGTTGAGACTTAGTTAGTTCTTATATCTGGTATCACGTATACATTTAAGTCATTTACATTCTTCAGTATTAAATCAGTATTAACATTTGTTTTGAAATAAAAACATTGAATTCCTTGAAGTTTCATGTATTCCTCAGAGATCTTGTTTTTTAAGCCTGTGTAAAGTCATATTCCTTAGCAATAATTCCAATAATTTGGAATTTTGAAGAATATTTTATTGACATTTCAAGAATCAGAACAGGATGTCATACTCATATTTCTAGTGGTAGGACATTTATATGATTTCTAGTATTTAAGTAAAAGGCTCTACAAGGCAAATTTTCTGAATTGATGCTTATTATTATTTTCTATCAAAAAATGCATTTCATCACTCGACAGGCCTGCTTTATTTATCTCTCATTTTATTTATCTCAGGCATCACCTGCTGTAGCAACAGCTGTCAAATTGCTGCAAGCACTGACCTATTGTTCTTATGATGGTGTGAGGTCAGTTTTATCTGATTAGAGGTTTTATAGTGTTTGAGGAATAACTTGATCATCTTCGTTGCTTAGGGTGCTGGGAAAGGCACTATATAAGATGCCAGTTTATTGGTTGTCCTGGCTTTAATCCACACTTACGGAGGTTAAATGTTAAGCCTGTTAACCAAAAGATTTCTAAATAGATTGGTCTGCCATTTCAAGGTATTATCATCTCACAGCTGTCATTCATCCAGTGAATGGTGGTAACTTCGTGTTCTTCCTCACTCAGAATGCAGGAAAAACTCAAGAAGAACTGTTTTATCAAGTCTTCTGGAGGATGAATGCTGACACTGTTATGCTCTGGACTGACTGATACACTACAGTATGACTACTATTACTATTACCACTATTGTACTACCTATATAATATTTTCTGCTTGTTGTAATTGTTTTTCACTCAATTTTCAATTTTCCTTTTGATTTATTGTATGTAAATTTATGCAAAACACCATGAATTGTGTGAAATATGCTATATTAACAAACTTGGCTTGTCTAATTTTCATCATAAATATATGAAATAGAGTTTTATGCTGATCATTTTGTTGTTGTTTAGTTTGGAAGTAAAAATAAATTGTAATGAAAATAGCCATCCCTAATAGCCTATCCCTATGTGACCACTGACACATTCCGACCACCTTTATGCATTTAAGCAGTTACTGTGTTATGCATTCTTGGGGTAATATGATGCCAGTTTAAAGGTGGTCGGTGGTTTAACAGAAATGGTAATGGGTTACATAATGGGCCTCCATCCCTGGTCCTGAAAATGTAGCTTCTTGCAGAATCTAGTTCCAAGTTTCATCTAACATGATCCACCTCCCATTTTACTAACGCCAGTGCATCTGATCCAACCAGTCACAGACCTGTGAAGAAGCACATATGGTTGGATTCTACTACTAGAAGCAGACCTCCAGAAACAGAATTGGTGATCGTTGCTTATATAAAATATGCTACATCAATACAATCAGTATTTTTCAGTTTGCTTCTTTTAGCAAGACTTGTGGTGAGTTTGCTGTACACTCGTTCATGTGCATGCTAATGTGCAAATTTCGACTCACTATTTTTCATCTCATTTCATCTTTATGGAGTGAACTAGAATATGCAAACATAATGAACACTATACATGCATTATTCTGCTGGAATCCTTCCCCATGCTCTCCAAAACAAGGAAAATGAACTGAAGTCATTACATTATAATATCTTAAAGGATCTAAGAATTCTCCCTCAGTCTTGGTCCTCTGAACACCAGAGACAAAAATATAACAGACTGAAATAAAGCTCTATTACTCTTACATTCCATGCTTTTGCTCTAAAGGTGTGAATTTGAAAGGCCACATTCTTTGGCTAAATATTTACGCATATCTGTAATTTAGCCAGAGCAGCAGATTTAGCATAAACTAACAAGTCCCCTTCATAATAATAGCTGAGTAGCCTGAAAGGATCTTAGCACAAGATGATAAGATGCTTTTAGGATGCTACACCAAAAACAGTCCTTTCTGCTCTATCTCCAGGGTTCACTTTGTCTTCTGTAAAATATATACTCAGCTGGTCATAAGTCTTTACTACTGACATCTGGAACTGAATTTAACCCACAAACCAATGATCAAATTACTCAGGTGAACTGAGCGGAGGAGCTGTCCTATCACAGTAATCGACTGACTCTGGGATAGTGGAGGACCATTTTCAGAAAAATGACTCCTGAGCTCCTTCATACGAGCTGGGACATTCGGATGGAGGGAGTGAAATATTAAAGGACAACATGTCCAGCTTGGGTCTTCCTGTAGGCGGTGCATTAAAATGGAGCAAAAAACAGACATGTGCTCTATTTATAAACTGTCAGTCTTGAGCAGCAAACATTGACTTTTTTATGATTGTTATAGTTTATACACTACAGGCTGAACATACCGGCTTTTTGACAAAGTTCATTCTCTTAAATACAGTGAGATTTAAGGTTTAAGTTTAGAATGAGTACAGCGTGTCCGCTCTGGGTTTGTGTACTTAGTTCACAGGATGCACAATGCTCATACTTATTTTCATTAAGAGAGAGATCAAAATGTCCTTGTTTGTAATTTAAGAAGATTTATTAACTGAGCTGAGAGTCTGTAGCAGAGAGAATGTGTGTGTGTATTTGGGGCTGGTTGGAGGGGGTGGAGCAGGCAGCTGTATGTAAATCAGAGGCCCATCTCTGCGTCCTCCAGCAGACAAGCACGCGCCATGAAGCAAACACACGCGCATACTGCCAGCGCTGGGGCAACGACGGCGTGCGCCATACACACACACACACACACACACATAATTGTAATATATACACACTATATGCAATATATATATATATATATATATATATATATATATATATATATATATATATATATATATATATATATATATATATATATGACTACATACAGTATATATAGTCCAAATGTATACTTTGTACAGTATATTTGTTTCTCTGTCTATACTATGACAAATATAACTAAAACTAACTTTACTATGGACTATATATTTATATACATATTAAAGGGAAAGGCTTTCAACACTAAGTCACTTAGCTGTGTTTTTCTGCTTGTATAATGTTTTGTTGTGAATATCATGATTTAGCTATTAGATATACACGATGACTAAAATGTAGAGTGGATCTAATCTACTCATTGTGTGCTTAATGTCACTTGGAGTTCACACTGTCCTTACAGCAACTCTACTCTACTTTCCACTCAGATGGCTGTGCTGGTGACCGTTTGGTCTTGCTATATAACAGTATTTGTTGGGGATCCGCCAAATGTCAATAGTTTCATATTCTCCTCTCATCCTGGGGACAGCTGGTCTGTGCAAACATCTCAAATACACAGTCACGCACATGTGTACTTGTACCCAGCACCACCACAAGAATCTGCATTTTGCAGTTGATCTATAAAGTGGGTAAGAATGACATGGGAAAGTTATATGGGATGTAAAAACTCCTACTGTGGGTTATATCAGGCCCCCATCCAGTGCAGCACTCGAAGCTCAGGCCGCGCAGCTTCACTCTCAACGCTGTGAGTAAAAGCTTGGAGTGCGACCATTCTCCCTTTAATTAGAGATAAAACCTGAACAATGAGCAGTGCAGGGTGTGTAGGGCTGTGAGGGTCGAGCCTAATGAAGGCACAGGTCTGTGTGTGTGTGTGATCAGCTTTGTGGTCGTCATACAGCAGCTTTATGGAAATGAGGAGAACAATACTCGCTCATGCCTGCAGATTCATTCAGCTTGAGGTTTCCCCAAAGACTCAGCTCCGCCCTGCAGCCACACGCCCAACACACTCACAAAGAGCTGGAGAGCACACTCTCACTGCACTCACAGGTATTTCACAGCCCTGCCTGTGGATAAAGCTGGTGTTAGTCTCTGTTGTTCAGTTCCTATAAATTGTCTACTAAATGCACTATTTGGCATGTTTTCAACAAAATATCAAAAGTCTTTAAGGGGCTAGTGGATGCTCCTACTCAGTCTTTAAGTGGCTATAAGCTAAACTGTAACTGTACATTACATTATTCATTTGTAAAGGTAACATTCACAACCAACTAAGCCTGTAGCAGTTTAGCCCCACCCACTCACACTGAAGTTCTTTTAACAAAGCACAATAGAGAGTAACCAATAAGAGCACAAGTGAGCTAGAACATGCCAATACAAGAACACATTTTTAAACAGAGCCTTGGTTCTAAAAGATGTCTTCTTTTCCTCATAGAATATAGATCATTTACATATATAGGTCTTAAAGGCACAGTAACCTAATATATCCTGTTTAAGGTGCTATATAATGTATTTGAGTTATAATGTGTTCTCTAAAGTTTACATGTCATATGACTTTGGTCAGGGTGTTTTCTACATCTTGGGTGTCGCAGTGGGTATGCAGAATGTTGGTGTAGTAGGATGTGCTGTCTCCTCACAGCAAGAAGGGCCTGGTTTTGATTCTTGGCCAGGGCGACTGGTGAACCTTCCTGTAGGGAATCTGCCTGTTGTTAGGTAGGGTTCCGGGCACAGTCTGAAGACATGCAGCCAGGTGCACTGGAGTTGCTAAACTGCCCCTAAGTGTGGATACCTATGTCTGTGTCGGCACTGTGATGGGCTGGTGGCCTGTCCAGGGTGTTTCTTGCCCTCTGTAGCAATGAGTGTTGCTATAGGTCCAGCATCCCTTATCTTGCACCAAGCTTTGAGAAACTGCAGAGTGAAATGAGCAGAGCTAAATACTAAACCTGCTTTAAAGTTGTCCAGGATCTTGTTTAGGGATGCAGATGTTGGAGTTGGTTTCTTGTTTGCCAGCTTGTTTTTGCGTTTCAGTGGTGCAGCAGTTACATTCTGGCACCTGTACAAGCTGCAGCATTTAAGGTGAAGTGGAACATTCGATTAAGAAGACGAAGAATAGGGGGACAACCTCCGCTCTGTTTACAGATAAATAGCAGCAATGCTCGCTGACAGTCCCTTGGAAAAGGTATGAATAGTGTCAGTATCCCACACAGCCTTGATCAGTAGATTGCTCCACATTCTCTGTTGTTGTTGTTTCACTGAGCTAGGATGTGAATAGACTTCAGGTAACATCAAGAAACGGAACTGAAAGTGAATTTAACCCACAAGCCAATGATCAAATTACTCAGGTGAACTGAGCGGATGAACGGCCTATCACAGTAATCGACTGACTCTGGTATAGTGGAGGACCATTTCCAGAAAAAATGACTCCTGTGCTCCTTCATACGAGCTGGGACATGATGACGGAGGGAGTGAAATATTGAAGGACAGCATTCCCATCTTGGGGCTTCCTGTAGGTGGTGTATTGAAATGGAGCAATAAATAGACAAGCACTTTACTTACACACCATCATTTGGAGCAGCAAACATTTACCTAATGTATTTCATTCTCTGTATACTTGAGGCAGAATATACTGTTTGACTTCACTCTAACAGATGCAGTGTGAAGGAGATTTGACAGGTACTAGAGAGACGTGTATGAGATTGTGAAACACTAATTGTAATGTGAAGATCTTTTTTTTATCTCCAAGATTTATTTACTGTAGACTGAAGAGTGTGGAAACTGCCGTAAGGTATATAAACTCTTTGATTTCCTGTTTGGATAGATGTAGATTAAGGTGTTTTTGTTAAAATTTTGTGTGTGACAGTCATTTCAATATGACAGACTAAGTGCTTCAGACATGCTGCAAATTCACTGCATCTTTATATGTATCAATCACATGAGAGCAAACAAACAAACATAGCAACAAATAAACAGAGAAACAAACAAAGAGACATATTAATTAATTAATAAATAAATACATTAATAAATAAATAAGTCAGTGTAAGCAGAGCGATTGCACGTGCGCCCATAAACTGAAACCAGTGCCGTTTGTGTAGGTAAGTAAAGGAAGGGAAACGAAGTTTGAAGCCCCATTATAAGGAGGAATAAAACACTACACGGCTAGTCCGATCCTATGACAGACCCTACTCTATTCCTCCGGTAGTGATGATAAAATGCTGGCCTCGTGGTAAAATACGCTTGCTGGAATATTCTGTGGTTAATCCCCGAGCTCGGGGGTCTTTAATGGTGCTGCTGTGCGCAGTGTGCTGACCTTCAGGTCGCCGCTCGTTGCCCCCAGCACGCGTCCGCGTCTTTGGGCCGCAGTGTCCGCGTGTGTCCCGTTTCACAGTGGAGAGGTCAATCTGCTTTTCAAACGCAAAGAAGCTGTGACGGCTGGGCAGACGCGCTATTGTGCTCCGAGATGAGAGCCCTTCTTATTACTTATGTATGCGCGAGCCAGCTGATTGCTAAGTCGAGTTAAACTACCGAGCCAGACACGTGCCCATTAAACAGCGGGCCGCGCGCAACAGCTCCGCTTATTTATGGAAGCCGGTAAATTACAGTGCAGATACAGGAGAGTAGCGCAGAGAGGGAAACGCGCTGTAATCTTCACACCGAGAAGCTCGGAGTGGACCGGATGTGATCAAAGCGCCAGCGATTCTTTAGTAAACAAACAAAACAAACAAACAAACAAACAAGTAACAAAATAATCACTGTATAAATCATAAATCACTGTTACGCCGTTCAAACTAATGGAAGTACCAGAACTTTTAAACAAACAAACAAACAAACAACCAAAGAAACAAAAAACATCCAAAAAACATTCAAACCAAGTCTTACCTGAGCAAATCTGGAGAATATGCTGGTAAAAACACTGTATACAAACAGTAAATACAAACAGTCAATAATGAAGTAAAAATAAGAGTTTCTTGTTAATGTCTTTCAAGCTAGATAGAAGAACAGAGGCTTGGTTCCTGAGTTTCCTGGACGCCCAAGGTTCTACACTCAAAGAATCGTTGGTATAATTTAAATGGTTCGTTACATCATACAAATGTCCTTCAGTTTGATGGGGAAGGTGCTGTAGATGGTTCTGTATAGAACCTTTATTGCTATATAGCATCAGAAAACGTCCTACAACCCCCTTTTTGGCGCTATATAGAACTCGTTTAAAAAATTCCACTTAGAACCATCTATAACACATACCCCATTAATTTGAAGAACCAGCCGTGTAAAGGATTTTGCCTTTAGAGACATCCTTACATCCTGGGTATAGAGAGAACCCCATACCTCTGTGCGTGAGTGTGCAAGTTGGAGGGTATCAAATGTTATTTCTAATGTTCTGCAGTGAATAAAGTGATTTGATTCAATGTACTTGATTCAAATACGTCATTTCCTCATAAATGAATAAGTGACGCATCACCACACAGTTCTGTCTTTCACCAATAACGGTTTTAGTATGCTGTCTGTTTTATATATGTGGTAATGATGGACAGATGGACGGATTTAGTTACACACAGAGTAAAAAAGAGTTTATTATTGTTAATGTAAGTTTAAGACAGTGAAGCTGTCTAGCCTTATTTATCTGGCAGCGAGCTCTAGCTACACCCCTGCTTAAGTTCCAGCAGCAGAGCTGATGTAATCTACTGAAGTACCGATTATCCAAACCAGGGATGCTCATAGATCTACTAATAAAACCGGGATCCATCGGGGAGAGTTTTCATGTTATCTATATAGACACTAATGTCAGTGTTATTTATATCAAATTATATCTTTTTAAAAATCTATATGTACAGTATATTTCCAGGTGCCTAAGACTCCTTAGTGTTGTATAATTAAATATCGGCGATACAACCGTAAATACAAAGTCTTATTAAAATCAATAAGAATGAAACACATTTTGTCGTTTGATGCTGTTGATGAAGCGCAGTGTCCAGCTTGGGTTTGAGACTGTGCTGGCCACGGCGGTGGGGGTACACTTCTCTCAGCCTCTCCGCGCGCGTGTAAAAGCAGAGGCGCTCGCGCGCAAGAAGCGTCCCGCCGCGGCTCCTCTTCAGGGAGGGGCTTGAGGGGGAATTAATGCAATAAAGCGCAGGTACATCTGCTCAGCAAATCGGCAGCTTTTCCTGCAGCCCCCCTCCTTCCTACCAACCTCCCCCCTCCTCCCAGCCCGAAGCCTTTCAACCCTCCCCCGGGCAATTCCACAGAGATCCTCTCCGCGCCTGATTGGACGAGGATGAAGCGGCGAGGGGCGAGAACAATAGCATCATCCCTCCTTAAAAAGAGTGCAGCTATGTACTGAGAGCGGAAAAAAACCAAACAACACACACAAAAACCAAAACATTGCTGGGGTGGGAGGTGGGAGGCAGGCACACCCATACACATCCCCTCCGACCAAAAGGTAGAGTCCGCAGCCCTGGATCACGCGTAGCCCGTGGCGTTCCATCTCCAAGTGCCTTCGCTCGCGTCCGCCCGCCGCCGCCGCCATGCCCAAAGGCTTCCTGGTGAAGAGAAACAAACGAGCGGCGCTCGTGTCATACCGGATCCGCAGTGATGAGGATGCTCAAGCTGCCAGCGGCGCCTCGAGCCCGGACATCGCAGCCGCATCATCCTTATCACCATCATCCTCACCATCACCACCATCTTCATCAGCTTCTCCACCGCCGCCAGCACTACCAGCCCCTCCGCAACCGCTGCCTCCGTGCTTGACCGAGGTGCCGCTTCACGTTCGCGCCGCGAACCCTCCGGTGCAGTTCGGTACCCCGGAAGTCGCGTGCCAGCCGCTGTACAGCCCCACGCGGCCCGTGAGCAAGGAGCACGAACGGACGCGTTACTTCGAAAGGAGTTTTAACCTGGGCTCACCCATTTCCGCCGAATCCTTCCCTTGCACCCCCGCCTCCCTCACCGGCCTGGACCACCTTCTGTTCGCACCCGTGGACCTGAAGATCGGCACGAGTCGTAGCAGCCGGACAGGAAGCGCGAGCGGCACAGGAGGTACCAAGCGGCCTCAAGCTGACGGCGCCGAGCGGAAGAGCAAAACCAGCGCCAAGAAACCCAAAGCTATGCGCAAGCTCCACTTCGAGGACGAGGTGACCACATCCCCGGTGTTGGGGCTGCGGATCAAAGAGGGACCGGTGGAACCGAAACCACGCGCAGCCGGCGCATCCTCGTCCTCCTCAGGCAGCGGCAAACCGCTGGGCGAGTTCATCTGCCAGTTGTGCAAGGAAGAGTACGCGGACCCGTTCGCTTTGGCGCAGCACAAGTGTTCGCGCATTGTCCGGGTGGAGTACAGGTGCCCCGAGTGCGATAAAGTTTTCAGCTGCCCGGCCAATCTCGCTTCGCACCGCCGTTGGCACAAACCGCGCGCGCAGGCGCAAGCTGGCACCAAAGGTGACCCCTCCAAGCCAACAGCCACCCTGCGAGCCTTCACCGGAGCCACCAAGGAGGCCAACACAGAGTTGGCGCGCGAGAGAGACTCCTCCTCCTCCTCCTCCCCGCGGAGCCCCGAGGGGTTCGAATCGGAGTCCGGCTCCGAGGACGGCCGCATCGTCAAGAGCTTCAAACAGCACGCGCACAAACCTGCCAGAGCCGAGAGCCCTGACAGCGTAGGTTCCTCCGGCGAGGACGCGCACAGCCAGAGCGCACCGAACGCAGCCGAGCGCCTCCTCGCGTGCCCCGTGTGCGGCGAGAGCGCGGCCGGCGGCGCGAGCCTGGAGCGCCACGTGCGCCTGCTGCACGCAGCCCACGTGTTCCCGTGCAAGCACTGTCCGGCCACTTTCTACAGCTCGCCGGGCCTCACTAGGCACGTCAACAAGTGCCACCCCACAGAGAAGCGGCAGGTAGTGCTTCTGCACGTGCCGGTGCGCCCCGCGTGCTGAAACAGGAGAAGAACGCGCAAAGGAAGCAGGCGGCCTTCAACCTAAGACTCAAAAAGGTCTCTATTCTCAGATTCCCCCACCACGCCGAGTAGCCTAAAGAAAAAGAAGTATTAGTTTGGTTGTGGAAGGTATTTTTCTATCCGTATACTAGCTTCTAGACCTAAGATAACGTCCCACTTCGGTGTACCTCCGTGAAAAAGCCTCGAATTCACATGCTGTACGTTTCCCTCATCAGTAGCTTTAATCTATAGTGTGTGAATTGCAGGACGTGGGGGGCTTTCTCCTGCGGGAGAGTTTCCCTTTAGCATATAGAGCCACAAATGCCTTTAGAGAACCACGTCAAACTCTCGCTGTACAACTGCCTTAAAACTCGGTGTACTGATTCGCTTTTTCTTGTTTTTTAAAATCCTGAATGTCTGCACATATTTACGATTTGCTATCATTTGATGTAAAATGTCTGTAATATGTTTTAATCGTAATATTTTATTTATTTATGTATTTATTTATTATTTCCAGCGGTTTCATGTGAATGACTGTGAGTTGATTCGTGCGTCCTACTGTGTGCTCTTTTTTGTCGTCAGGTTTATGAGTTCTGTAGGCCTGTGTCTTCAGTGGTCTTTACAATCTCCTCAGCTCTTGTAAACGTGAAGCTCTTATAGATGCAATCCTTTTCTATGAACAGCTTATTTTCTTAAATGTTTGCTACTAGCGCTTTAATGTCCATGTCGTGTTGTTTATTGAAGTAATAAAAAAAAATATTTTCAAAATGAAAGAATCTCATTGTGGCTCAATACTTCACCATAAAACTAAAACAAGTCGTTACTCATGTTTACACAAGGCGGCTTAATTCAGAATGTTGATGCTGTTAACGAGTGTTCATACTACTAGTTCACCTCCTGGAATTACAGAGTTTTAATACTTTTCCTCCGTTTCTTTAGTGTTTCTGTGTACAGTCCTACAGCTATAAAAATATACATTTGCTAGCCGTCTAGGAGGACCTAGCTGTGCTATTTGAACACATTTTATAAAACTGTAACTCTATTAGAGGTAAGAATGGTCCCGTCCAGTAAAACACCATTTCTAGACGAGTTTAGAAAGTTTAGGTGCTGGAGTTTGTCCACCTGTAAACACAGAAGAGGAGGGTGCTTTGCCTGCTGGAGAGCAGAGGGGAGACAGATGGGATGGGGGTCAGGTTACCCTCAGTGCTCCCAGGGCTGCAGCTAAAGAGCAAGAAAACCTCTAACCTCGTCGACCCCCAACCCCACCCACAGGCAGCCAACCTGCCAGCCCACGCCATCCTTCAGTTCAACACTGGCCCTGTTATTTCAAACCCCGGGGCACAGACGGGGCACCATGCAGAAACAACCCTTTAACAAACCCTCCTTCTGCGTTTCTAAGTTCCTCCTCTAGATTCCAGGAACAATAACAGATTTCTGAAGCTTACTAACGTTGGGATCTACCAATGGACACCGCCTACAGAAATATTTTCCTGGAATAAGAAAGCCAGCAATTCTGACTTTCCTGAAACAAGAAAAGTCCTAGTGTTCTCTTCTCAAATAACCATCTTAGATAAATTATTTAACCCGAATCTTTTTTAAGTAACTGTAAAAAACCCACAATGCCCAATAACAACACATAATGCATTTTTATATCGCTGTGCATTATCACAGACATAGTTAATCAAAACGAACAAATGAAGGTTATTAGTATTACAGAGCAACATAATTCTCTATGGAGTAGAAAGCCCCAAGTTATGAAGGGAAACACCCAACATACCAAAAGCATCAAATAAACACACTCAGGAATGAATCTCAAATTGATTTAATGAAATGTTCTGATTTTCACATTTCTAGTAAAGATAGAATGATTACTTTTCCATTAAAAACAGTCTGATATGTTAACAAGTCATGATGAAATCTTCAAGCTTTTTTTTTCTTCAACATCTTTTACAAAGATTATATTACAGGCATTAATATATTTATATCCTTCAGGATTTGGAGCCCTCGCAAAAAAGGACACAATGTACAAGGATAACAACTAAATGCAGAGAAAACACGGCTGTCACTTCACTTGAGTTAGACCAGTTCGCAGTAAGACACATTCCCTGGCAAGGACCACATCAGCACCTTAAAACCAAACACCTATGAAATCTACAGAGAACCCAGACCAAACCTACTGGACATGAGAGAGACACAGAGTCTTCACTATAGAGGCCGCCCACAGGACGCAGCCCTCACAGTTCAGGTAAGCTACAAATGGCCAGGTGCAGTCGTGGCTTGGATATGGGCTGATGTTTGAATACATTCCTCACAATTCTTCATTCAAAGCGGACTTGACAGATCACGACTCCTATGTTTTTTATCAGTGCTTGGAGGAGGAGAAGGAAAAACATACATACAAAACCAAAGAAAAACCAGAAGAAGAAGAGAGTCAAACGACCACAGAAAGAAAGGTGTACAGGTAAGGCAAAGTAGTGCAACATGTGTCCTGTTGCTGCATGGGCGGAGCTTACAGAGTGTATAACACCTGGCCTCCATGGCAACTAGGCTGGGTCGCTAAGGGAAAGGACAGGGGAAGTGAGGGCGTTGGCAGCACCAGGAAAAGTGGGTAAAGAAATAAATAAAGAAAGAAAGAAAGAATGAAAGAAAGACAAAGAAAAATAAAGGAGGACAGATGTAGAGATAAAGAAAGAGGGGAAAACAGAAAAAAGGTAAACATGACAGGAAAAAGAAAGACAAAAAAGATGACAAAAATGCAAGAAAGGAGTAGATGAAGAAAAAGAAAAAACAGAAAGAAAGAAGACTAAAGTGTGCATTTGTGAGAGAGAAGCGCTGGCATGTGCCCCATTTCCCTGCTGGTATGGTGGAGGGTACTCAGCGTGGCAGGAGAATGAAGAGGAGCAGGTGGAGGAGCACTGCTATCCAGAGATCCAATCACAGACAAGCGCTCTCACACAGCACTGAAATGTATGGGAGCTTCCCTAAAGCCCTCTGCTCTGCAGTCACACGGATGAGCAAGAGAGCACTCTTCTTCAGCACAGCAGCCATGGAAGGTATAAGAACGAAAGAAAAAAAGGGGGGAAAGAAGAAAAAAACTAAACAAAACAAACAAAAAAAAAAACAAAATCTGACTGTTGGCCAGCAGAAGGGTCAAATATGGACAGGTATTGCACAGGCACTGTGTTAGCTGTTAGCAGCCCCCTCACACACGCACCCATACCCACACACCCTCACCCACCCCAACCCCCCACATACACCCACACACAAACACACCAGTGCATGGAGTTAAGATTCACCTGAGGCTCCGGTGGCAATTTCATCTAGCATGTAGTCAGGCATACAACATATCATAATGGCAGATATTATGATGTATATACAGTAAGAAAACTAAACAACAAAACAAAACCATATTATATTAAACTGAAACCCATATACATCAAAGCATTAAAGAAAAGCAACAAACAACTCTGAACCATCACCATGAGTGAGTGCAGCCACGTCACTATAGGAAAGATTGGAATGTCATAGTAGCATTACGAGACCAAAACAGGGCTTATTTAATTTACAGATCATGAATGAAGATTCATTCAACATACTGACATAACACAACACAATACAATACAGATTGAGGTGTTTCAATCCAGCATAGCTGCAGAAATCAAACACATAAATTAGGACTCATTAGGACTAGGAGTCATTTAAAGGAAATGAGAGCACAAAAACAGGTCATGTCACTTCATCCAATCTTACTTGGAAAGATCACACAGATTGTCCATTCAGACATGCATTTAGTAATAAACTGGACTCTTTTCACAAAGGAAGCAGGACCAGCTTTAATCCAGGACTTAAGGAAACAAATCTCGATGGTTTTCCAGGCTTATGATCATGTGAACCATGTTAAGCTTGCTAAACTATGCTTATGGCTGGTGCTATGAGTCATTCCTCTATAACGTCTATGAAATTCGTATAAAAGACCTTCCAAAGAGAGAACATCAGCATAACGGCCCATGACAGTTTACCCTACTTCTTTCTATAGGAAAGGATCTATAAGAGTGGTGTGTCAGTGCAGAGAATTTAAGCACTCTGCCCTTAATGGCTGTCACTTGCCAGCTTTTCAGTGTTTAAGACATTAGGAACCTCACATTGTGTTTTGGCTAGGAGCACATTATGGATGTACTGTGAAAAGGTTGTTGCCTACATCAGTAATAGCTGGATAGCTGCATCAGGGTAGATAACAAACAGTGAAAAAAGGATGAAGGGAGGACGCCTGTGCCAGGTTAAACCTCCATGCCTCCGGAAGAGTTTCTGTATTATATCCGGCAGTTCAAAGTGCTTCAGGCCAACGCTGTTACTGAACGATGTGGTTTTCATATTTCATATTTTTCATTTTAAAATGAACATTCATAGATGCCAGATTAAGTTTCTTGTTTAGTTTGCCTTATTGTTTTGCTCCAGCCAAAACAATGATGCTACTTGCAAACCAAACAGAGCTCTCTAACTGAAAGTGCACTAATTCCGATTCCTCTGCACCACATTAGTGTGACCTCATGTGAATCTTCTCCCAGTGCTACCAAAAAGCCAATCAGAAACAGATATCAATCAGAAAACACTGTATGTACAAATCAGGAGAACAGAATTCCAGTTGTAGGTGACAAAAAGGGGGAAAACAAACACAAAAACTCCTAAAGACAGGCATACATTCGTACAAACATTCACTTCCACATGTGCGGCACAGCTGAAGTACACTGCAGTCTGAAGGGGCTTGGTAAAGTGGTTATTGGCATAAGGTGGAGCTCAGTTGGAGGACTTGCTGATGGCGCTGGCCGAGCGGCGGAGTTTTCCGGAAACACGGTTCTTGGAGGCTCGGGGCAGGGTGGGAGAAACCTGCTCAGTGGACTCGCTGGTTGTCACAGTAACACTGAGCTCAGCGCTCGTGCTGCCGCTGAGGGAGCCTGAGGAATGGCAAGCGACAGGAAAAACATCAGTCACAGTGCTACGACTGAGGGTCAGCTGATGCATGCTAGTGTGGTAAGGCCATTGTTGGGTGACTGCATGCCAACACTGCTTTGGAAGCGGTTGAAAAGCAACCAAAATAAATAAAAGAGTTTCTAATCTTACTTATTTGATTTAGGCTGAGGTCTGAACTTGGGCCTTAACATACATAAATAAATAAATAAGCACGTCATGTCATGGATTTCATGGTCATGTCAAAGGGATTAAATCTATTCATTTTGTATTTATTCTCACATTAATATCCAGTTATCTTCATTCAGTTCAATTCAGTTTAAATAGTGAAGAAGCATTCATGTTTTTTTTTTTGCATGGTTTCATAATCTAAGGAACTATTTTGTTTTTGTTTTGAAATCCACAAGGTGACCTGCCATGCCTTAAGTGAGTAGGTGCAATGAAAATGGTGATGCTTAGTTTGGCAGTTCACATTAAGTCACTGGAATGTTTTAAATCAATCCAATTCCAATTTTTTTCCTCTACCTTATGTTCCACACCAAAAATCTGAGTGTATGTTTTATGCATCAAGAGGACCCCAAAATTGAAGAATGAACATAAGACAAAGCACAGTGCAAAATAGTTGATCTTGGTGCCCATCTTCTTGAAGACTCAAATTTTAAAAGGCTTTCTGCTTTGTAAAGATGGCATCTGCTTGGCTATTTCCTTTCTGTCTTTCTTTCTTTTCTGCCATTTTCTCTTTTTTTTTCCATGGGCATCTCGAGTTACAGAGAGCAGATGGTGTTGGGAGCATGCACTCAGTGGATAGTCCACATACTCCCTGCCCTCCACTCTAGGGCTTTTCTGAGAGAGGGGGAGGACAGCCAGAACAACGGTCCCTCTACATCTGAAAGGATGAAGGGAGGAGTGAACAAGTGTCGGGAGGTGCTCCTTCTCTGCGTCATGTGCACACAACCTATGTTAAAGCTGCCAAAGCTCACAGGATGCCAGCAGTGAGGATGGAGATTCAACAAGTCTGTACTGTGGCACGTGTGTAGTGTTCTTTTCTAACTCAGACAATATGAAAGGTCTAGGCACTGTGCTGGTTATTTAACACTGGGTTTTCTTCCATTATTCTCTACAGTGATTATAATTTTAGCATCTACTTGTCTTAGGTTTAGATGCAGGTTTAGTGTGTTTAACAAATCTAATCGTGATTAGATTAGAAGTCTAATCACATTTAAACCTATACCAGAGCAGGCAATAAATTCAAATAAACTTTTATGCAGAGGAAGGGACAGAAGAAAGAAAGAAATAAAGAAAGAAAGAAAGAAGGAAAGACAGACAGACAGACAGACAGACAGACAGAAAGAAAGAAAGAAAGAAAGAAAAGAAAAGAAAAGAAAGAAAGAAGGAGAGGGGGGATGTAAGGAGAGAGTGAGGGAGAGTAAAAGATTAAAAAAGGGTGAGGGACTCAGAATGATTGTGGCAAGAGCATGATAAAAATATTCAGAGTGCAAGAGAATAACCCAGCACATTGTAATCCAGATTTACTACAGCATAAAGCCAAGAACCCCTAAACTCAGACAAGTCGGTCAACAGGTTCCAAAACTAACTACCCCACTGATCCCTTATACAATACAGTCTCAGGCCAGCACAAATCACAGTAAACCAAATCGCAGACAAATTTAAAACACCTATGTGGAACATTGGCACAACAAATCTCTCAAGCCCTAAACAAAAAGTATGACCTGGTAGAACATCTCTTCACCATCACAGATCCACAGCAGAGACAGACCCTGATCAAGTACAGGCTCAGAGAACACAGCCTGGCCATGAAAATGGGTAGATATTAAATCATGGCACTCTATCACTGTGAAATATTGAAACTGGCACACAAACACTTCCTAAAAAATTAAAAACGTTCTCTCAAATTTGGAAATGCTAAACTTGCTAAATGCTAAAATTACACCAAGACAACATAGAAACTCCTGCTGCTAAGAGTAATACGCTCCACACCCAAATGTTTCACTATGTGCGAGTTTTACAGTCCTTTGTCATTTTCACGATATTCTATTTAATTTTCTACTTTTTACTATTTATATTATTGTTATTTCACGATGACTATTATGATCATCATTGTCATGACCGAAGACAGAAAAAAAGGAAGATTGAGAGGGAAGAGAGAGACAGAGAGAAAATATATTGAGAATATTGAGAGACTAAGAGAGGAAGAGAGAAGGAGAGAGAATGGAAGAGAGGGAGAGAAAGGAAAGAATATAACGAAAAAGACTTGAGAGAGAGGAGAGAGAGGAGAGAGAGAAAGACTCGGAATGAAGAGGACTAAGAAAAAAAGTAGAGAGAGTGAGAGTGGGGAAAAAGGCAAAGTAAGACAAAGAGAGTGTAAAAGAGAAATAACAGAAAGAGAAAAACTTACAATGAGGGAGAAGGAGGGAAATGTAGTGAGAGATAGAGAGGGAAGAAGAGAGAGACGTGTGGAGAAGGAGAGAGATAGATAGAGAGAGAGAAAAACAGAGATACTCAGAGGGAGGAGAAAAAAAATGTCAAGTAAAATGGGCTTCATCCCTATTGGCTCCCAGCAGCAATCCAAACAAAGCGTAAGTGACAAAGACATTTTCCAGTAGGGCAGGTGTTAGTGTCAGATGTGGCCCCAGGCAAACAGGCACACGCAAAAGGACAAAAACCAGAGGAGGGGGGGGAAAGAGAGAGAGGATAAAGCAGAGACATGCCAGAGAGGAGAAGAGAGAGGAACGCAATGAGTGTACCCATACCATACATGCTGCTACTGTGTTACAATTGGTCCAGCCGTGCGTTTCTCTCGATAATCTGACCAATCTAATATTAGCCAGCCCCCCCGAAAAAACTCTCTCTGTATTCATTTAAAAACCTCTGGGCAAATGCAGCGCATTAGTGAAATAAAGAGGGAAAGATGAGTAGACCAGCCAAAAAAGAAAAAAAAGAAAAAAAAAAAAGGGGCGATTCTGTAGCAGTACACAAGCGTCCAGTCAAGCAAACTCTTACCTTCATTTACTGAACTGACACCTGTAACATTTCTAATCTATAAAGGAGAGAAGACAATAGAGCAACACGTAAGACGCACACACCGTCACAGGGTCACAAGAACAGGGGATGTGTGTGAGTGTGTATATTTTAGTTTGGGGAGATGGAGGAAAAATGAGGGCAGGAAGAAGGAGCAGAGGAAGAAGAGAGGGAGAAAAGGTGCTGAGGGATGTGGGCTGAAAAAGCTTGCGTGTCGCTGTGATGTGTTAGTAGTTTCTCCTGTGAATAAAAGTAGGACATGACAAAAAGAAACACGTACATAGACAAAAGAGCTAAAAACAGAACCTGTCACAGGCTGTCGATTGTTAAGAAAACGCAGAAAGAAAAGCACATTTCCTGTGTAGTCTTTTCAGTCTGTCCCAGTTCAACCCTGCGCACTGTATCATGTGGAAAAACGACAGGAAATTCAATATGAACGGTGTGGACAGAATGAGGAGACTGACACTGTGGTCTGTAAGGTGCACAGAAATTAATACAACATACCCACATATATACTGTTAAATAGGTTGCTAGTGGAGCTTCAATCAAACCAGAAAAAGTATACATGATAACATGTGCCAGGAAAATCTTGGCATGCTCACACTGTGGCTTGCCTTCATGGCTTTATTCATCACTCTGTAACTGTGGATACTTAACTATGATCAATACCACTAATACATCTCTATATACACCTCAGAAGAAATCAAAGATCCAGATTGTGTTGTGGGCCAGAAACCTTCTTGCTCTCAGATCTTTAGCTTCCTAAACGTCAGGAAAGAACTCTTACTGGTAGGATAAAGAATATTGTGACAACACAAAAAGAAACCCAAAGGAAACTCAAAGAGACATTTTTACCAGATTTAACGCAATTCTATCATTCCCAAGATTACATCTAAAAACTTAAAGAATGTGCGAGTTTGCTGGTTGCTCTGGACAGTAAATGTAGACATTAGCTGTAGACATTAGGATCCCTGGTTACTATTACCAATCACCAAAGCAATCAGTCAGTACGTTTCTCCACAATGCACCAGACTCAGTAAATTAAAGGCTCAGTTAGTGATTCTAAAGAACAACTGTTGATATTTAAACTCAACAGCAAAACAAATACACTGCTTTCTTTAGAGTTGCCTCAGAAGCTATAACCCCCAAATTCATAGAGGCACATGGCCAAGGTGAATGACACGTTTTTTTTTTTTTTTTTTTAGCTCTAGGCCATAAAACCCTTCACAAACATGGTAAGGACAAACACCATGATATAACATCAGAGTGAAAGACGAAACAGTAAAAAAAAAAAAAGAAGATAATGTTAGCAAACCGTACCTACTTTTGTTATGCTAACCAGTTGCTATCACAAGCATTAGCAAACAGAACAGCAATGACCTATTAGTTCAGTGAAATACAAAATCAAGGTAATGTTACCCACATGTCCTGCAGAAACAGAAACCTTCTCATCCTTTTTCATGCCTTTTTCATCATCTCTTGATGAAGCTGAAGTCAGTGTCACCAGTTTCTTGATCCACCACAAAGGGTGCAGCATTTACATTTAGGCACCTCAGCTCCTTGTTCATATCTTACTGTTCCACCATAAACGGTGCAGTAGTTAGGACACATTCAGGTGCCTCAGTTGACAAATAGGAAGTTAACATCAGCCTTGTCAACACTGTCTCTATATCATTGAAACACCTCAATATAGACTCTTTTCGCTTCTCAATGTTTTATTTCTCCTCCCAGCACAAACACAGAGAGCTTGATTTTATACTCCTGAA